>OY756257.1:3600000-4024000 GCA_963576845.1 Megachile leachella
TAACGCGCCGCCACTCCCGGCACCCGTCAATATTGAAATCCGGAAATTGTGACACGCCGTCCGCTTGTTCCAGACCTCTCCTCTTCCGTCGACCGGTTTTTCGACGCCCAGCCACACTGATTTCCACCGATTTTAGGATTTTCGACTCGCCACGCGCGAAATCATGGACGAGCTGTCACGAGATTAAGTCGGCTGACGCGGAACATTTGTTTCGAAGCGCGTTGCCTGGAAATTGTGCTCCATGCAAATAAATCCAATATTTTCAATTTCGACTGTCTCGCGGAAAAACGAAAAAATGATCGCGAATAAATAAATCGATATAAATAGAAAGGTAAACCGATTCTGGCCCGTTCCGCAGCTCATTTTGAACAGAATTTTTTAAATCTACTGAAACTAGGGGAGTAAATAATTAAAATGAAAAATTTATTCAGTGTTTGTATCGCGAACTTTTTAGATTAATCACTCGTCATAATCAGAAGTAGTTTAGAATAAGATTAATAGTATAAAGCATATTAATATGAATTATAAAAGTAATTATGCTAATAGCAAGAAATAAAAGAAACAAATAGCATAAAAAAGTGTACACGGAAAAATTCCAGTCACACAATCTCCGTCATTTAATAAAAGAAGAATTTAAATGTGCAGCAAGAAGAAAATAAAAGACGAGAGGGAAAACAGTGGCAGGGTAACAGAAAATAAAAATGAATGAATGTTTCTTGTTTACGTTGTTATTTTTCCTCCGTGTTTTCCCCGTTTTCTAACTTTCCTTTAACGGACCTTTCTCTCGTTTGTAAATTGCGAGATGCGAATCGGGGCGCATACGAACGTATATCTCGGATAAATTCATTGACAATCGCGTCCAGTGACGTTAATTGGCACCTCTCGTGTGCTGTTCGAAAGATGACGTATCTCGTTCGAGAATGTTTTCCTGTTTGTCGAGTGTACAAGAGAAAACAATTCTCGCGCGAGCGGTAAGTAATCATCGTCGACGCGAGTGCACGCTCGAAATTGTCTCGCTGGTTCTTCGTTACAGAGCGCGCGAGCTGCACGCGGAATTCGCGATGAGTTTAATCACGACGTAAGTGCATTACAGAAATCGATACTCCACACTCTGGGTGAATAACCCTTCGTTGTTCGATACACTTTCGACGCCTTTCAATTGTGTTTTTTATGCGATGGATGCAATTTTATCGCTTGAACAAACACTGTAAGCGAAATAGAATAGTTACGTATTCAATTATCTTCATTCTTTGTGCTATGCCCGTTAAACTTTCTCGTACAATTTTTTTAATCATTTGCTACGATTTGAGTTGATATGTTAGATGAAGAGTTAAAGGATAACAGGGTGAAAATAAAATATATTTATCGTTTTTATAAATCATATGATATGTCAACATTATGATGTTAATATAAATATTTATATATATTTATATTTCTGAATTTCTAGTTTGTTATATTCCTATATAGTCAATGTAGGTAATTTACAATTAATAAGATTTTGGTCAACTTAATCTTCCACCACACGTTCTCTTAAAATCAATACCTTACACTCAGTGGTTTTCTTTCATCTTTACATACCACGATTATTTTCCGAAATGATTTTTTTTCTCCCTTTCGCCACTGTTTGTTCGGCTGAGTGGAAAGGAGTGTTCCCGCCACCGCAGTCATTCCTTGAAAATCCGTTCGAGGACAGTAATCGAACGATCAATCCAATCCTCCACGCTTCAACGTCCTCTCCGGTTTCAAACGGCAATAGTCTTTATTCCGTTTCCAGAAGAGTCCACTCGGTCCCGGAGTGGAAAAAGGCGACCGGTCGCAAAAGTGGCGGGAACCGGGAGATGGGATAGGTAAGCTTCGAATTCCGTTTCTAGGAACCCGTGAAATCCCGCAGTTTACTTCAACCCGGCGAACGACTCGGCCGAAGACAGTTTGCAGCGCGATAAAACCTGCTCCTTCACCCTTCGACGCAGCCACCGACTAATGGAAGGTGTCGATAGGGCTCGCAGGGGTCGAAGTTTACATAGGTGGGTGGCGGTGGTTGTCGGGGGGTGAGAACGACAGAGAGCAACTGGGGGTGAGACAGAGAGAAAGGGCAACTCCAATCTCGACGCGGCAGGATGACTACCCATCGCCATGTTGGATTTCATTTTCATTTCTACCGGTGTTCGATCACTGCGCCTGCGTCCCCGTTTCTATGTGTGGCGTTGGTTCGCCGGCGTGGAAAGCGGAAAACGTCAGTGTTCGGCCGTACGCCGTTGGCGAGGGTGCTCGTACGTGGAATCGCTCTCGAGTTTGCCAAGAATCACCCTCTGTTTACGTATGCAAATGAGTACGGATCAATGCCGTTAATTAGGATTCCCGATCCTGTTCCCGTTCCTTTCAAGGATGTCTATTCGTTCGACTGTTCTTCACCTCCGCCGTTTCTATCTCAATTTAGCGGCCGCGGTTATCTTATACGCCTACGATAAGCTTGTAACTTATGCGACGTACGCATCGGTCTCGCACGGCCGAACAACCATAATCGTACGTGGCGGTGTATAATCATACGTGCCAACCTTCTCTCCCCACCTCTCGGATCGACCTCTCATCCATTAGCTACCCCTTCCCTTTTTTTCCTTTTCATTCTTGCTCCTCTGGTTTCTTCTTGTTCCTCTTCGGCTCGGGGCCGCTTTGCTTCCACTTCCTGCTGGATTCCTACGGGTCCCCGTCGCGCGACCACCTCCTCGCTCCGTTGTTCTCTACGGTTCTTGGAAATTTTTTGAAACACCTTGCAACTTTCTTTGCCTTCTGTTTTGTTCTCGGAAACGAACTCACGCGTTCTCTGCTCTTCTATGTGTGCGTCTCTGTGTATGTCTTTGCCTTTCTCTCGCATCTCGATTTACTTTACAGCCTCTTTAAGTTTCTTCGAGATTCCTTGGATTGTTCGTTCAGTTTCTCCATGTCTGAAAGACCGATATCCAACGTTTCTTTCTAATTTCTTCCATGTTTGTCTTTCGACTTTGTCCGTCCCTCTCCGAACGTTCTCTTTCGTCTTCTTTCGAATTCGACAGCATTCGTTGCTGGCGTTTCTCTGTTTTATCGCTTGATCGATACCTTTGTGTTGAAGTTTTTACTCTCTTCTTTTCAGTGAAGACTTTATACTTACTAGGACTATAAAGTATTAGGAAAACTAGGAATGTAGGAATATAGGGACATAGAAGGTTGAGATTTGGGAATATGAAGATGAACCTAGGGATCTGAAAATGAAGATGTTTAGAGGCTCAGAGGTATAAGGACACTTGTGTGTAGACATATTGCCAGCTAAGAATGTATGGATCTAGGAATAAGACTAAGGAATACAAAAACACAAGGATTGTGGAATGCAGTAATAAAACTTAATAAGATGTAAATCTAATAAAGACCCGACATCCCATCAATAAAAATTGCCCAAGTATTGTTACAATCAAAAGTTACATTATTTAGGGTTGCACTCGCGCATTAACGACATCTTTCAAATCGATCTAGATTTTTAAGCAAACACAGTAGACACGTTAACGTGTCCGTACACGCAGCAACCCTTAATTAACGTTGACTACTATGTAATAAGGAGGAAGCAAAATACATGTATCAAGAAACAGACTTAGCAAGAAAATGACATCCTGGCTGTCTGAAGAATTGAAAAAACGTCGCAACGGATCAGTTATGCGTGCCAACCACGAATGTTGTACGAATGAAAATCGTATCGATTTAAATGAAGCTCACGAACCAGACGCTCGAAACGATCAGTAACGTAGTAATGATACGGGACAGTGTGCCGCATGATTTTGTAATCTCTCGAAATAATACCTGTAGGTACGTTAGCCGACGATCTAACCGGGCATTACGAAAGCACGTCAAGTCAAAGATGTCTTCGTTTCATGGCTGACGGTGTCGAGTCGCAGAAATTATATCGGTGAGGCGCGACAGGATGTCCACCGGCTAATGACGGTAATCACGTTGGCTGGGTATAATGTCTTTGTTCGAAGGTCTTCAGACACCTACCATCGAGAAACTATTCACCTGGCGCTAAGGATAAGTACAGACACATTGAACAATCGGGAAATCACAGGTGCAGTTGATCATATTTTGCGATTACAATTATTTCGATTTATGATAAACTAGTCGCTTGTTGTCGAACGAGTATTTGGGAACTTAGGATTTTGGGATTTAGGACTTTGGGGATATTTGACGGAGGTCCGACCAAAAACTACTGCATGGAATCAATCGAAATTTTCCACAAAGAAGCCTTGCTATATCAGTTGTTAAAATATATAATTTGCGGCTTATATGTGAAAGTAGCTGTGAAAAAATACAATTAAATCCTCTATTGAGAAACAACCCAAAAGAAACACCTGCGTCGGGTAGTTTAGCGATGAAATCGTTGCATCGGATCTAATTCACTTTGAACTCGGTATTTTCGCGAAATAAACGGCTGTAAGTCTGGCAACGAATACGAAACAGTGGATATATTTATCAAGAAGTGGGAAGCGTTTCGCGAGAAGCGGAAATTATTCGTAGATACAGTAGAAGAGCCACGGGTCTAAAGCAAATATAATTAGGTATTCTCTTTATTGATATTTCGCGTGTAGCCGGCGCATTCGAGCGCACTTACAATACACCGTTGCTTTACTTCTTCGCGCTGCATACACTCGTAGCATGGCGGAAGGAGAGAATTATCGCCTCGCCGTCGGAGTTACCAACGAAATTAATGGGCGTGTAACATTGTCGAGGAAAAGTCCCTTCCATTGTGAGAGGAGGGCGCTAGATGAGTTTCAGTGGCAATGAAAATCATCACGGTTGCTGGGGCTGGTAATTAAAAGGTAATGAGCTCACGGTTATGCAGATTGCGGCGAAGTTGACGCGCGTTGTGCAGCTAGAGGTTATATTGCAACGGCATTGCCGCGTGTATCGCAGCCACACGGCTATTGATCGACGAGAAGAGAAGTAGCACCACCGAAGGATTGTACGCTGGTTGAATTCTATTTTACCTTCGCGGCTACGAAGGTACAAAGGGAGCTACGGGCTTGGAAACTTCGGGCTAGGGGTTGGAAACCAGTCGCTGCAACAATTCTCGATCGAGTATCAACTTCTCTACTCTCGTTGCAAGGTTTGTTCTCTCTATTAGATGCTTGGCAAACAAATTTTCTTCTTCACTGACCGACTTTTTCTGCCACTATCACTCTATTGACACGCATTTTCCTGCTTCACTACATATGGTTAGATACGTAATATAGATTGTTAAGGTACTTAATCCTTCAGTAGGCGCGTATGGTCTCAATACACCATTCATTTGCTTTTCGTATAAATAATTTTACTGATTTTGCAGGTATGGCCACCGTGATATGTTAATCAGCTAATATTACGTAACACGGTAAACAGTATTACAGGATGTGTGATCGCTATGTTGGCTGAAAAAATAAAGGTCGCAAGGAAAAGAGTTTTCATCTTCCACATATTAATAAATTTATATTAGCAATTAAGCAGAAAAATCTGATACAATCGAAATAAATATCTCCAAAGAAATATCTAACGTAAAGGTCGAAGGGTGGACTGAGAGTCCACGTTGCGAAGGGTGTCCTTTTTAATAAAACAGTCATACATTCGATTTATCGTGGACGGTGTCCATCTCGAGGCTGACTATTTTCCACTTGGGGCGATCACGTATCGCTCGGTGCGTGGGTGTCGGATACGGATCGAGGGGGTCGTGATTTGTCGAGTTGGAGACCGCATATTTACGGTCCGCTTGACCGGTCTGGGCCACTCGGCTTACACGGCTCTATGTATTTTCTGAATTTCACATTTCTCCAGGCATTTCCAAAGGGATATTGAGTTCCGTTCTCGTAGCTGGCAGCGAAGTCTGCGAGGGTTACCGCCACTCGAGCCACCGACTCCGTCAGTCGATAAGGGCTTTGATATGCTAAGTCCGAATGATCTGGCTCTGGAGATGCGTGAACCGACCACGCATCTCCACAATTGGAATTCGAGAACTAGCTGGGGCCAACTATAGCCACGAAATTGTACGTCCCCTATCTCCGTGCCGGGCCTTCGCCACTCGAGATGAAAATCGAAACGCTCCTGACCGGCTATCTTGTGCTCGTTGATCGAAAATTGATGTCGAGGAGCTCTCTCTAAGAAACGTCCTCACCCTTGATAGATGGCCACCAGACACGATTATGAAAATCTTGTAGGTTGATAGAAAATTATAGGGCTACTTCGGCAAAGTGTATGAACTTTTAAGTGTGTTTTTCACCCATCGCAATGAAATTCAATGTTTTTTTATTTGATACTTGAATCCGAGTTCAAAGACGAGTATTTCAATGTGCAACTATATGTATAATTCAATATATGTTAATTTAGTGCAAATCCTAACATATGATTGTCATGGTGGTTACTGGTGAATGGCTTTATAAATTCTGTTAAATTAATTGTCTGAAGGAAATAAGTAAGAGAAATAAATTGTTGAGTCTTAATGTATTATACAATAATATATACATATTCAAGGATACAATAATTTTTTGTTTTTCGTTTCTTTTTTTTTTTAAATTCTGTATAAGCGTGTGTCTGACTATATACATCAGTTATGGCGTTAGGGAAGTATTAGTAAGAGTATACATTTTAGAATATTCGTCTGAAAATTCTGCATAACCAAGAGACACTTAATCAAATGTTTTTGCAACAGGATTAACCGCCGAGTGTTTGATGCAGGAGGTAGAAAATTTCGAGAAACAGTACTGTTTACTTCCCGAATTTCCACTCAATTAAATCACCGTCTCGCGGCGGCGATAAATAACCCGGCTGTCTAACGTTGGGAACGCCGTTTCGCCGATGCATCAATCACGGACGACGGGAAGGAAAGTAGAATGGATCGAAAGAAGGGAACAGTAGCTATCGGAAAAGAGGACTTGAGGATTCACCGTTTTATTACACTCGAAGCGTTCGAAGCTGTCCACGAGACGACTAGATTTCTGGAGGGTAGATTAACCTAAGTAAAGGCAAATAAAAGGCGTTCTTATGGCACGAGATCGTTTTACTGCAAATTGCTTTTAAGATCGTAATGTGGGCATTTGAAAAATACGGGTTAAGAACAATGACGGGGAGATCAAGTGCTCGTAAAGACCTTGGAATTTAGGTATTTGGATATACTGTAGCATTAGACTATGTGGAATTTTTCTATTTATGGAGCTAAAAAGGGAGTACTTTGGATAATTTGAAATTTAGAAGTTTGCAAGATTTAGAGGGTAGGAATTTAGGAACTTGGGAATATGGAAATTTGGAGATTTGGTAATATGTGGATGCAGGGTATAAGTATTTGGAGATTTAGGGATTTAATGATTTAAAGATTTGAAAGTCTAGGAATTTGGGGATTTAGAATTTTGCATTTTAAGAATTTGAGAATTTAGAAATTTGAACTTGAGAAATGTAGGCTTCAGGGATCGGAACTATGGGTATTTAGAAAGTTGGACATTCAGAACTCTGAAAATTTATAAATATCAATCCAAGAATGATTGCATATGCACCCTCATGTCTCTCAAGTCCAACCGCCCTATAAATCCATAACCAAACATCAATACAGCCATCCGCGCAGCGTACGATTTCATCGTCTGCAATCATTCTATTTTTTTTACATTATGTACGGGTGTTCGGAAGAAACGAACGACCAACACAATTTGTTCGCGAGGATACACTTGTCGGTCGACAGGGCCAGGTACATCGGACCGGTACCCAAGTGCTTCTGTCCTGGGATCCGCGTTAGGAGCAGGTCCCGAGCCGTTGGAGCATAAAGAATTCACTGAACCATATTAGCGCTATCCTGTTGTATTAAGGCTCGTCGAGAGGCGCCGGTCGATAAGACACGACGTGTTAAAAGTTTCGAATGATACGTCTACACGGGACGCGTTATAATACGCGCGTCGGCGAATAAAGCTGATGTGCGAACGAGGTGTCCGAGGCCACGTTCCACAGAGCCCACGGGACACTGGCTTGTGGGAATTTTTTCGCTGGAACGATCTGGCTAGACGTTGATCGGACGAAACTTGGCTACACGGGTTACCTTGTTCTACGAATTCACGGTGTACACGGATCGTCAGTATCTGATTGTTCACGTCGTAACACGACACGATTGAGTCATCTATATCTGTACTATCACGGTGTCCTGTAATGTGTCCGTTCGCTTCAATAATTTATTCTGCATGTGATGTTTATTCGATGACCTTGACCGAGGTTTAACCCTTGACCTTCGCAAGAGTTTAATGTAAATTTGGTACTGTGGTTATTTTGGGGTTGAATAGACGACTTTCGAAAATGGAGAATGTAATGTAGTAATGGAATATAACATGTAACATATAACATATAACATATAACATGTAACATGTAACATGTAACATGTAACATGTAACATGTAACATGTAACATGTAACATGTAACATGTAACATGTAACATGTAACATGTAACATGTAACATGTAACATGTAACATATAACATGTAACATATAACATATAACATATAACATACATATAACATATAACATATAACATATAACATATAACATATAACATATAACATATAACATACATATAACATATAACATATAACATATAACATATAACATATAACATAGTAAAATACAGTGATAATGTAATATGTGATATAATTCAATCATATGTGGTAGGACATAATATATGACATATAATGACACGTGGTGAAATATAAGATATGTAATGTATTGGATAGATACGCAATACCCCAAAAGCGATAACAAGTTTAGAACGAAAGAAGCGTCCTCTTAATAATTTAATTAAGAAAAAACTATTATCCCATTAACGTGTTCTACATACGAGATAAATGAATTCTCCGCTCGTCTTTTAATTAAAAAAGACCATCGCACAGCTAATAGGTTAAACAAATTTAACTAACGCGATTTTTATCCAAGCATTTTAAGATCGACTTTCGCGCGGGGATTCTCGAATTTCGCGTTCATATCCCGTAAACGAGACGCAGTTTAAAAGAAATTACGATCCCCCTCCCTCAGATTTCACCGTTCTGCGAGAAAACGAAGGCATAGAGAAAAAGAGAGTTATAAAGGGGAAATTAAACGTAGTTCCTGGGGTTTGTTTCGAGAACAGGTCGACGAGCGTGTCGTTCGTTGGGTGAACGCATGTATTTAATATTTCGACAGGAATTCGTAAGATTGAAATTGCAGCCGCAGCATTTTTCATCACTGGAATACCGTGAAGTGTGTTTGGCCTAGATTAAAAGCGAGGCGTGCTGTTTGCCGTATACACGCTGCGGTTTATACTCGCATCTCGTCCGCTCGCATGTGTGCACGAGTAAGTACTTGCT
The DNA here is from genome assembly GCA_963576845.1 of Megachile leachella. NCBI lineage: Eukaryota > Metazoa > Arthropoda > Insecta > Hymenoptera > Megachilidae > Megachile > Megachile leachella. The sequence goes on from OY756257.1 coordinate 3,609,359, forward strand.
CTTTCATTGCATTTTAAACGATGCGTATCAAACATTCGAATATTTCGCTCTTTTTTCTTTTTCCCTGACGTGAACGAATTGAATTGCATCGAATATTGGAACTCGTGTGCTCGCAAAATTAATTCAATATCTCGAATGTTTTAAAAAATTATAAAATTTCAAGGTTCTAAAGTTCTATGCTATCAAATTTAACAATAAGTACTAAATCTTCAAAGTCCTTGGTAAATTACATGTTTTTAGAGCAGCAAACTTTAGAAGCTTTTAAAGCCTCAAATTGCATAGACTCTGTATACAAGTCGCTACATACAAATCATAAAGTCCCAAAATCTCAAACTTCTCATGTTCTAAAGTTCCAATCAATCTCTAGAAAATATGAACTTGCAAAGTCTTAAACTGTGAATGTCCAAAAGTACCAAGGTTTAAAATTCCCAAAATCGTATGTGACCATGTGGATATGTATCAAGTTCTAAAACGCCAAACTTCTGAAATCCTAAATTTCCAAAGTCCCAGCTTCTCGAAACCTAAAATTTCCAAGGTGCCAAACTTCCAAAGTCTCAAACTACCATTATCTTAAACTTTGAAAGTCGTAGACTTCCAAGGTTTCAAATTTCCAAAATTTTAAATGTCCAAAGTTGCAAGTGTCTAAATACTTAAATTCCCGAAGCCCCCATTTTCCTAGGAAAAAAAGAAAGGATTATCAACAGTTTGTTGGTATCATGGTAAGAATACCTGCATCCATTGACAATTTCCATCGAATTAATTCGCAAAGCTCCTTTCTCGTATTTCGCTGTCCGTTAGTTTTTTCTAGCGGCGGAAGTCGGTCAAACGCGTGGAAAACGCGAGAGAAAACGTGAATCCTGTTCGCTGCGAGTTCGATCAGCCGCGTTACAAAGAGACGTTCTGGTTCCGAAGGGGATCGGAGAGGTGCTCGAGCGGACTTGCCGAAGGGGAAAAAAGCGTCAGAAAAAAAGGAACGAAAGAAAGAAGAAAGACGAGGGAGAAGAAGAAAAAGAAAAGCATCGGTCGGGTAACACGATACGACATATTCATCATAATCCATAACGCGGAACACCTCGAGCATTCAGGACCCGTCAAAAGTCCTCAAAGAAAATTCTACAGGAAGCCCTCTTTTTAGGGGTCCATTATTATTTCTGACCTCGGTCGCCGGCTATGAAGTTTCTCCATTATTATTACTTCCAATCTACGAATACCGGATCACGAATAATTACTGCGCCTTAAATCTTTGATTCTGGATATAGACCGTGCCCGATATCGGATATGGGGGATTGGACCGATGTAATCGGAGATGTTTTTTGTAAAAAGTAATTACGATAAGCTTTTGACGAGAATTAGAGGTGACGTTTCAGAACATTTCTCTGTTCGGTGCTTAAGGTTTTATGGAAGTTCGATAACATTCTGTTTAATTGCATTATGAAGTTATGAGAAGTTTGTTAACTCGATATTAAGTTAGTTACAAATCAGCAATCAGAATTTATAATAATACATTTTGTTTCATTAATTGCGGAGAATATCAAGATGTAGTTCTTTGAAAATTTATGAAAGTTACTTTTAACCCTTTTAACTCTTTCCATTCCTACGTCGATTGTGGCTTACACACAGTATGTCGGAAAAGTAACGGAACTTTTTAAATTTAATTAAATAGGCTAGATACATTAAAAATATTTGTCACATAGTCTATTGTAATTTAATACGGAAGCTCTTTATTTTGTAAATATCGGAGTTGGTAATCGAAATTAAGGAGTTAATACCTTGAACCTTTGAAATGAACATCGTGAGAATTTCAGTGCTTCAGAACTTCGGAGTATCATGACTTGTAACCTTGTGTACACAGAATAATGAATAGACAAAGGCGTCATTTCTAAAATCCTCTCGATGCACCGAAATTTGAATATGAAGCAACAGTAACCACGGTAGTAGAACGTTCGAAAAATTAAAATCGCAAGATCCCGCAGGATTCTTACTCCCGATTCTCTATGCAAGCCGCGTAGACGCGCGACGGTGGAATATTAATTCCATAGATTTAATTAACCGATTAGTAGACGTTGACTTGACGCCGCGTTAACCGAGTCACGTAGACAAGTTAGCCTGCGTCTTCGATGTTCGCTCGAACGATTTGTTAGAACCGTGACGGATGTTAAAACAGGTAATAGCTAGCTAACTACGATAATAGCTCGAATTTTTAATCATTCGATGTTTAATCAAGTTCCCAAGGTAAACGGGTCAGTAACACCCAGCTAATAATTAGACCTTGGTTTTCATTCGTTGCAGAGTTTCCCATTTTTCCCGAACAAAAGCTTTATCAGGCTTTATCCGTCTCTGTTCTTTCGAACAGCGTCGTTTCTGGCATCCTTCATGGCTCTGGTTTTAATCCGGAACCATTTTGTCGGTACGTATGCAACGCGTATCACTTTCGAAGCTCCACGCAACTCTCGTGGTGTTGAAAACGGAGGAAAGAGACGTCAGACACGTCTATCGGATTTCTATTATTAAAGTCTCCATTGAAGCGTCATTGTAGCCGGTTATTCGTCGCGTTTCGTGTTCCTCGAGCTTCCAAGTTTACGCCGCCATAACGCTTCGATCGAACGAGTCGATGATGCTCTATTCAATTCCACAAAGTAGCATCAGGTAAGAGAGTTCTAATTTGGCAGGTACTCGTTAGGTATCGCGCAAGGGATGTTTTAACTCTGGCCCTGGGAAATTACTCGATGCCACTGGCATCGGATATCGATCGGTAATCATCGTTCCTGCAGGATTTATTGGCGGACGATGAATTTTCTGGGAACGCGAGAGGTTTATGAGCGAGGAGAGAGATAAGGGAAATTGGAAAAGATCTGTCTTTTTACTTTGGTTATGGCATATGCGGTATTACGGTAAAAAATTCTATTCGAAAAAATTGTTGAAGACTTCAGATATTTATAGATCTGCCTTTCACAATCAGTACAGTTAATTCCTGTAAGACATAATTTTTATAATTATATATAACTTTATAATTGAAGTTTTTTTTCTCTTAAATTCCCGACTCAAAGACCAGAAATTTATTTCGGAAAGATCGACTTTGTAAATACATGCAAAGATGCATAGCTATTTATGTAGAATTCCATAGTACTCTACAGTATAGATTACTATATTAAGAATAGTTTTATAAAAATTTAGTGAATATCTTTGATCTACCAATAAAAAATAAGTGGTTATCGAATGATCGAAATCTTATTTTCGTTATTTGCTAAACGATTTCCAGTTAATTTATTCGTGTTCCAATTAATGCATCGCGTAATGTTTCGCAGCGATCAGACTGACGAAATGAATATTTCAACGTGCAATCAATTCGAATAACGCAACGAACATTAATGGATAATGTATTATAATAGAAAAGATTACCGATGGAATTTTGATAAAGCCAATTAAGATAATCGCGATACATAATATTTCACCGGTGTCGTTAATTAAAGCACCACGTTTACGCGTCGGGCAAAAATTTCTGCCGTTCCAATTACAGCGAAATCTTGGCTGGTTGCATGATCAGTTTCAACGAGAACTCGAAATAAAGTGGCAGTCCCGTCATACATAACGATTGCTGAAAGTCGAAAAGAATTTCAAAATTAACATACCCGTTGGATGCATGGAAATTTACACGTGACCCTAATTAAAAATTAAATTACCATATCACGACGACGTACGTTGGAAGTGTGCCTCTGTGAATTTCTTTAATTAATTGAATTAAATTTCCACCACGTCGAATTAATTTGCAAGACATTTTTTTTCTTGTGTTGTTTTGATCGTTCTTTTCCATCTCGCTAATTAATATTTTGTTGTAATTTGCAATTATGGAGTAAATTCAATACAGCGAGAACTTTAATGAGGATCATTAATGTGTTTATTGTTGTTGGGTCATCGGTGATCAAGCTGGTGAATTTAATTTAATTAGGTGATATGTGCTACACCGTTGTGCGATGGATTACTGAGCTTTGGATTAGTAAGCGTTAGATAACTATAGGGCAGATTATTATGCGTTAGTTCACTGCGTGATGTGTTGTTGTGCAATTTATAGGTGTATGTGGAATTTATACTTTGTGGAATTTTTATATGCCGTATTTTTACGCGTCGAATTCTCACGCGTTGAATCTCTTACTCGTCGAATTTTTACGCGTGGAATTTTTACGCACCGTATTTCCACGCATCAAATTTCTACGCGTTGAATTTTTGCGCATCGAAATTCCTACGCACTATATTTCCACGCGTCGAAATTCTACGCACCGTACTTCTACGCGTTGAATTTTCGCGCGCTGAATCTCTTATGCGTCCAATTTTTACGCGTTGAAACTCCTACGCGACGAATTTTTACACACCGTATTTCCACGCGTTGAATTTCTATGCGTTGAATTTTTTTACGTCGAAATGCCTACGCGTCGAATTTTCACGCGTTGAATTTCTTACTCGTCAAATTTTTAGGCGTTGAAACTCTTACGCGTGGAATTTTCACGCACCGTATTTCCACGCATCAAATTTCTACGCGTTGAATTTTTGCGCATCGAAATTCCTACGCACTGTATTCCCACGCGTCGAAATTCTACGCACCGTAGTTCTACGCGTTGAATTTTCGCGCGCTGAATCTCTTATGCGTCCAATTTTTACGCGTTGAAACTCCTACGCGACGAATTTTTACACACCGTATTTCCACGCGTTGAATTTCTATGCGTTGAATTTTTTTACGTCGAAATGCCTACGCGTCGAATTTTCACGCGTTGAATTTCTTACTCGTCAAATTTTTAGGCGTTGAAACTCTTACGCGTGGAATTTTCACGCACCGTATTTCCACGCATCAAATTTCTACGCGTTGAATTTTTGCGCATCGAAATTCCTACGCACTGTATTCCCACGCGTCGAAATTCTACGCACCGTAGTTCTACGCGTTGAATTTTCGCGCGCTGAATCTCTTGTGCGTCCAATTTTTACGCGTTGAAACTCCTACGCGACGAATTTTTACACACCGTATTTCCACGCGTTGAATTTCTATGCGTTGAATTTTTTCGCGTCGAAATGCCTACGCGTCGAATTTCTATGCATCGTATTTCCACGCGTCGAATTTCTACGCGTTGAATATTTACGCGTCGAATATCTACGCGCCATATTGCAATACGTTAAATTTTCTATGCGTTGAATTTGTATATGTTTTATCGCTCTTTATGTATCATCACGCTCTATACTGTCACGTTCTATATCGTCCTGCTGTATATCGTCTATATGTACAGGGTTTGTCCAATAAATATCGGGATTGATGTCCTAAAACGAAATTCGTTGAAGACATATGTACATTGAGTTAATAATCTTCAAAGCATGCCCTTCCTTCATCAATACACCGTTGCTGCGGCTTTTCCAATGTTCATACGCTCCCTGGAAGTCGGTAAGTGTAAGACTCTTCAGGCACTCCGTCGAAGCCGCTTGAACCGCCTCAATCATCCCGAAACGACATCCTTTAGGGCTTTTTTTAATGCGAAAGAGCAGAAAAAAATCAGAGGGAGCCATATGGACTGTAGGGTGGTTTCAAAATTCAAAATTTCCCGCACTTTGTCGACATTCTTATCGGATCGGTACGACGTCGGTTGTCCAACGCGTTGCTCGTCTTCGACGTCTTCACGACCATCTTTGAACTTTTTGTGCCACTCAAAAACACGCGTTCTGGACATGAAATCGTCCTTGTAAGCTTAACGAATCATATCGAATGTCTCCGTAGCCGATTTATTTAGCTTAACGCAAAATTTAATGGCACAACGCTGCTCGACGGTTCGTTGCATCTTGAATCTCGACGCGAACGTTAAATACGCTTCCACTTCAAGCACAATATAAACAAAACAAATGGTGGAATACAGATGAACTTAGATTTCTATTGTACATAATAACCCCCTGCATCGATCTAGTCAATAGAGATTGCTCCTTGATCTTCCAAACTAGTAGAAAAAAAATCAGTCCCGATACTTATTGGACAAACCCTGTATATGTTTTATATCGTTCTACTCTACACCGTGATGCTGTATACCGTCACGCTCTATATCGTCACGCTGCAACAAATACCCAACAAAAGTAATAAAATGCTACTTATTAAATTGCAAATGAAAATTCCAATTAAAAGAACGTTTAGTATTCATAATTTTAAAAATTGTCAATTAAAAAATTTGTGATGTGGGATGTGTCGTGACGGTTCTGTCGTATAGATCCAGGATGCACGGCTTAATTAAACGTATCCGCGTAAGACGATACCCGATCTGGGCGATCTCAACACGCGGTTTCTCACGTGGAAGCGTGCTCGCAGGAACGGTGCAAGTCCATCGTAAAAGTTATCGTACAATTATCGTACAGTACAGCCATCCCGGTGACGTTTATCGTCCGACCTCCCAACATTTTCATAGTGTATTGCTCTCGTCCTGTACCGCCACGTACTTTATCCGTATCCTTGCATATCCTCGCACACGCTGCACCGAAAACAGCTCGACCAGACGATTGGCTCATTTTCCTCGAACGTCTTACCGTGCCACAAAACGTATATCCCGGAGCAGTTTTTATAAGTTGTGCTCCTTGTTAACCGGCTCTTGTTAATTTTCTTTTGTAAATCGGATACTGGGATGGGGATGCATGCGAGGCGGATGTGCAACTGCGCTGGGAAGTGGTCGTTAATTTGGGAATTGGAGAATTTGATATGGAATTGAGGTGATTAAGAAAAGATTTGGGAGGTTTGTTATTTGGAAATGAGATTTGGGGAGATGGGGAGATGGGGATTTGGAGAGGTGGGAATTTGGAAATTTTAGAATTTAGAAATTTGGGATTTGGGGAATTTTGGAATTTGGGAGATTTGGAATTTGGAAAAGTTAGGATTTGGGACAGTTAGAATTTGGGTGATTGGGAGATTGGGAATTTTGGATTTCGGGGATAGATTAATTTGGAAATTTAGGAATTTGGGGCTTGAAAATTTGGAAATTGGAGAACTTACGGGTTCAAAACTTTGTGGATTCCATAATTTGGGGACTCGGGAATTTAAGTGTACATCAATTTGGATATTTGAAAATTTTCTAACATTTGAATTTAAAACCCTGCGAATGAAAGAATTTGAGAACTTGAGAATTGTAAATTTCCAAATATTCGAATCCATTTAATTACCTTTCATCCTCGTAATAATTAACCTTATTTTTACCTTCTTACTGCTTCTAATGAAATTATAAAAGTCGCAGTCTGAAGTACCTTTCCTCGGAGACAGATATATACACTCGGATTTTTAAACTCTGCCTTTTACTACTTATAATAAAACAGAAACGTGAGGTTAACTATGACGATAAAAGGCGATCGATCATATCCTAGCTAACTCGAAGAAAAATGTGATCAGGCAATAAACGATTGATCTGCTAGCAAATAAATGATTAATCATATACGTTGCGCTTTATATTATTGTCGTGAATCTCGTGATTATGTCTCGCAATTTTATGCCGCTGTTACGAGCACGTGAATGGCCTCTTCAATACCGTAAAGTCACCTCGATGGCACGAGGTGGTTTTCGATTTTATTGCAAACTTCGAGCGTAACGATCAAAAGAAAGTTCGTTATGTATGTGTGTACGTACACAAAAGTAAAGAATCTACCGGACATACTTGTCCGTTAATCGTGCACAGCTATAGAACAAGAACCGCGTTCTCGAGTTACTCCCGCGATAAATTAGCGGCGAGACTAATTTAATGAAGGATAGATCGCCATTATTCAAGTAATCCAATCCTGGACGAGCTCACGATTCCTTTCTTGTCCCGTTGAACACGCGCAGCAACGAATATTGCTGTTCGGGAAGAAGTTACGGGCACGGATGACGTTTATCTTGGTGGAAAATGGATGGAAATCTGTGTTGCCATATTTGACTCGCTGTGGGTGCACAGTAATTTGTAAAGCTCGTGGTTGTTTATTATCACCGGAAGTTGATATGTTAAGGATCTGGTTTAATAAGCGAATTTTCTATTAAGACTATCGATTTATTTTCTGTCAAAGATTTCATTGAAAGTTTCATAGGTTTCAGTGTTAAGTGTGCGAACGCTCATGCAGTCATTTTTAATAAATTTAAAGCTAACGTACTTAGTTTTTACACTTTTATGTGAAGAATTTATATTACATCTTTGATGTAAAAATTTGATATGAAAATCACTATTTAGCTGTTGAGTATTTGTTTCATGTGATCATCGGCCATTTTGTAAGAATATCGACGTCACACGTATGCAGATATTTTCAAGTTTGAAACTTTCTGAACTTGCAGAAGAAATTTCTGAACGCGCATCTTTCAAAATCTTCAAATGCTATAAATACAAAAATTAATCAAAAATTAATTCACCAACCAACCAATCATAAACATTAAAATAAAGTTAGATCATAAAGAATAAATTTTACAAAATCTTCCAGCAATTTCAGTAGAACATCCAAGAATATTGAACATCCTAACAGATCAACTTAAAAATTTGGCGCTTAACCCAGATAAAAATCTGCACGGTAGCATTATCCATTTTTGAAACAAATCGATGTGGAGTGGTAACGAAATCGCGTACGAGGGAGGTGAGTTACATCCGTTCAAAGAGAATTTTAACAGGTCCAATTTGATTGAAACGAATTCGAGGTAGCCAGAAGAGACCCGCAGGAAATTACATCGAACTTCGGAACAGTTGAACGGTAGATCGATAGGAATCGGTAAAAGGTCGAAACGAAACGTGGCACAGTATAGAAGCGCATTCGATCGTTCTTCACGACGAGAGACAGTACTCGCGCTAAACAGTCTTCTATTCGAGTGGATCTCGGCGATAGTGCACGGACTTCCGACGTCCATTAGGGTGCACGCGAATGCCCATACACCTGTGCCCGGAGAGAATCTTCCCAAGATCCAGGATGTTTCGTCTGGGATACGTGGCGCGAGGCCCCGGGCACTTCTGACAGACGATACGATAAATCAACAGTACCTGTTCTCTTCTGTTCTGGTATCTGAACGACGTGCACTTTCCAGAGGAACCCAGGGAGAAGCAATGTAGCGTGGGGTGACACGGGTGAGATGGACGGGCAGGAAACCGAAATTACGCCCGCTTTATGCCGACCGACGCCGCTATGCTTCTAATTTATCGTCTTTAAATGCAGATCCTTCGAAGCCTCTGGCCAGACGCTAGATTCCCGACACGTGAACCTACAGTACAATCGTGAGCATGGTAGAATTATTCAGAGAAATGCGAGGTCGTCGCTTGTTGGATTTTGGTTGAACAGTTTCGTAATTTATGGGGATTTCAAATTAGAAATTTTGGTATTTACGAGATCGCAGATTTGAACATTTTATGATTTAGGGAACTGAGGATTTAGGGGGTTGAGGAGTTGAGGGTTGAGGATTTGGGGATTTGGAGATTTGGGATTTGGGAGATTTGGGATTTGGGAGATTTGGGATTTGGGAGATTTGGGATTTGGGAGATTTGGGATTTGGGAGATTTGGGATTTGGGAGATTTGGGATTTGGGAGATTTGGGATTTGGGAGATTTGGGATTTGGGAGATTTGGGATTTGGGAGATTTGGGATTTGGGAGATTTGGGATTTGGGAGATTTAGGATTTGGGAGATTTAGGATTTGGAAGATTTGGGATTTGGAACATTTGGGATTTGGAATATTTGGGATTTGGGAGATTTGGGATTTGGGAGATTTGGGATTTGGGAGATTTGGGATTTGGGAGATTTGGGATTTGGGAGATTTGGGATTTGGAAGATTTGGGATTTGGGAGATTTAGGATTTGGGAGATTTGGGATTTTGAAGATTTGGGATTTGGAACATTTGGGATTTGGAACATTTGGGATTTGGGAGATTTGGGATTTGGGAGATTTGGGATTTGGGAGATTTTGGATTTGGGAGATTTGGGATTTGGAAGATTTGGGATTTGGGAGATTTGGGATTTGGGAGATTTGGGATTTAGGATTTGGGAGATTTGGGGAATTGGAGAATTTGGGAATTTTGAGATTTGGGGGTTTAGGGATTTGAGGATTTGGGTGTTTAAGGATTTGAAAATTTAGGGAGTTGAAAATTTGGAGATTTCAAGATTTAGAGTCTTGGAAATTGATAGATTTAAGACTCTGGGGATTTCAAAATTTAGGGATGTGAAAATTGAAATATTCGAGAATTCGAGGACACAGCAATTTGTGGCTTTGAGAAATTGGGGGTTTGAAAATTTCAAAATTTGAGAATTTAAGGATTTAACCCTAAATTAGGGGTTAGGAACTTGGGGGTTTGGGAAATTACGGGTTAGAATCTTGAAAATATAGTATTTTGAGGACTTGAAAATTCGTGAATTTAAGAATTTGCAAATATAGTAATTTAGGGATTTGAAAATTCAGAGACTTGATAATTTAGAGTTTTACAAAATTGTTTCTGTGAATATTTGGAAATAAGGGAAGTTAGAAATCATACATAGAGTTTGGAGACTTGAGGACTTGTGGGTACGATAATTTAAAAATGAGATGTTTCAAAAATTAAAAAATGCAAAAATTCAATAATTTTTCAGCTTCAATTATAAATGTGAAAACTTGAAATTTCATGCAGCTTCTGTTTCAATTCCAAATAATGTACCTTCACTCACATAAAAATGTCCACCAACACAAACCTACAAACCTACCTAAGAAATGAACCTAAACGCATACCCCACCCATCTATTAATTCTCTTTCTCATGTCCTCACCAAAAGTCACAAAAGTGTGTCCAAGTCGTATATACATTTGAGTACCACGTACAATTATATACGCCAGTCAGGAAGTTGCAACGCCACGATTGTTGCAACTTGCACGGCTGCAAGATTCGCCCGTGGCGACGTACGATTTCGTGACGCATCGGGACGAGATCTCTTTCTAAATGCATCGTAGATCCGACATCGATAAGGGAACCGACTCATTCGGTATAAACCGCCGCCTCTTACGTGTACGTTGCTCGAGCACATGGGAAGATGCTCGTTTATCAGTCTTCGTGCGAGTCTGGATACGTCAATCACTCGAAATATCAGCGAACTGAATCGATGTTGGTCTGCGCCGTTTCTACGGTAATGTATGATAATGAACGGACAGGCGTCGCTTTGGATTTATTCTAATTAGCATTTCTGCTTTTCGAATGGAGAGGTTAAACGTCCGACCTCTTTGATAACTTGTTATTTGCGAAAGATGGTGGATTATGATGTTTGAGGAAATGGGAGTTTGACGTGTTTATTGGGGAACAGAGATAATTTAGATAGCGAGGATAGTGGACGCTAATGATATTAATTGTGACATTGACGTAGACATGTAGGGCATGTTCAGGTAAAGTTTCTTGACTGAAGCTTCCAAAGTCTCCACTTTGCATAGTTTGCTTCAATTTTGAAGATCTGAAAGTCTCGAATTTTGAAAGACTTAAGCAAATATCAAACTTAAAAAATCCCAAGATTCCAAGGTTCTAAAATTCTGCAATTCTGTCATTCTATGTTTAAAGTCTTCGAGGGGAAAAATGGGCAGCAATAAATTTTCTATTCTATCATTTGTCAGAGAACAACCCGTGGAACATCGGTAAATTGTAAATTAAGTTTATTCTGAACGAGAGCAACACAGAGAGAAAGTTAAGCAATGTGTAACAGAGGGAGAAAGTAGACGACCTCTCACCCCGTTCAGTTCCATAGCAATTAAGTAGATTTAATTGGGCCTCTGACGGTGCAGACGAACGCATCAGACGCGTATCTTTCGCTCAACAAGTGCACACGTCGAAACGGAAGGGTGGTGAACGCCGGTCGGCGGATTACACGCGCATTACCTGCCAATCAGTAATCGATTTGACTGCCATGGTAACAGAGTACTCTTTCTTCCTTTTTTTTATCGTTGTCCCGCCGCTCACCGATAACGAAGAAGAGAGGGACAACCCGGGGCTCCACGATACACTCGATATTAACTCGATTCGCGCTCGGTGCGCTGTTCCACGACTAAATGAATTAACCGCGGTAAAACGGGAATCGCCGCTCGTAAATAGCCAGCTGCTAGAAAACTTTGCATCGTGGACGTAACTCGGTAATAAAAACGATGGACGAATACGCAATATCGATTTTCTTCTATCTTCATTGCGATGCCATCGATTTATTTCAGGGTGGAAGACAATTTTATGATTACCGATAGTCGATAACGTTTGTGAATTGGAAGAATTAACTGATTAAGATCGTGCTTTCATTTTGTTGAAAATAGTCTTCCCAACGTTTTCTAGGTTATGTAGAAGCTTATATGAAATTAAAATTTGCGTGAATGCATTGGTTTTCATATGTGTGCACAATTTGCCTCTTACTATTACTTGACTCACTCTTAGAGCCCTCGGCGTAGGGAAATATCGAGGTAGTTGTCTAACTTTCATAACCTTCATAATCTTTGAATGCGACTAAATTTCCATATAGCTCGGACCAGAGAAGTATCGAGGTTCTACTGCATATTTCTCGAAATAGATTTAATAACACTCTACCCCAATACAGCCCCTGACACAGGAAAATGTCAAAACTTTTCAATTAATTCTCTCTGATGATCTACTTAAGCCCTGAAGTTTGTAATACAAGAAAATATTGATGTTTTACTGTATATCTTCTTGAATGAGATTTAATAACATTCTATCTCCTACAGCTCCCAACGCAGGAAAATACCAAAAGTTCATTCTACAACTTTTCAATTAATTCTCTCTGATGTTCTATTTAACCCCTGAAATTCCTACTACAAGGTAATATTGATGTTCGACTGTATATCTTCTCGAATGAGACTTAATAACATCTCTCCCCATACAGTCCCCAACGCAGGAAAATATCAAAGATTCCTTACATAACTTTTCGATTGAAATTCCCTAATTATCTACTTAACCCAAAAATTCGTCATACAAGAAAATATCGAGCTACATAATTGTGTACTCGTATAATAAAACATTGAATAAAACGCTGAAGCTTGCTTTCAGTTTCTTTCAATTAATTCTGCAAAAAAATACGGCGTACCGGGCGATTTGATTATATAGTTAAATAAATATAAAAGTCACGTATTTCAGCCGTGATATTCAGCGTGTTAAAATAGAACGTCTTTTGGCTGAAACGTTTTCAGTCACGTTATAAGATCCATTTAGTCGTGCAAGAAAATATGCGCGCGTTTAAGCGCGACGAGCGAGCGTATGCATTCGGGAAAGGGGCAGGTGAGTGTGAGCTATGAAAAAGAAAACTTGGGAAAACACGCTTGCAAGATCCCGGAACTTGTGAAAATGCCGGAGATTTAGAGACAGATTTACCTTCTCTTTAAATTTTCTACCAGCGCCATATTTCTTTGACGTCGTTCTAAAATGTATTACGGAATTTATATTAGACTTCGTTACCTTCCAACACCTCATCCATAAATGCATTTAACGTAAAATAATAATCAATTTTAACACCGACTTCTTTCATATTAAATATTTACAAAAGTAATCGAAATAATGTGGGATACATATAATATTCGAATTAATAAATATTCAAATAGGAGAAATTGATTGGGGCTTTAGTTGATTTAATAAATATTCGAATAGGAGAAATTAATTGGGGCTTTAGTTGATTTAATAAATACTGTCTGAGTATAAGGAATTAATAGCTTTCTTAAATAATCTATTTAATAAATTCTATTTGAATAAAGAAAATTATTAAAGATTTTAGACAATCAATACACGTGTTCTGTACATAAGATGTCGATCAGTATATGTTTTTGCAATATGAACAATATTTCAGAATTCTTAATAAAGAAGAACTCCGAAGTGTTGATGAATAATTGACAGAAATCTCCATAAAATCTAGCAAAAAAAAATTAAGAGACTATGGGCTTGCAGAAAACGTTTATAATAACAGCTGCTATAATAACAGTAATTATCCCCACGCTCCCTAATTAGAAAAAATGGAAGCTCTACTCACTCTATATAATAAAATAAAAATAACTAAACGACCAATTACCTCGATTAGAACTGAAGCTACTTAATTCCCCGTAGATGAATGACAGTGTTAAGTAAGTAATTTGAATTCAAACGTCTAAATAGTCGATCTAATCTACATAATCTAATCAATCGATCGGTGTAATTTAAAGGAAATTGCAAGTAACCTGATAGGTCAATTATTTTCCCTAGTGCACAATTAACGTTGTGTCATTCGGTTTCTCAGTTGGCGAAGATAACGAGATGCTCGAATAAAATTTGTAAGTGGGCGAGTTGCAGAACCGGACGAAGTGAAAAGGTGGGGAAAAGCAACATGGGAATCGAACGGCTTAAGGAGACCGGCGATATTCACAACGGTATTTCAATGTCGGCTATAACCGTTCACCACGGTCGTTTGGATCCAGGATTGGCCCGTGACTTCCAGTCCCGGCATAATTTTCTTGGACGAAAATGTTGCATCGACATCCCGGAAATGGACAATTGCGGCGAATCGTGTTGTTCACCCTAGTGGACATCGAATTCCCGGGGAAATTTAAATTTGAACGCATATGGCTAGTAAATACCCTCGCAGCTTTATTAAGCTCAGAGAAAATAGAATGAAAAGTCCAATTGTGAAATTATCGCCACAAAAATCGATGGAAGGAAAAATATCGACGATTATTTCTACGAGTTGTAAAAATATTATGCAATTAAACAAAGTACTCCGCGATTTAAAATTGCACTTCATCGCTTAAATAAAATTCCAATTTATCCAATTTAAATGCATCCTCGTAAAACGTAGAAATTAATTGTTGGAATAACAAGTCGAAAACATCGTTTCTGCAAGTTGTACAAATTTAAAGAAGCAATTAAACCTCCTCCTTTTTGATCGTTAAAATGAAATTGCAATTTATCAAAGTGATGAATCAGGGAATAAATCTTGGCCGGAGTGTTTAGAAGGAAGGATAGAGAAACGGAGAGACGAAATCATAGGTGAAGAAGAAAGTTGACAAGCGGCGACTCCAGTAAGAGAGGCACATTAAAAGTGTTCGATCAAAACAGGGATAATTAAAGAGCCGGAATCATCCGTCAAAGGAATGTCGACTAATCGCTCGCGGGCATCCTGAAAGCGGCTGCTATTCGATTATGATTAAGCTAATTCGAGTTTGATCCGCGTCACGTGGAAATAATGGAGGTCTCGGTAATTACATATAAATCAAATTATACTTCGAGCCGACAGCTCCATTTGATAACTGGTGGCGTGCCATGTCGAGTGATCAAGTCAATTAGGACCGTACCCGCCTATAGGTACTGCAAATTTTATCGCGATCGTCCATCGCGATGCGTTAAAACCAAATTGTGTTTTCACGAATTATGGATCTTTTTCTCCATTTTACTTTGCGCGATTTTACAGAACTGATTTTGTAAACGAAGTTCTCGTTGCGGTTTCAAGCTTTAGATTTTTTTATTTGAGAGGAAAATTTGGGAGGTTGGGATAATGGGGGTTTAGGGGCTTTGGAAGTTTGGAATATTGGGTTTTGGAGATTTTGGTGAATTTAGGTTTTTTGGACTTTGGAATTTCAGAGTATTGGGGTGTTAGTGTAATGCGAGATTTGGGAGGTGTTTGGAATGTTGGAGTCATTCAGTTATTGAACTTTTGGAAGATTGGAACTTTGGGATAAGGGACTTTGGAATATTGGATTTTGGGAGATTGGAACTTTGGGATATAAGGACCTTCAAATATTGAAACATGGAATACTGTATTTTGGGAGATTGGAACTTTGGAGTATAGGAACCTTCCAATATTGGACTGTGAGAGATTGGAGCTTTGAGATATAGGGACCTTGGAATATTAGACTTTGAGAGATTGGAACTTTTGGATATAGGGAGTCCTCCAAATATTGGACCTTGAAATATTGGATTTTGGAAGCTGGAACTTTGGTATATAAGGACCTTCAAATATTGAAACATGGAATACTGTATTTTGGGAGATTGGAACTTTGGGGTATAGGAACCTTCCAATATTGGACTGTGAGAGATTGGAGCTTTGAGATATAGGGACCTTGGAATATTAGACTTTGAGAGATTGGAACTTTTGGATATAGGGAGTCCTCCAAATATTGGACCTTGAAATATTGGATTTTGGAAGCTGGAACTTTGGTATATAAGGAACCTTCAAATATTGCACTTTGAGAGATTAGATCTTTGGGATATAGATCTTCGAATATTAGACCTTGAAATATTGGACTTTGGGAGATTGGCACTGTGCCATATAGGGATCTTGGAATATAGGTACCATGTGATGTACGAACCTTGAAATATCGGGACCTTGAAATATAGGTATCATGAGACACATTGACCTCAAGATATAGGTACCCTAGGATACATTGACTCCAAGATATACCATGGTAAATAACCTTGAAATATTTTAATCTTCGAAATATTCTGACTCTGTGATATTGAAACCTTGCAAGTTTGGGACGCCAGAATATTGGAACCTTCGTAATCTTTAAACCTAGAGAATGATATCTTAAATTTTGAAAAATTATAAAACGTAATCCACATCATTTTTAGAAATTTTAAAACATTGAGAGTATCAATTTTACCAACATTGCCACAAACACCATAAAACTTAATCAGAATCTATTATACACTTACGGCCTCCTAAGCTGAACATAAAATTAAAACTACCATAAAATAATAAACGCAATAGAAACTTCCAACCATTAAATCATACTCTACATCATTCTAGATCATCCCCAATATTACAGATGACCTAATAATATTCGAGATCAGCTCAACCGATCAAAAACGCATTAAACTATCATTAGCTTAAAGCATTAAAATATTAAAATTATCATTTAATTTCGCTCAGAATTAACGTTTCGAGTCATTATACTGTTTCGAATCAGTTTGCCTGTGACCGTATCGAGGTGTAATTGGCTAGCAGTCGAGTTGTGCAATGGCAGCTGGAGATCAGCGTGTACCACGCTTCTATATGAGGTGGATATTTTTCCTAATCGAGCACGCGAAATGTACAGGCAGACGATTTCTATCGACAGTACGGGTACGCTCTGCGAAAATCGTACTTTCTCCTCGTGCACACGAACGGTGCATCGTGTACCCGGTTCCAAGGTGTGAGATTTGCATCGGTGATTACGGATGATCGAGCTCTTCCGGGAAAAGTTCGCCACATGCTTTGCCGACGTGTTCCAGCGTTTAGAACAGACTTGATTATAGACATTCGTGAAAGTTTCGCAAATATTTAGACGTACCGTTACGTGATTGGCTATTCTTTGTGCTATAGATGGGGTTCGTTTCGAAATTTAATTAAATGATGGTTTTATGTGGAGCTTCGGGTTTTATGATGAACTGTGAGTTGTGTGGGTATTTGGGGAAGTTGGGATTTAGGGGAATTTGGGATTTGGGGAATTTGGGATTTGGGGAATTTGGGATTTGGGGAATTTGGGATTTGGGGAATTTGGGATTTGCGGAATTTGGGATTTGGGGAATTTGGGATTTGGGGAATTTGGGATTTGGGGAATTTGGGGAATTTGGGATTTGGGGAATTTGGGATTGGGAGGGTTTGGAATTGGAAGGGTTTGGAATTTGGGGGATTTGGGATTTAGGGAATTTGGGATTTGGGGAATTTGGGATTGGGAGGGTTTGGAATTTGGGGAATTTGGAATTTAGGGAATTTGGAATTGGAAGGGTTTGGAATTTGGGGGATTTGGGATTTAGGGAATTTGGGATTTGGGGAATTTGGGATTTGGGGAATTTGGGATTTGGGGAATTTGGGATTTGGGGAATTTGGGATTGGGAGGGTTTGGAATTTGGGGAATTTGGAATTTAGGGAATTTGAAATTGGAAGGGTTTGGAATTTGGGGAATTTGGGATTTAGGGAATTTGGGATTTGGGGAATTTGGGATTTGGGGAATTTGGGATTGGGAGGGTTTGGAATTTGGGGAATTTGGGATTTAGGGAATTTGGGATTTGGGGAATTTGGGATTTGGGGAATTTGGGATTGGGAGGGTTTGGAATTTGGGGAATTTGGAATTTAGGGAATTTGGAATTGGAAGGGTTTGGAATTTGGGGGATTTGGGATTTAGGGAATTTGGGATTTGGGGAATTTGGGATTTGGAGAATTTGGGATTTGGGGAATTGGGGATTCGGGGCAGTAGGAATTGGGAGGGTTTGGAATTTGAATGATTTGGAATTGACAGGGTTTGGAATTTAAGAGGATTTGGAATTTGGGGGGTTTGAAATTTTGGGAATTTGGAATTTGAGGGGTTTGTACTTTGAGAGGATTCGGAATTTTAGGGGGTTAGAATTTGGGAAATTTGGAATTTCGAATTTGCAAAGTTGGAAATTTGGCGGTATGTATGTTACCGTGAAAGACCGAAACCAGAAAATGTCGACTTTCGGTGAATGTCAACATATACGAAATACGTCAGTGAAAGATCGAATATTTTATTAAATTTTTGTACATTCGGACCTTCACCGGTGTATGTCAACAATCACATATAGATTAGGTTAGGTGTATGTCGACATTTACCGGTGTAAGTCAGAAATAAGGGTATTTAGCAAATATTTCGGACATACACCAAGCGATTATGTGAATGCTGACACTCACCAGTGAAAGTCGACATTCTCCAGATTTCGGTGTTTCACTGTAACATATATAAATGTTAATCACACATCAACTTTCATCTATCTTTTATATCTTTTTTAAGTCCATCAATTTTATATAACCTTGAACATTTATTAATTTGAAGAAAAAAATATACCGTAATACGACAATTTTTGCCTATTACGTTTTTAATGCCACATTGGAGCGGGCATTCGGAAAGTGACGTTCCTTTCATATTTCGTTGCATGTTACTGTGATTATCGTCGACAGCACGAGGTAAAAATGGTCGGCAGAATTTCGCGAATAATATTAATTGTATTACCAGCCGGGAATTCACATCTGTCAACGGCGTTTTCATAGGTTTCCAAACGATCGGCCAGCGTTGTTTTTGTATCGTCGCAGCCGATCCGATTGGAAAACGACACGAGTGTCAATTTGACGCTCTCGCATGCGTATCCTATAAAGTTTGCAGAGGCTGACAGTCGCTTTAACGGCACCAACAATGGAAACGTTAATTTACAACTCGCCCGCGTTCACGATGACCACGGAAAATCGTTCTGGTTGATGGCTCGCGAAATAGCCTGGAGACCGTATCGCGTTAACCGGCATGTGCTCTATTTTCGCGGTAGAACAACGATTTTATGTTGGTATTGCTTAAAATTTTTTGATATGACTCGAACCTCTATCTTTACAAATGTTCATACATCTTTAAGTTTCCTCAGATTTATAAATAAATTCTTAAAAATTACTTTGAATATTACTTTCGGACATGGATGCAAAAAGCATTACGAAGCAGTTAAAAGTTGATGTATGATCACGGTGACGAGTAATCTCTATTTTCTTTGAATTAATAAATTCTTGAAAATATATTAAATTGTTAGTTTCTAAATGTAAACTCCAAAAAAAGAATTAAAAATGTAAAAGCTTGAAGTTTATGTATGACAATGACGTATATGCTATAAACGAATAAATAAATTCATGAAAATTGTATAAACTGTAGAATATACGAATTAAGTCCTTTTTTGTATTTTTTTGAATAGTAGCACAAGTAGGCGGTGTCTGACCGTAAACGTTTGTGAGAGCAATTTTTAGCGCGCCGTTTCCGGCGACGCTGTTTCGTTACATTAACGAGGCACCGTTGCGGTACGTTTTGTTTTCTGAAATGAAGAAATTTCCCGCGGGAGGTGGATTGAAATGGTTGAATACAGCTTGTCCGACATTGGCCTCATGTCTAATTTCGCTTCGCGCGTTTTAGAACAAGCGAGAAACTCGTGTTGCCGTCCGAGTTTCGGTGCCAATTTTTTTTTGTTATCGTGGTTCTTTTCATTTCCTGTCGAACAAGCGAATAATCCCGTCTTAACACTCAGCTATATTTATTTGACGAAACATGGTATTTTTAAATAAGTGTGCTTATTGTGATTTGAATTATTTATTTATTAAATTCCTATTTATTTGTAGAATTATTTGTTTATAGAATTCATGAAATTGCTTGCAGAATTTATTATATTATTAAGTTGGTACGTGTAAGACATGATTTTTATAGGTTATTATTTTTTCAGAACTTTTATAGAATTATTAGATCGTCACAGATGAAATGTTGAATTTAGAAACACCAAGTCAGATGCAATTCGATGATATGAAAGGTTATGTTTGGTTAGATTAGGTTATCAAATTTAATAATACATTAGATTAATATGTACATAAAAATTTGCTGAAAATTAATAATAATATAAAAAAATTGTCTCATCAATTACATTTAACCTTTGTATCCTATATTATATATACACATGTCCCAATTACAATATACACATGTACCAAAAAGAAATAATACCAAATTTCAAAATACGGATGTCATTTATTGTCCCATATTTTTTAGTAATAATTGTCCTTGTTTTCTTTCGCGTTCATTAATATTATTTCAAAAAGATTCATTGAAGTGGGAAATCGTAAGGGGTTTAAACTATTCGAAATTCAGTTGTAGACTGAATAGTTGAAGCTCCAGTGCAATAAATGAGGACCCTTTTGTTGCTGAAGCATTTATAAGCACATAATATACTTGAAGAGAAGCTTATTTTAACAACGAGGCTTTTATTATTATGAAACGCGGCAGAATTTCCATATAGCAGTGTTTCCACCTCTTTGGAGATTTCGTCAGCTTAGGATTTTTCGAAAGGATCTCTAATTGCTTGTTGTTTTAGGAAACTTAAGAACAGATTATTCTACAAACGCAAATTATAATGACCCATTAATTACGAATCGTAATGAATGCATTATTCATTATAATATTTTATTATGTATTATTTTAAATTGTAAAATGTATTGTGTATTATTAAATTCTACAAACAACTACATGTTGTCAAATTTAAAATTCTGGAGAATGGACAAAGTTTATAAAACGCAATCAAACTTATAAAACTCGATCAAATTACAAAAATTGGACAAAATTGCCTTATACAGGAATGCTATAGAAATTGTAGAAGATGAGAAAATTGTTAATGTAGGAAAATTAGACATTTTTGTGTAAATGTTGAGAAACAGTGCTTAGAAAGTATACGTTAACAGGGAAATTATTTTAAAAGCGAAAGTGTCAGGGAGCCTATGGGCAAATTCTCGAAGCGACGGACATAGTTAAAGCGCATTCGCGGGTAGAACAAAAGGGGGAAGTATAGAAACGGAGGATAGTCAGTTCCGTCGTTTATAATTAGCAAATACCTGTACGAGAGAGTTTGAGACGTCTTTCGAAGCCGGTGAACGTGCGATTAAGGTTGCTTCTTTTTCAATTCCCACCGGCTGTGGTGCCAGTCACGCAGCGCTTGCTCTCGGCCGGGACGGTCTGTTTCGCAGACAGTTGCCCCGAGATAATAATGCTAATTACAAGTGAGGACGTCGCGAGGGAGCCCCGATGCGATATTTAAAAACAGCTTTAATTCCATTTACATGCCGTCCCTTCCAGGAATCCGAGATTCGGCTGCACTCTGCCACTCTATGCGTCTCCTGATATCCAAAGCGTCCTTTTACCAGATATTTCCACCTCCTTTTCTCTTATTCCTTTCTTTTAATTCGTCCCGACCCTCTTTATTTCACCGACTGGTATCGTCGTAGAAATGAAATTCGACGATTTACATTCCACGCAACTTTCGTTCCGGGAATTCGTCGTTCGTTCCAGAAAAAGTACTCGGAAAGAACACGATCGTGTAGGTACAAGCTGTCGGTGAGCATGTTCCTTTTTTCCGAGGGACTTCGAGAGAACTTAATCGACGTTGATCGTCGGATTATTACGTTCGATTACATCTGTTATTTTCGCAGTTTCGCGGGAGTGTTCCGAGAGCGAGGTCCCGTTAGTGGGAACGCCCGGGAGTTCCCTTTTTATAAATCTCATCCCGTATTCCGGTGCAAAGACGAAATAAGAGAACGTTGAACGGGCACGGGACTGATTAAGCTGTACTCCGTCGCGTTGTACTTTCCATTTCTAGATGCTGTCCCGTTCCCTTTTTCATTTCTTTCCTTCATTTGCGTAAGACTTTAGAAACGCCTGGTTAACTCGAACTTGTTATTCTTTGCCAGAGGTACAAAGACTAATGAGTAAAGGCTGAGCACTTTCCACTTTTTCCCCATTTTATTTCTCTTTATTTTTCAGCCTCCTCTTTTCTATCTCCCGTTCATTCCGTCTTCCTCCCGTTTCTATTTAACGTACTACGCTCGTATTCGTGCGATTGCTCCGCCCGATAACGAAAAGCATAAATTATTTTTCCATTGTGCACCAAGGAGCATCGTTGAAATCCTATCCGGCAAACTGCGACCGACTGTCGTTTCTGAAGCATCGATTGAATCTTTAACGAAACAACGAGAAACGAACCGGATGGTCTTCGATATTAACGAATTATTTATCAGCAGACGTCTCTTGATTAACTTTCACATTTATCGCTATATTTCTTGCTTCCTTTTCATTTCATATTTTCACCCATTACATTAATTCCAACGTTACAGACACTCGGTTAATTGAATTCTTGGATTCTTAAATCCTCAAACAGATAAATTTTAACATTCTCAAATTGTTCAATCCCTAAGTTCCTTACATTCCCCAAATTCTTCAATTAATCTGATTCCTCTTCAACGTACCTAATTATTATTGTAAGCTATGTTAGGTTATATTGGAGAAATATACATGGGGATGGTTCTCCAACACAACCTAATATAACCTACAATAATAATTCTTTTAATGCACCGAAATATAAGAAACTTATGGAAGTAAATATATAAATAGCAAGATCCAAAGAAATAACAAAATCTAATGCAGAGTTTATTTCTCCTTTTCACATCGAAGACGTTTCATCGATGTCCACAGATTCCACCATTAGCGATCGTGCCACTTGTTTCTCATAAAGGAACAATTTAGAAGGAAAGGAGTCGTGGGAGCCTCTCGGCTTCACCAGGATTCAGAGGCAGTTAAACCCCGAAGCAGTGCTCAGGTTATTCCTTGATGTTTATCTCGAGTAACGCGTTTCGCAACATCAGCCGCCATCTTGGTTATTCTTTATCGGCCATTACCGGTTGAACTTCGGTCACAATTTACTCGATTTACGGTGTTTCGTCGAACGAAACATGTACCCCGTTGGAAAATGTCATTAGCGGCGCCGACACGCGTGTCATTATCGTAGTTCGCAATTATATTTCCCGTCTAGGTGCACGGCGTGGAATGAGGGAGCACAGATTGCACCGGGGATGCTGGAAAAATTAGCGGTAACGACTTTGCTGCGTTCCGACTTGTTGAACTTTAGGCGTGCTCGCACAAAGAGATTACGCGAGATGGAAAGTGAAACTGTCGAGGGTCTCGCGAGCGCACAAACACGGTAGCCTCCTCTTTAATATCCTTCTCTGTCGACGGTTTTCCTTTCTTACTCGATATGGCCTCCTCTTGGCTCGTTAAACAGCCGTACTAACGTTTGTTACATCTTAATTCATTTTCCACGGGATTTAATATACGATGATTGAGGAGCCATCTTGTGAATGAAGAAATGAAAGACGTATTATTTTTCTTTGAATTGAACTTTCAAAAGATTTGAAAGCTAGATGTGTTATTGCAGTAATTTGTAATTTTTATAAAAAAGTTTTATCTCGTGAATAAATAGTAGGATTTCGTATTTGTTCATTTTCTTATCTGTCATCCTACTTTTTTTCGAATATAAAAAAGAGTTCCAAATAAATCAATCGAACATTGACTAAAATAGTCCTACTGAAGGAAATAAAGTTACCACTAACTGCAGTGGATGCAATTTTTCGAATAAGACAAGGTATTGATTGAAAGTTTGTGAATTGGTTCACGCGGATAAATGTCGAGTAAGACTCAGTGGCCGCGAAACCGCATTTCAACATTGAAGATGTCACTTGACAAAGCCCTAAAACGGTCACGATCCCAGGGGGTCTCGGTAAATCACAATACGAAAGATCATTTAGAGTCGGTCGGCTTGGCTCGCCCTGATAACCGCTGCCCACGTATCACCCCTCGCCAACGCTACATTCTTTCGATAAATTAGCTTGTCTGGATCCTTTAACCGGTCGATGCTCTACGACTGAGATGGGCAATTGTGCACTCACGGGCAAGTAGTGTGCAATGCGGCGATCTATGGGAAAATTTGGACGTTTAGAAATTAAGTATTCTCAAACTCCCAATTTTCAAAATTCCCAAACCCTAAATTTTTTAATTTCTAACTTTGCCGTTCCCCAAATTCTAAAATTTCCAAATTTTCAAAGGACCGAAACCTTCTCTCAAATTTCCATTCTCCCAAATGTCTAATTGCTCAAACTCTGAAATTTCCGTCCGTATAAATACAAAATAATCCTGAATACTGAAATGACAAATTTGATGAAATACTAGCCGCTGATATCCAATTCCATATATAATCGACTTAAAAAGATATTCTCCGAGTCTCAAATCTGATCGGCGTCACTTGTAACAGGTAAAGGAAAACGTTTACCAGAACTCTTACGGAGGCTCGATAAAAAGCTCGATAGTTCTCAGGAAGCCGATCGAACGGTGTAAAAAGCTGCGGGAAAGAGGGATTGCTCGTCCGGCAAATATATTCCTTGTCTGATGAAAAAGTGGCCGTACGAGCGACAAAATGGACGAGAATCGTTCGGGCCCGTTCTCGCGTAATATCCTTACGGTGAATGGACGCCTTTATGGTCAGCGGCCGGGCACAAATGTACGTCTCAACTTTCCTTCGATTGTTCGCGCGTCCCGTTTTCTTCTCCTGACGAAATGGCTCGCCGTTAAAAGTGCTGCATCCGCAGTAAGTACACCGAGGGCGAAGAAAAAGGGAGGCGAGAAAGAGGGGTTGAACTGTTCGGGTTCGGGGAAGAAAAGAGGCTCTTTTTTATTCCGGAGCCCGGTTTCCTTCACGAGGACGAAAACCGATTAAAGCCCGGGCTGTCCTGCGGCGAGGATGTACCGAAAATGAAATTGCTCTAGGAAGTGTCTGTATTATCTTTCACGAGTCCCCTCCTGCCGGTTTTTTCATGAATAAAAAGAAACCCTCCTCGCGCCTTCCCTGTATGTACAGCACGCAACCCTAAGTAATATAGCTACTTTTTCCTGCACCGGATATGTAAGTCTTTTTACAACGACTTATGTAAAATTTTTAGAATTCATATAATTCGTTACGTATGAAATGGGTTGTTAAAGGTACCGTACGTCGCCGACCTTCCAGACAGTTGTTATAGGAGAGTATTTCTTACTGAAGAATATAACAAGACAGAATGGACAATTTTGAAGTTTGACGTACAATTGTTTGTGCAAAGTTTAGGTCCCATTAGTTGCAGTCAAGAGTCTAAACCTTCTGGATGGACAGTTGGTATCAGGGCAGCATCTTTTAAAGAGGAAATCGAGGCAGAACGAACAATTTCTAAGTTTGATATGTAACTACGTACGTAAAGTTTATGTCCTATTAGTTGTGGGCTATCGTTTAAGTGCCTGATGTTGTGGATCTTTCGGACTAATCTGTACAGAGGATGTCTTCATAGTACGAGATATAGGGAACAATTTCTGGGTCCTATGAGGAACTCAAAGTTTCAATAACAGTGTATAAAAGTGATTCAAATTATGATTAAAATTAGAAACAGATACGTGGTTTAATGAACGAGTTCCATTAGGTGTATGACATAACCCCTTGTGCTATGATTTATGCATCAGGTCAGAACTAATTATAGCTACAATATTAAAACAAACGAACTGTTTGAAGAATATTTGTTACGAGTTGCGCGGAGTATAATTAATGTAATATTTATAAATGTTCTGTCGAACCCAAGAATGTTTCTTTGTTGTAATTTTGAACGGATATTTAAGATCACATGAACGTCTCCACAACTTGCCGTTCCTAACTATTGACGATAGCTTTCTAACAGGCCAGAAAAGCACATTTTTATAACACCAATATAGCTTTCTTTAAAGAAGTATTTTCCATTGGCTTAAGCTGTGCACCTCTGCAGTGTGTAATGTTTACGAGAATCCTTGTGTATTCGACGGGCCAAAGCACTCTGACCCAGTCATTCAGCGGCCTTGCAATGTGTCCCATTATTTAGTTCTTTTGAAGGACCCAAATCACTTTACTGTTTGGGTCGCCTTATTAACAAGAATTATTTACAACTTTGGAATGAATGCGAAAAGTCGCACAATTTCATTCGCTGACCCATTTCACCAATCATTATATTTTACGAATAACAGTCTGTCCTGATTGGTTCCTTTTGGTGACGCCTTCATATTTTGAAAGATACTTACTTTTATAAACGATAGTCTCTAACAACGATAACGACATTCAACAATTATTACAACTAGTGGGATGATGATCTACATCCTTCGTTGACTTGGGCACACCAGTGTGGAGGACTCTGAACCATTCTATAAATTCTACTATAAGAATAATTCTACATATAATTCCACCACCGTAACAAGTTGTGGAAACGCCATGGGTCATCGAAGATTTACAACCTTCGACAACAAATATAAAAAGCTAATATTTGACCCGTCGCGTTGTTGGAAATCTTAACGAACCGTCCGACTTTCTCTTCTACATCTGGCTCTTCCTTTATTTCCTTTACCTTATTGTCCACTTTCTGCGCTTTCCTGTCTGTCTTATTTCACCAAAACATGCCTCTTTAGAATTTCCTATAGCTTCAAGATTTTTCCAAGGTCCCACTAAAGCACTTCCACATTTCCTAATAAATCACTCTTTTTTTTTAAGCCACCTCCTTCGCAAATAACCTAGCCAATGACTTTTCCTGTTTCCACACCCTTATCCAAAATATGAACCAATAGTTTCCTTCCAATAGTTTACATTTTCCTTCTCAACACCGTTTCTCATCAGATTTTATCCGGACTTCACTGTGAAAACAACAACTTTTAAAACTAGAATACTAGATTGAGGTTTAGCTAAGAATATTGTTGAACAATAAATTGTTTATTGAATTCACTTCGAGTTATTCCTGACTCTGGAACTCCAACAGCGTAACAATTTTAAAACAGTTGAAATGTTCAATTTGATAATTTGCAATCATTATCTATAAAAATTATAATTGAACTCGAGTGTGTTACAAGTTAGACTCGTGAAAGTAGTGCAAGGGTTGGTGTTAAACGAATGTGATGAGTGAATGAACAAGTGTCATAATCAATGAAATGTACATCATAAACGTAAGACGAACGAATAGAAGGGAATAGCGTAGCGAAGAAGGGAAGATATACGGCGAAAGAACGGCGACAGATGAGTAAGAGTAGGGGTAAAAGAAAACCACGTGCAACAACGTCGGCACAAAATGAGTGCCGGCCGGTATATTAATTCTGCATTTAAAGCTGCGGTCAGGGCACACCGGTCTCGGTGGTCGAGTGGTTAGTACGAGTGTAGGTAGAGAACGCAACAATTCAGAGGGGTTCGCCGGGTGTAATGGCTGGTAATTAGAGTGCCATGATAGCAGGCTCCCCGAAACCAGTTATCTCGCTACGTACATCGTGCATGCCCATACTGAAACCCTTCTCCAGAACCCGAGTTCTCCCTACTACCTCTCCCGTTGCTGACCTCTTCTCTCCTTCGTTCTTCTTCCTTTTAGATCCCTGTCTTACCGATGTCTTCGACTTCTTCAATTTTGTCCTTTTCTGTCCATTGACAAGGAAAATCTGTCGTGACCACTTCTCCGCAATAACCGTATCGCGTTTGGGGTAGGAGTCGAGATACCTCGAACGTTGATTAACTAATTACATTCTCCGACCAATTTGAAAGAATTCTGAGAAAATTTGCAACATAAACGTGTCGTGCACTTTAGTTATCTTCTATGTCCCAAATGTTTTCGGTGTTACATATCATTTTGTTAAGAGCCACTCACCTCGTTTTCGAGTATATTCAGGACTCCAAACGCAAGAAACGGACCTAAATAGAAATTATCAACGATTAGTCGAATGATTGACTCGGTCGTTATCCGGCAGAATGCACGGTGATCGAATAAATTAGTAAATCGAGCATCCAAGGACCGTAAGATCATTTCCAAGAACGCGTTACGAAGTACGTCGTTTCAGTGAAAGGTATCGTGATGTTCAGAAATGGGAGACACCGATTCCGAACGCGTTTCAGACGCTCCAGTCGCCGCGAGCCGAGCCGAGCTTTCTCATGCGGCCACTTTGAAAAATCACGGTGTTAAAGCGGACCTTTGGACCCTTATCTAAGTTATTGTCCAGCCCTGGTAGTACCGTCGGAGATTGCTCGAAGGGCATAGCGCAAACTCGTATGTGTAGAGACTGACGAGCGTGTGGGGGACCATACATGCAAAACGAGAACGTGAAAGGATCCCGAGAAGGACGTAGCATGATGCTCGAGGATCCTCTCCCCCTCTTTCGGGAAGCCTTATCAGTATCTTATGACGTGCATTAAAGGATTGAAAATGCCAAAGATTGTCAACGAGACCCTTTATCTGTCCATTAGCCAAACAGTCTCGTACGAATTTCACGCGCCATTCAGCGAGCGTGATGGACACCGTCGAGGATCCTTTCGCTTCTACTGATCCCTTCTGTTCATAAATATGGAACGCTGCTGCGCGTGCAGCTTCTTCGATATTGAAGACCTACCTTCTCAAGATTTCCTCCACATATTCGGTTCTACAATTCTCCAATTTTGTCAATGCACTCAAGTTTCTGGATTTTAATATTTTTGCAGTCAACTGCAAAATTTTTAACCTCTCCAATTCAGATACTTGCAGACCCCTAAATCGTTAAAGTTTTAAATTACTCACATTGATATCCCTAAATTTTCAACTGATCAACCCCCAAATTTGCACATTACCAAGTCTCTAAATTTCTAGCTGTCCTACCCCCAAATTTCTACATTCTTAATTCCTATATTTCTATCTGATCAACCCCCAAATTTGCGTATTTCTAAGTCTTTAAATTTCTAACTATAAAATTTTATAGTTAGTTATAATTTCTAAACATAAAATTTTAACTGACCCCTAAATTTCCTAGCGTCCCAAATTTGCGAATCCGGAATAAAAAGTTAAATTTCAAAGTGACGTGGACGATGGAATCGGTGTTAGCCAGTAAACGTGATATTGAATCGGATAATTCGTAGAGAACCGTAGCGATACGTAGAAGTTAGAAAGTCGCAAGGCAACATGGAAACGATTCAGCGAAAAGCCGAAACAATTTAATGGGAGGATCGACAAATTGCGCTTCTTTCGCGATTAAACGGTGCACTTGCACTCCCCTCGAGTATAATCGAGGTTTTGCTGTTTGGAAAAAAGGCATCGCCGACTTGGTTGCCTGTATTCCGTGTGTTTTCGTGCCAGCTCGTCGCCGCGCAATGGAAAAAACCAATTTCCCCTGTGGCGAACGGATAGCGGGAGATAGCAGAGAAAAAACGAAGAAAGAAGGGAACACGAGGGAGAAAAAAAGGGAAATTAACGTGCGATTTCCTAGACTCTCTGACCGATCGTGCCAAAGAGAACGAGCGTAGCCCAATTTAACACTTTGACTACCTCGTAAAATGGAAAAAACGCGTGTACAAGCGTTCCGAGAGTTCAAGTATCGAGCATTATCGAACGTGGAAATTAAAAATGTCAATTTTCTATAAGGAAGATTTAAGAGTCAACGAGAGTCCTGTTCGGTTGCTACATCTGTCTTAAGTATCAGACTCACTGACAGTACAAAACCGACGGCAACAGGCGTTGCGATGCTCGAAAGAAGACATTCCGTTCTTTTACTTATATCTTAACGCCATCGGAATCGTGACGTTTCGTGACACACAGCCAGCCAACAGAACTTCATAAATAATATAGAAGTCTGTAACAAGACCGCTTGTTGAATCCACGCGAGAACGTAAATCAATACGTATGCTCATAGTTCCCAGACTGTTCGCGAAACAATTTACGGACAACTTCAATGGTACTACAGAGACAACTTAAGCCGGTGGAAAATTTCACGTATCAATCCGGCAGTTAGATTAACGGTGAGCAGCAATCTGATAAATCTTGCCTAGATGCCCATTAGATTTGCGGATCATCGTACAAAGAGCGTTTTCAGTTCTGCTTAAGTCTCGAAGCGTTTGCATGATCTGTGTGTGTTTGTGTCTTTTATCCAATATACACGAACTGAATTCTGTGGACGCGTGTATATTCCGCATGTTTCATGCTCATTGGTTCCCCTTTCACATGAACTTTGTGCCGAGGCAAAGCGGTCTCGTCCTCATTTAACGCTCGCGCTAAACCGCTAGATCTAGCAAGCTTGCGACCGAGTACGCGCTCGCTAACGTTTCTATTCCATTTATGGACGGATAATTAGTTCGAGCCGACTCACAGTGGCAAAAAACGGCGAAAACGTGGACGAAAGTCAAAAAATGAAAATCGCAATTCTTGAAATTCATTTAGTGGAACTAGTTTATAAGGAATCTGTGCATAATGTTCTGACACTTTAAATGATTTAATTATTACCATTTCGAAGATATAAGCCTCCAAAGTTGAACATTTTTTAAAATCAATTTTCTCCGGGTAAAGTTTCAGTTAATGCTGTTCATCACTTTTTAAATATTATGTTCACTCATTATTATCGGCTTTTTATATGATACTTTAGTATTATAATAATGCAAATTGCACAACAAAATGTTTATTTTTAACATTGATATGGGAAAAGATATAAACCATAAACATACTTAATGTTTATGTAAGGAAAAAGTTGTGATCTTCACCTCGGTTCACCTACCAAGTAGGCTTAAATAAAAGCTAGAAGCTTCCTGAATAAGAATCTGTAACGATATCTTGCGGTAATTTGCGGTCTTCTAAGTTATTCACATTTTTGTTCACTTGCGCGCCTTAGTATCATGTGCGACAACAGCGGTTTCCGATATTTTCCAAATATGTCGTTACTGACCTTTGCAAAAGGTCTTGTTTTGCAGGTAAGATTTTAATATCCTCATCCATATATATATTACATATTAGATATTTAAAATTTATTCGACAATTTAAAAAATAAAAATTTATTTACAATTTCTAATATTAAAAAATGAATTTGTTAATGAAAAAAAATATTATTATTAAAGTTCAAACATTCAAGGTTAAAATGCAAAAAGATTTAATTAATTTCGATAAATAGTTTCCGAGATAAAAATTCATACGTACTAGTTAACTAACCGTATTAGTTAATTAATAAATAAAAATTCGATTTTTAACACAAAAAATTAATTTATAACAGTAATATAATCATCTTATCGAAAAATATTTGAATAGTTTATCTTAGAATCGAGGATATTAGTTTTGAGAATAAAAGATCGCGCGTCGATCTTTCGCGATTTGGCCCTGTCCGATCTCTGCCTCGCGATTTCACCGCCGATTCACGTGCCTCCTATCGATGCTCCGTTACTTATTTATTTACGGTAGAAAGCTCCTTTTAGACCACCCTTGCGAAAATCAATCTTGATTAATCTTCATGCAATTTTTAACCGGGATTTTAAATTTAATATTTTACATATTTTTATTTATAAAAATAAATTTACATATTATTTAGTAGAAGCTTGTCACTAAATGTCGGAAGTTTTTGAGGTATTACAAAATATTATTTATGATACTTCGAAGAGGTTAACATGGGTGTGTGAATTTTTTATTAGTCCCTTCGGTATAATCGTTTCGTCAATTATTTTGCATAATTCACAATAAAATTGTCCGACAAGTATAGAAAAAAATGAGCAAAATGCATATTAATAAGTTTTATCCGTAAATTTATTTTGGAAGTCTCCATGCGATAAAATATTAATGTTCCGGCTATGAATTAAATTTATGCAATGTATCAAACTGTCTCGACTTCGATATATCCGTTTAAGATAAACAGGGGTCTCTGAAGATTCGAGTCGTATGAATTTTCAATCGCCTCTCGTGTGCCGTGTCGAAGAAAAGGTGGAGGGCAGGAAAAATGCGAGGCACGCTAACCACGGAATAATAAACTGCATATTTATGAGTTTACTCTGAAAACGGATCTTGTGCCACCATGCGTTTTCGTCGAACGATCCTTAACGCGTTCAAGATTGACGCACCGTATGCGTTCCATGCATGCTGTTCGCTGTTGTTCGATTACTTGAATGACATTTTATTCGTCATTTCATTTGTTTATTTTTAGTACTGATTATAAGGTGCTTTGGTACTGGACACTTTATATTACTGTAGGTTTACATTAATATAAGGTTATGTTATGTTATGATAAGGTTATGTGGGAGGTACATGTCATATGCAGTGACATATTAGTTTCTATTGCAGTTATACAATAAGATATTATAACATAAAAATATTGTAATAGTTTCTGAGTTTGGCGTAGTATTTATGATTGACCATTTCAGATTAATTCTAACCACCGAATTATTTTGTTGCAGGTTTCACTGGAGGTCCAAGGTAATATTTGCGTGACTATTTTATACATTACGAAATTTGAAACTGTTGAGAAGTAACCACAGAATTCTTCTCTTTAATAACAAGTGGCGACATCGTATAGCGGTAGATTTGGAGCTAAGTGATAGCGCGCCGTCTGATGTTGAACAATGAAATTAAATTAGATCTATTAGATGTATAGAATGGTGTACCACGGAAAGTTATCTATGTAAATATAGAATAAAAGTAAAGTGTTAATAGTGTAGAAATAAATTAAAATACCAGAAAAATACACTGCGAAAACATAACTTTAACAGAAACATCACATAGTAAATCCACAGCAAGCACTATTGGACACCTAGTATAATGATAAGTAGTAGATCGGTTGCTCGTATGTACGTATATGACCTAACGAGATTGCCAGGTACATGCATAAGAATGTGCCGTTAATTAACCGCGCCGTATCGACCATCTGATTGGCTATTTAATTGGATTAGCCATGGCGAGCGTAGTTTCTATACGAGGGCGAATACACGGGGCCAGTCTGTACGTACATAGTAATTACGTTAGTACCTTTGGTATACCTGTTACACGGACCAAGTGGGTGCTGTGGTACCGAATGCCAATCGCGTCTCGTATTTTTCCTTTCTATCGTTTCTTCTCTCCCTTCTCTCTCGCCGGTCTTTTTCACTCGACCGTTTCTGCATCTCGATTCCGTTCATCGCTGACACGGTCCGTCTCTCTGTTCCCTTATTTTCTACAATCACGGGAATTACCATAAATCACCATTCCTCGCGGTGCCTTGTACTTTTG
Organism: Megachile leachella; assembly: GCA_963576845.1. NCBI lineage: Eukaryota > Metazoa > Arthropoda > Insecta > Hymenoptera > Megachilidae > Megachile > Megachile leachella. The sequence continues at coordinate 3,642,644 of OY756257.1, forward strand.
TTAAACAACCGTGGCAAAATCGATCCGGGGTACCGCTATCTGATCGACGCCGTTCAGCCACTACCACTTTGCGGCTATCAGCTGAAAACCGACCGGCACTTTAGCTATCTTAATTCAGAAAATCTGCTGATTTATTGTCGGAACCTAACTACTTTTGACGTACCAGACAATTAACCTACTCTCGAATGCATGCTTCACGTGTGGGTCTCGTACTTAACTTTTCTGCAATAATAAAATTTAATGTTTTATTCTTGACGTTTCATTATTTATGATACTCCAAACATTCTATTTTTTGAAGTACATTTACTCTTTACTGGAACTATTTATTTTCCTTATTTACCTATGTAAAACACACATAGGTAGTAATAACCGTTGAAAATTGTAGCGTGTTAATTTAAGAATTTACGCAATAGCTAGATCGATGATCTTCAAGCACTAAAATGAGGTTATGTCAATTTTAGCAAAGTAACTGGAATTTATACGTGTGATTTCAATGAATAAAAAAATACTTGCAACTTTGAGAAAGTGAATTGTATAAACATAAAATAAATACGACTCGAATGTAAAAATGTCGACAGAATCGATTCGCGTTCTTTGACAAGGAACGAAACGAGGAGGGAAGCGAACGTTTAAAGGTCGTTCGCGAAGCGAAATGAAGCGTTTGAAGGCGAACGTGGGTGTTACCACGAGTTTTACACGTAACATGCTGGTCACTTTGGCGAAGAAACGTTCGTACATGATGTAACGACGTCGTAACGTTGGTCGACTTTCAGAGAAGCGAGTCCTGAGTATTTAACTGTTTCTTTACGGAAGCTGTCGAATTCGATGAAGTGTTAAACCAAGAAAGATACTTTGATTTAACTTGAAAATAAAATTGGGAAAATTAAATTGAGTATTTAACTGTTTCTTTACGGAAGCTGTCGAATTCGATGAAGTGTTAAACCAAGAAAGATACTTTGATTTAACTTGAAAATAAAATTGGGAACAAAACAAAATTGAAATTCAATATTATATTGGATTATCATTGTTGCAAATTAATTAATGCTACATATGTCATAAATATATTTTACTCCTGTCCACAGCGTTACCAATAGTATTACAGAATTCAATAACGAATAATATTAATTTGCGTACGTGAACGATATTTTCACCACAAAATGTATAAAACATAACTTTCGAAGTCATTTTCCAGTACGCGATCAGTTTCATGATATTTGAAGCATGCCTCGGTTATTATTCCGTTTTGATTTGCATGCAAAACGCGGATCAGCCTCGAAACGTTAACATTTCAACGATGCCTCCTTCAGTTGTATCGAAGAATCTTCGTTGCCTTATCAACGATCACGTAGATTTGCATTTAAAATATTTCATTTGAATAGGAAAAATTTAATAAAGGAGCTCGGTTTTTCTCCCGTCTGTCTCTTAGCTCGGAGACTTTTTAAAGAAACTCTTTGTTTAAATATACAGCGGGTTTTGTTGTACCCGTGTCGTTTCCGTGCGACGTTCGTTAGAATTTTTACCTAGCTGACAGCACGGTAGCGAACCGGATTCGATTCAAAGGGAAGTTCTCCAAAGCGAACGGCTACGTGTGGCGCGACAATAGATTTCAATTCCATGTGGCCCCGTAGACAGCGTGGGTAGACTACATGCTGCAAATCGTCAGTGGGATTGTTAACGCGTGTCACTCCATACGCCGCCATGGCACAGTCATAAATACATACACCTCCTTGTGTTTCACGATACGTATTTTGTCGTACAATGCCGTTTACGAAGTGGACTCGGTTTCTTAATACGGCACATACTGTACGTGCCCTTTTATACTTGATATTAGCTCCGGTTACTTCATTGTCTGTGTTGGTTCAATGCTGTTTTGCGAAATACTCGAATTCCGTATCTTAGCTCCACTGGGTGGGATTTTCAATTTACGAAATCGTTTAACATTTGCTACGATGGAGGCTCTGCTGATAACTTACGATTTACAAGGAACATAAAGATGGCCTGCACGTTACTTGGTGTAATATGAATTTAATATTATTGGCAATTTAGTATAATTGCATTCTTCGAATTTTCTGAGGAGACATGCTGAACGAAATCGAAGAATTATTTCACTGTAGAGTTTATTTGAAATTTGTAGAAGAAGAGGGACACTTTTAGTATGATTATGGTATATTGTTCAAATGATTGCACAGTGTGATGAATTTTAACTGCAACGGACATCTATCGTGCGTCGACAAGGAAGATACAATTCCTCCCCGAATGGCTTTTAATTCGTCCATGGAAGATATCGGCGGAATTATCGTGGACGTTAATCAGGATATCGGAAAATGAATTTCGACCGGGGGGTTAGTTTTTGTAGCAGCTGCGCGCCCCGCTTATTCCGGAACTGTTAATTGTGCCATTTTTCCTGCGTCCGCCATAAATACAATACGGGACCGAAGCGATATGATGCATGGCGCGATACACATAAATATCAACGGTGTAGTAAAACGGCGATACGAGAGGGGGCAGCGCGAATATCAGCGTGTCTGTAACTCACGGCGTGGTCACCAGCTAACAAACACGATTCTTTTCCTGGGCCAGCATAAATAATTATCCGTTCGACAGGCGATCGTTAACAAGACCTAATGGGCTACAAAGTAGAAACGGTTATTATTTTCCGTCTAAGCCGGCCGTTTCATCGCTGCTCAATTATCCAATCTTTCCGTGGTACGAACGCCACGAATCGGTTTTGCGGTTCAGCTCGGGACCTCGAGCGTATTTGTCTCTTCTTCGAGCAATAAGACACGCAGAAGCAGGATTAATGCTGCAATTTTCCATCGATGTCGAGAAGGGTCGAGCGTGAACGATCGTCACACGATGAAATCGATTCTCTCCTCGGTTACAAATCGACGGATCGAGATCGAGAAGGTCGTCGACGATCGATAACAAGGCTCCCTGAATTCTCGGCTCGTCAGCGAAACCTGCTTATATCGCCGGTTCGCGAGGGCAATTACCGCGATGAATAACGATTTTCGGCGTAGGCGTGCGTACACGAGCCACTCGTAACCGATCGCGAGATGAATGCGACGCGTACAACCCGCGGCTACGAATCGCGGTATTTATAGGCGTGCTGTATCGCAGCCAGATTAAGTAGATAAGCCCTCGATACGAGCCGATTCCGATTGTCTTCGACCTGGCTGCGCACACCTCGGTCCTCGTTGCATCGGCCTCTGGTTTATAAGGCGTTGCACTTGCCGTTGCCGCCGCAACCGGCTTCTTATTGTAATTTATATATGGTAGATCGTAATTCAATGGTATGATCGCGAGAGGGCTGGCTCCTCTTGCTGCGGCACACAAAGATCGAATCTATTTTATGAGAATCGTCCATTTTCTTTCGATCAACCTGGACCGAGAAATAACCGTGTTAATGAAATACTCGTGAATTATTAAGGTTACAACAAATTGATTTTCTTAATTTCATTTCTCAATTTACTGTTTCGCTTTGCCGATTTAATTTTAAACTGACGTTTTTTTCTTCGGCAATATACGTGTCGGGTATAAATATTAATTAGGCCAACTAAAAACAATTTATTATACTGGAGAGTAGTGATATTCTTACTAATTTCTTAGCTGAGACTATACAAGTTAGAACAAAATATATTTTTCTGTTTGAAGTGCAATTTTCATGTTTTGTTAATCTATGGCTTACTTCGAGAATGATAAACCTGACTCGTATTTTTATTGCAATTGATTTTTGGGCACAAATAGTGTCCAATGTAAAATAGTCACAAACTAAATAACCCAATGTGTAATAGTCTCAATGATCAAGGATCGCGGAAGTTGAAACGTGTTTAACATTTCACCTTTAGTTGCCTTAATGAAGCAATAATCAGCTAGCTGTAAATGGTGTCTAGAAAATTGTAGGTTAAGTAAAATGATTAAATAACTTGAAATACAACTTGCACTCAGAAAATTAGTTTCGAAGAGGATATCAGAGGTATTTAGCGTTGGAGTGTCCCCAGTAAGGTAGCCTGACTTAGATATTAATGTAATACATAATCGGCCGTAGATTGGAGAGGCAGTACCCGGCGTGCAAGATGAATGAACCTTGCAGAGCTCAAAAGGCATGCGGTTGATCCAATGTGTCGTAATCCTGACCCCGTGAGGCAGCACGGTCTATGGTTCGGCCATATTCCGTGTCTTAGCTGTATATCCGTTTAATCTGTTCGGCATACATCGACAGCCGGCATGCAACTCGCTCGCGCGCGTGCACGTTCGCCTACACGTTATATTGTAAATAATAGCGGCGATCGGAGAGAAAACTTCGATTGTAGTTAGCCGCTATCAGATCTTGGCTAAGTGAACAAGGAGTGTCTGGGAAAACACATACGATCTATGTATAGTACGCGTATGTCTCCACGTGAAAGTTTGCGATTTTTCCTATTATAGCTTTGACGACCGTTTTCCCGCCAGATTTTATGAGTCCCGTACTCTTTCCCAAAGGAGACGCCGCGTCGTTGCGAATTCTTCTTCAAGAATTTTCCAATCACCGCTGTCTCCATGTCGCGTTTAATGTTGCTTCCTGGGACATTGGCTTACCGATACCTGGGCATTTATGGCCGTGATTTACGCTCGAACTTGTTCGCATACGACTCGTCATCCGCCGGGTACGAGCGGAGATGGTTATCTACCATATTGTGCAAGGATAAAAGTGTAGGCTCAGAACCGTGAATAATGGAATCTTGAAATCGTGCAGAAATCGGGATCGTGTACTATACTGATCAGATGTTGATACTCTTTTTGAAGACTCTTTATAACGTAGGTGAAATTTCCAATATAGGACTTTTATGTTTATTATTAGAATGTGTATATGCATTTACCATTCGTGCGTGTAAGACATATTTAATGCAAGACGGTGTACATAGCAAACTCATTTAAATTGATTATTTATGAGAAAAGCAAACGAAAGGAACATTTGAGGGCTCTTAAAAATAATGACATACTAACAGATTAAAAGATGAAATTGAAAGATTAAGTACAGTTCTTAACACTAAAACTACCAAACCGGTCAAATGACTGCTCTACACGTTTCTTACTATAAGGTATACATTTTATTAAAGTATATTCCTTGAAATCAGCATTGAATTTCATCAAGATAAAGAATAAATGTGTATGATTATTTATGTTTTGTCGTTTGTATATGTATTCTTTAACTTCATTTTTAATATCAAAGTAAGTGTGCATTATATGTCGGTAGGTTTAGTGTTAATTTGTACATAGTGACAAACATGTTTTCATGAGAAAAATTATTTCGTACTACTTTATAAAATTTGCGTAAACTGCAACATATCAGTGTACGAATATAAACTGCATATCGAAGGATGTTTGATAGCTTGGGGCGAATGAACACGCTTTCGATATCTTTGTGGTGAGCTCTTCAGGCCCGATTCGTCATAGTTGATACTTCCTGAAGACGGTCGCCTTAAAGGCCGGTTCACAAGTCGCCGTGGAAATAGCCTAAGTATTAGGCAACTAACGTCTGGGTATAAATTACGATTGGCGGAGTACCGCCTCGATGGAGCGTGTCTTTTACGACGGATCCAACGAGAAAGTACGTGACGCAAGTCCTCGCATCGCCGTAGATAAAGTAATCTCTATTGTCTAACGTGACAATGAATAATTCGTGGGTTGGCGATAACGATGCTTAAAGCTCTCCGCGAATGGCCGCGAGTTTGAGATTTCACGGGGGAAAGCGTGCGTTCCACAGACACCCTCGCTATCATCCGCATCGTTCGAATCGAACGTTTTACTCTTGAAAAGGTGTATCCGTTAGGTAACACGCGAAAACACGATTACGACACCGGTTTCGTTCTCCGTATCGTTTCGCTGCATCCGGCAAAAATTATGTTTCCCCGCGATCGAGGGATACGATGCTTCCTCACGGAAGAGGAGATTCAACTCGCGGAGAAATTACGGAAGAAATTACCGGGTTGCCGCGGAAATTGCACGTCTTTTCGGTTGCGCCACCATTCGATTCTTTATTCCGGGCTGAGCACAAAGGAATCGCATTCCATTTTTCTTTCTTCGCGTTCGTTTCTGTTGCGGGGGTAAATCAAAATTCTAAGCGAAATTCGTTTAGACTCGTACTGTATCATCGAATATTTGAAAAATCGTACCGTGACCGAATGAAATTCAACTCATGGTTGCTTTCCTGATAAATGTGTCATTTGTCGGGAAACGAATTATATTTTTATAAGGTAAGATAACAGTTCGGATAAGTAAATTTCATACAATAGCTTATAATTTGGTTGTATTAATTAAATGAACTGTGTTTAATAAGGGTGTATTATCATACCTATATATAATTTGGATTGCCGGTGTGTAGTCGTTATACCTAACCATTTAATGATATGTTTCATACGCACACGTATTACTGCGAAACGTAACCGTGCTGCGATAAAAGGAAAAAGAAACGACACTGCATAATTATTTCCATAATATTTCCATTATAACGGGAGATTAATAAAATTCATACACGTCACGGATCACTATAAAGCAAAATTTCATACGCCCTTTGCTTCGACATAGAACATACGTCGAATGTTTAACTCGTTTCGATCAAATATGCCCCACAGCGTCGTACGCATGACTGACCACGTTAATAAAAATGTTCCTCCGCACAGAACGAATTCCATCGATCGACGTCTAATTGAAACCCTTAACGACACGTTGCGATAAAAATCCAAGAGTTAGGTGAAACGCGTTTGTCACCGGTCCGTGATCCGTCGGCAGAAATCGCGAGTGTATCGCGTTATCCGTCGAGCCATCGTTTCAACGCTCGTGACACAATTCTCTATTTAGTGATCGTTAACCCATTTCAACTATCGCACTGGGCTTAACGAGATCGTATGTGTTCGATCGTCTGAGGTAGATTATCGACGTGTCGACGAGATAGAATCATCTATGGGGAAAGGAGCATGAGAGAGTTTCTTTGATTATCTGCAGTTGCGAAATTGCTGAATGACGTGCGGTTCGAAAGGAATAGGAAAAGTTAAGATATAACGGATGCAATACAACGAGTGGCAATTTAACGTGTAGTGTGTGCTTTAATCAACTCTAAATTTCACGCTTGACGATCAAACGTAATATAATTGCTGGTGACCTAACGTGTAACAATATGGGTAGTAATCTAACGTGGGTTTGACACACGTTATCTAATTAAATTAGATTTATAATCACTATCACTGATGACATACATGAGATACAATGCGTGACCTACCTACGCGTGGTGACCTAACGTGTGGTGATCTCATGCGTAACAATATAACGGGTAGTAACCTAATGCACAGTAATTTAATGAGTAGTAATTTCTAAATTGTAGTAATCTAACACGTTGTAATGTAATACATGACGATTCAATGCACAGTAATTTCTAACGTGCAGTAATTTAACGTGTAGTAATTCAACGCATAGTAATTTTGTGCGCAGTAATCTAACGCAGAGCAATCGAGCGCGCAGTAATCTAGTATGTAGTAAAACAACGCTTAATAATCTAACACCTAATAATCTAGTGCGTGGTAATCTAACGATTAGTAATATAATGCGTGATAACTTAGAGTGTAACAGTAATCTAATGCGTAATATTTTAACACGTGACTCAATCTATTGCGTATTAAACTAACGGGAAATAATCTAATGATTAATAAAATACCTCCATAATCTTTACACAGTAATAATTGTTAGCACAGTGTAAACGGCGCGTTCATGGGTTTTGTAAATGCCTAAAAATTTTTAACGAATAAAAAAAATTGTAATCGTGACGTTTGCGGAGATATTTAGAGGGAAATAAAATATTTGGAGAATCCCGGTAGAAACATTCCCGGTGTGTACAGTAAAATACAGCGGAACGACGCGTAAGATAGTGTTTCATTGCGTCGTAAATTAAGCATGGAAAGAAATAGTGGAAGTGGATTGGAGAGAACGACGCGAAACTCGCGTCTGATTAATGTTGGTAGATATCACTGTGTTTTTGAATACAATCGGTCTCCGGTGGCATTTCAATTTGCAACTCCGTTGCTGCTCAAGATAAATTGTTGTCATGCACGATTTGTTATTTGGAAGATTGATTCTCACGTTATTTTAAGAAATTACCGGTGTCAAACTTTTGATTGCGCGTTTAGTAATACTACCTGTATTTTCTTACGTCTCTATCTTCTACTATTCGTCGCCAAGGAATTTCACTTAATTATCGCGTAAACCTACAATCTTTAAACCTTCCCTGGTTTTAAACCTACCTTCATCAATTCAGTCAAATTTACAAAAACAAAATGCAATTATACAGGGGTTATGTATAAAATATACATACATTAAATACATAAAATATACATATAGGCATGTCGACGATTTATAGATAACATACAATGACACAATTATTTGAACTTCTCTGTAATTTCTACAGTAGGTATAAGCAAAATTTTGCTTCACACGAAAGCAGTCAAATAATAAATGCAATTTCCTATATAGCTGGATAATACATTTTACATGTATGTCTCATTGGTTGACCTGGATAAGGTTCTTAATAGAAGGTCGATACGCTGAACGAAGTATGGAGTTGATATAAAGCTTCGAAAAATAATTAATATTGAACAACCCACAACAGTGTGCATATCTCTTTAATTGATCAGTGTGATATCTCCGACAGTTTTACTTAAAACAAATGTAATTAATCTTATACACCATCAAAATGAACTACATATTAATTTGTACGTATATGTCTTCCACAAACAAAAATGTCACATGTAGAAACCTGTTAATATCATCCATGAAATGTTTTTAAAAATATAAAAATCAGGGCAGTAAACAATATCGTGTCATAAGAACAAAATGAGTTGTCTCGCGTTTAATTTCACACCCTGTCCGTCCCGCGGAAGCAGTGTCCAGGAGGATCGATGAGCGATACATGGAACACGCTTAATACCGACAAACGACTTTGGGAGTGGTCTCGTGACTACCGCGAAAGCAATGCATGGCAATTGCGATGTTTATTATTACAACGTGGTATCTGACTTGTACCGTGTTAGGCGTGAAACGGTCGGGCAGGTCGGGACCCCATTCCTTATCCCGTGGCAAGCCGGTGAAATGAATTCTTCGTGTAACACGTGCACGTGTGCGCGTGAACGACACCGAAGTTAGCCTCGATGGTCCTGCTAAGGGGGTCCCCGAGCGCATACGACCACTATTTATGGGTTATTAATGTCCAACAGGAAAATGCAATACACCGTGCTGACCCAGAAATGACAGCCAGACGGGATAAAGGGGTAATTTCTCTGACGCGAATACTTCGTTATCGATGTCGTGTCAACGAACTACATTCTGCCTTACGTAAATCGTACGATATCTTTTTTCCTTTAGAGTTCATGGTGAGCTAAATTAATAAGAATGAAGTTCCTTGTCATATTACTTTGCCATTAGTAACATTACCATTAGTTTTGTCATATATTTCATACTGATGAGGTAAACAAACAACGAAGTTCACTGATGAAGTCAATGAAGCTATCTATTTTGTTGATGATGAGGTAAATGAACAAGTTACCTACTTTGTTGATGATGAAGTACATGAACAATGAAGTTACCTACTTTGTTGATGATGACGTAAATAAATAACGACAATGTTATTTACTTCTGTTACTGATTGTAAGATAAAAAATGATGAAGTTAACGAATGACAACAAAGTAAATGATGAAGTAACGAACGACGACAAGTGTATTAAAATACTCATTGTATACGGATAAACTAAACATTTTTGAACAGAAAAAGTATAAGTTCTCAGTACGTTATTTTGAATCGCAAGACAGAAGGTTTTTCCATTTCCATTCAGGCGAAAGAATGAAGCCAGCTCATTTGCCCTCTCCCTTTTGGTAGCTGATGCAAACTTCAACAACCCTGGAACTTTCCATGTTAATCTCTTACTCGCACCCCTCCAGAGGGTCTATCCCCCAGCATGGAATAACATAAAACTTTTCGTTTCTCGCACCCTGTAGCATCGTCTCTACCCTTGCTTGGGTGACGTCGCTCAGGACTTTTACTTTTAAATCATTCAGCCCGATGCCCGTTACATTATTCAACCGCTAACACCTCGCGATGCGGATTTCTCGAGATCCTCGCCTCTTCTTTCGTATCTGCGTGACTGCTCCCCGTATTCTCCGGCCTAGGAAACTTTCCGAGAAATTCTTTGTCAACAATTCTTGGACCCGAGCTTTTTCCACGGAGAACGAATTCGTTGCCTGTATGACTCGATTTTTGTGTTCGAAGTCATTTCGAAAAAAATTTCCCATTTTAACCTCCAAGTTTTCACCGTCTCAAAACTTCAACCTCCAAGTTTTTACACTCTTAAATTTCCAACATTACAAATTTTTACACCTTCAAATTTCCAACTTCATAAATTTTCACACTTTTAAATTTCTAACTCTACAAATTTTTACATTCTCAAATTTCCAACTCTCCAAAATATGAATCTCTCTCAAATTCTCCACATTCTAAATTTCCAAATCTTCAAATTTCAAAACTTCTAAACTTCCAATTCCACAAATAAAGTTCAGTAATTCTTAAGATTAAAATTCACACCTCACATTCCAAAAATCTGTCGAGGTCAGCGCACTTTCTCTCCCCAAAACGATTGCAGTATCGCATTCTCGGTAGAGCGTTACAAAAATGGTTTTCTAATATACTGTGCAGAGGTAGTATTCTCAGCTTCATCTGTGTGCATTCATTCGGTCGTAAGAACAATCCACGTGTACTCAACTCGTCCATAAATTGTAATACGTACTTTTGGATTACTTCCAGACGGTGCTTCGCGTCTCGTCGAAGCTCGAAGTCATATGGGGGCGAACGATCCTAGTAAGAACGTCTCGTACGCTCTATTTCGATGTCACAGCTTGCGTTTATAAGCGCAAGACTGTATTACGGTAACTGACTGCTTCGGTAATAGCCGAGACACTCGCGTTCGTGCGAGCTCTTTTGTGTATTTCTCTGTTTCATTGGTATGCGCTATCCCTTTAAATCAGGTACCTTCACTAACGATTTTTTGTGCGACTGATAATAAATATTATTAGTATCTTCGAGCCTAAACAAAATTTATATTCCTTAATATAAACTAATTGGAAATTACGGAGTGTGGAGTTATGACGCATGAAAATTACGGCGCGTAGAAATTTCGGCGCGTGGAATTATGGCGCGTAGAAATTTCGGCGCGTGGAATTATAGCGCACAGAAATTTCGACGCGTGGAAATACAACGTGTGGGAATCATGGAATGTGGAATTATGGCGCGTGAAAATTACGGTATGTGGAGTTGTGGCGCATAAAAATAGCGGCGCGTAGAAATTTCGGCGCGTGGAATTATAGCGCGTGAAATTATAGCGCATGGAATTATGGCGCGTAGAAATTTCGGCGCGTAGAAATTTCGACGCGTAGAAATTTCGACGAGTGGAAATACAACGTGTGGGAATCATGGAACGTGGAATTATGGCGCGTGAAAATTTCGGTGTGTGGAGTTGTGGCGCATGAAAAAAGCGGCGCGTGGAATTATAACGCGTGAAATTATAGCGCATGGAATTATGGCGCGTAGAAATTTTGGCGCGTAGAAATTTCGACGCATAGAATTGCGGCGCGTGGAAATACAGCGTGTGGAAATCATGGCACGTGGAATTATGGCGCGTGAAAATTTCGGTGTGTGGAGTTATGGCGCATAAAAATAGCGGCGCGTAGAAATTTCGGCGCGTGGAATTATAGCCCGTGAAATTATAGCGCATGGAATTATGGCGCGTAGAAATATCGGCGCGTAGAAATTTCGGCGCATAGAAATTTCGACGCGTGGAAATACAACGTGTGGGAATCATGAAACGTGGAATTATGGCGCGTGAAAATTTCAGTGAGTGGACTTGTGGCGCATGAAAAAAGCGGCGCGTAGAAATTTCGGCGCGTGGAATTATAGCGCGTGAAATTATAGCGCATGGAATTATGGCGCGTAGAAATTTTGGCGCGTAGAATTGCGGCGCGTAGAATTGCGGCGCGTGGAAATACAGCGTGTGGAAATCATGGCACGTGGAATTATGGCGCGGGAAAATTACGGTGTGTGGTATTATGGCGCGTAGAAATACGGGGCGTGGAAATTACGGAGTATGGAATTATGCCGCGTGGAAATACAACGTATAGAAATGAATGAAAAATTATATTCCTTAATAATTCAAAAACGAAGCTTCAGACCCCATTTTTGCAAAAAAAAATCTCATTTAGAATCGCGTCAGCTACCATTTCAGGGACCTACACCAATTGTGAGACATCCTGTACTTTCATTATAACAGGATTGGTAGATGCATAGAAGGGAAATACACGATATTTATCGTCCTAGATAGTATTATTAAATAATATAATAATAAACATCGGTTGCTCATGTCGAAGATTTATTGTAATATAGAACATTTTCCAAATACCTGCCCTTTAGTAGGATTTAATTTAATGACTTATTCCAGGGAGCAATTTCGATGCAACGCTGCGAGCATTAACTTAGCGGGGCTAATAATTAATCACGCTGCTCGATTCTCTCGCACACTAAGCATTTCCGTGTTTAATAACGACGTTAAAATCATTCGATACGTGCCGATGATTTAACGTAATTCCATTGAAATTGCTGATAATCGTGGCGGAGTAACAATTTTATATTCGAATGCGATATTATTGTACGGATCGTATAGGATTTCCATACTCTTGTGCTGCCAACTCGGAATACACCTCTGCCGGATAAAATTGAATGTTATATTAATAAATAATCGCGTGAAATCGAATCCATCAAATTTACAAATTTCATAATACTCGATCTCCTGTTCCCCTTTGTGCATTAATTTTATTATCCCGTGGATGGTTTGGTCAGATCAGAAGGAAATGGTATTAAATAGTGCATATTAAATCGATCATTCCTGTGAACTATAATTACTGTTTAATCTAATGTTATGTAAAATTCGTGTACTGAAATTCAAAGCAAATAGGATTTATAAAATTCGGACGATCGTAACTAAATTCATCAAATTGCACAAATTCAAATTTACAAAATTTATATTTACATCTGTATTCATACAATTCAAATTTAAGCCTGTAAAATTTATAGAATATTGAAGTTTGTACAATCTATAAAATGTCAGATTTAAATTTTTTAAACTGATGAAACTCAAATTTAGATTTATAAAATTTACAAATTCGGAACTGCATATTTACTGTTCGTTCTCAGAAGAGTATTATAAGAGTTTTCTATTATTTAACTCCACACTTATCGCTACATAGAAAGTTATTTACATAGCAAGAGTAAACAAGATGAATTTTTATTCATGTAAGTAAATGGAGTGATACTGATCATTTCAAGTCTATCATGTAAGTTCCAATGTTCACAGTAATTAGAAAATAAGGATCACGAAACATAATACAGTTAGATTTTTCTAAGTAAAGGACTTTTAGGAATTATCTGTTTTTTTCGCGTAGGTAGGTACAGGGTGTATCCGAAGAGCGAAGCAGGGGTCCTTGCAGAATTTTTCGCATGGTCCTCGAGGGTCGCATAAGTGGCGGATTTTCTCGAGGACGTCACACGTGCATAGCAAAAAATAATATTTACGGTCGCGCACAATGTTGAGGCCAACGGTCTCCGGTACGTTCTTTTATTTGCCATAACTCAGGTGACAGACAGAGAGGGTAGGAGCATTCCGAAAGAGGAAGCGAACGAAACAGCGTTGGAACGCGTCGGACCCCTTTTCCTTTCCCAAAGTGATTTATTTCGTTTGGTGGCCGCGAGCATGCGCGGCCATTCAAACTTGGCAATTTTTGCCCGGGCTAATCTGAAGAAGCATGAGCGTTTAACGCGCGCTAAGATGTTATTAATCACCGGCGACCGCGTAGGAAGACGAAAAATCACGGGACAGGGGAAGCTCCGAGCGTTTAGAGGCGAGTTTTACACGAGGTATCCCGGGGCGATTGCACCAGCACCGCCTCTCGTATTCTCCCGGTTAAAACTGCGATTCCGCTAGAATCAAAATAATTTAAGTCCTCCGGGGGAGCGCTCGAGGGACGTCGCGTTTACGGAAACATTCCATGTACCTGTCGTATATATACGCTCGTACGCGACTTCTGCTAGAAGAGCGGATTCCATCGCTGCTCGATGCAAAACTAACGAGAAACGAGCTAATGCCGTGAGAAGATTAACGATCTATCCCTTGAACGCTCGATCCATCTGTCGTTTGTTCCGCGTTGGAAAACGGAAGTTTGAAATACGTGCACCAGTTGGAAGAACGGAAATAGCTTGTGTGACCGATGTTTTGCGGTCGCAGTCATTTAGATCAACGATGGACACCCCGCCAACTCATCCTGCGCAAGTGGTATCCACTTGCGGTGCCTAATCACTTTCTTAATTTATCACATTTTCAAATATGCGAGTCTCTTCGCATTACATTCCATGTATACATTTTTGAAACTCCTTATCACATAGGGTATTTCAGTAGAATATACACCATGTTTAAATGTTGACGTCATAAAAATGATGTGTTTCTTCATAATATGTCTTCATATGTCAATGAGATTGAAGGTGTGTTTTAAACACATGTAACTCTTGGTATCCAACATAATATTTTGGGGGATGTTTTTTGTAAAGTCAGAAAATCAAATGATACACTTTCTTACTTCAGATGCTCAACAGATACTCAAATATTAAATATTTCAGAGAACTTGAAAAGCAGTAAAAATAATTTGTAAAAAACGTATTCAGAACATATAATATTTTTTGTATAAAGTGAGCAGTTTTGCTGACGTCACTTGTTGCCCCAATCCGTTGAAGCGTTTATCAATGATCGGCAAGTTCGAAACTATGCACCGCAATGAATGGAAATAATTTCGCAGAGAAGAGAAAATCGAACTTTCCAACTATCAAAGAGAATCGTTCTATTCGTGGTCGAGTACCAATCATCGTGATATCTCGGCCAAGTATCATCCGGTAAGTGGGATCAGAAGGGTATCGCGCAATCTTTAATGATTCTAATAATTTTTATTTGATTCCACTTTAAGCCGATCGTTTCCTATCATGAGTTCGTTTTGTACGAGCTTCACGCATCATCAAACTTTGAAACGAAGCACAAATTTTTACGCAAATCAAGTGTTATAGGAGATAACTTTGTGATGATAAATCATCTGGTTTGCTTATGATTGCAACTCACTTTTGAAATTTCTTATTTGAACAATTACAGATTCCGTTTCGACAGCTTGCAGGATATTGTACCGAGATGATTGTGATAAGTGGGATGAGCCAACATGATCCTCTACCTAACGAGGATCATCTTCTACTATGTTGTTCCTGGTGCACTGCAAGTACAACGTACAATTACAGTTTTACTTGGAAACTAAACTGTGGGTACACTCTATGCTTTAGAGGTATAAACGGAACTGTAAAAATCTCGTTAATATTTACAATTTGCGGCCTCTTTTCGATGGAGTAAAAGATTCTGGGAAATTCTTGTGATTTGTTAGGTTAGAGATTTGGGAGGATAGGAATTTTGGGGGTTAGAAGGTCAAGATTTGAGAGGTTAGGGATTTAGGAGGTTATGGATTCAAGAGGTTAAGGATTTGAGAGATTAGGAATTTTGGGACGTTAGATATTTGGGAGGTTAGGGATTTAGAAGGTACGAGATTTAAGAAGTTACGAATTTTGGGACCTTAGGATTTTGGAGATTGTAGAATTGAGAAGTTAGGGATTTAGTAGGTTAGGAATATGGTAAATTAAAAATTTCAGAATTTAGGAATTTCGGGGATTTAAGAAATCAAGGACTTATGAATTTGGGAATATCAAATTTTGGACACATGAGAATTTGTAAGATTGACAACTTGTTAACTTAAATGAATTTGAGAAAATGGTACTTTAAAGTTTAAAAATATAGAATTAAACAAATTTGAGAACCTGATAATTTTTAACCAAAAGAATTTAAGAACTTGTGGATTTGATAATTTGTCATCTAAGAAATATGGAAATTATTAAAAATCTAAGAGCACATTTCCTAAAATATAAACAAAGATGCCCTCCTCATCTCCCAGCTGCATCTTTGGACCACCGTACTCTGTAACAATCGTCGGCGTTTATTGAATTCCATGAGAGTAGCCCCGGCGCCCAGAATCATCATCCTTTTTGCTCGAGAACAGCACGAGATGGAATGATGAATTCGTAGCAGTTTATCGACGCGAGATGCTCCTCGAGGATCGTTGAAGATTCAGACACTCGAACGTGGAGGAAGTCACGACATGGGGTTATTAAGGAGGAACCATGGAGTAGCGCGCGTTTATCCAACGGACTCGTTAACATTATCTTGAACGGTGGTGCTCGGTGCGTGCGGAAGCCCATCTCGAATCCCAGAGATTCCCCTAACGAATTTCCTGCCCCCGGGAAGCTCGATCGTAAATCACTCGCCACTCGAGGCAGCCTAGTAATGCCCTTAGACCTTAGGTTCCTTTTTAACGACCGAGTGCCTAGCCGCGCTTTCGATGTTCCGTGCTTAACGTTCGGCCGAGATTGCAACTCGTGTGGTTGGTCGTCTGGCTCCAAGCAACAGACCTACTTCCATAATCGCGTAATCTGCCTTGCCGTTTATCACGGACGCAATAATTCTCGCCAGTGTCGTGTGTACATACATTCAAGGTGTTTGCTGTTCCGACTATCACGTTCGGCTTGTCGCTGAACGGGCGTCGATCCTTGCTGCTCAACGATAATTGCCATCTTGCCGGAAGCCGCTACCATTATTTGCCTTTGGCCTGTTCCTTTTCATTGGGACAGTTACACGAGGCCAGACATTGTCCTTCCACTGTAAGAAATTCTGCAATTCTGTACTTTCCGGAGATTTGGAGATTTCGGGATTTTTACCTTTGGAACATTGAGGTTCTGAACATCTTAGAATTTTAGAACTGTTTTAGGACCTTGGGGTCTCAGCTTTTTAATTTCTGAGTCTTCGCATCTTTGACTGCTTGATTCTTTGAATGTTTAATTGATGTCATGAAAACTAAATTCTGAGGTTTTCGGAAGATTTCAGTTGTCTCATGAAACAGACAATATTTAAAGGCAAACAATTCTGTTATGCAGGTCATCGAGTCGAAAGTTCGCGGCACGAGTCCAGTTTATTGCAGGAGAAAACGGTGGGTCCCCCGAGTACGTGTTAGCCTCGGCAGAGTACAAGTTTTAATGTATACCATGGACCACATACATCTGATTTATAACTCAAGTTGGTAAACCTGGAGGTGCTCTATCATCTAGGATATTTTATTTATTTTTTTATGTTTATTTTGATCGTATTCGATAACAAGGGACGGGATTTCGATCGTGACACAAAATTCAAATCGGCGGAAAAACAAGGGTTTCGCTGGAAATTGGTCGTCGACTGTCCGAAAAATGCATTTGTCATTATTCCAGGCCCGTTGCGGTGGATGCGTGTTTTAAATAATGCGCGAGACGTGAGCCGCATGCCGGACAAAATTACAACTGGAATTTTCACGCGCGAGCTTGCAGCTGGTCAATAAAACACAATTGCTCATTGCACATAATTCCCTCGTACCATTAATACATAACAGTTATACGTCGACGTGTCTGAAACCGTGTTCCCGTTTAATCCGTGAGATTTTTTGTGAACGAGTCTTATTGAAAAAAGGCTCCTTCCCATCGTCGAAGACATACGGGCGTACGTCTCGACGAAGAAAACCGTTTGAAGCAACTCGATCATGAATTTACCGAGAAATTTATTCCCGCCAGCTTCATCTGACCCCGCCACCATGAAAAACCTTTAAACTTCCCGCTTCTCTTCGTTACAACTGCCATTTCTCACTTTCCGTTGCAAGCTTGCTCGCCGCAAATAGTTACCGGCTGGTGTATAAAACGGACAGAAAAATTAACCGAGGCACGGTTACGAACGGCTTGATGAATATAGTTTATGAGCAGATTATAATTCTAATACAGAATCGGCCGGATTTGCTGCGAACTATTATAATTTGTTTGTGCAACGTGCTAGAATGTTAATCTGTGTATATGAGTGAGTATACGAGTATGCGTGCATATATGAATATGAACATGACTATCAGTATGACTATGAATATGACTGTGCACATATGACTATGAACATATGAGTATGAACATACGAGTATGAACATATGACTATGAACACATAAGTATGAACATATGACTATAAACATATGCCTATGAATATATGACTATGAACATATGAGTATGAACATATGACTATGAACATATGAGTATGAACATATGAGTATGAACATATAAGTATGAATCTACGAGTATCAACATATGACTATGAACATATGAGTATGAACACATAAGTATGAACATATGACTATAAACATATGCCTATGAATATATGACTATGAACATATGAGTATGAACATATAAGTATGAATCTACGAGTATCAACATATGACTATGAACATATGAGTATGAACACATAAGTATGAACATATGACTATAAACATATGCCTATGAATATATGACTATGAACATATGAGTATGAACACATAAGTATGAACATATGACTATAAACATATGAGTATGAACATATGACTATGAACATATGAGTATGAACATATGAGTATGAATATACGAGTATCAACATATGACTATGAACATATGAGTATGAACATACGACTATGAACACATGCCTATAAACATATGACTATGAATATGTAAGTACGAATATGACGGTGAATATGATTATTCATATGGCTATGAGTATGAATAGGAGTATGAGTATGAGTGTGTTCTTCCGAGAAGGTGGTGTCAGAATTAATTTAAAAAGCATTCGTTCTAATTTTCTGTACAAATGTTTTGAAGCACTCTGTATTCGAGAGCAGACAGAGAATGCAGGTTTGCAGCAGCTGTGGACGATGGTGTATGTTGATCGAAACGTTCTTGGCTCACTTTTCGGGCGGAATGAACCGCTCGGTTGGATCAGTAACGAGCCAGACTGTCAAGCGACGCAGGGCGTCGACTATTCCGACGAGAATGGACGGGCGCCGTTGCTTTCTGGCAAGGATGTTCTATGCCAAAGCCCAATTATTGAAGTATACCGGCTGCTCGGTGCATCTCGCAATGACTAAAGGGAATGCCTTCGTTATTGCAGGTACACCGTCTTCGTCGGCAAGATTTTGTCCCTGTACCGCGAACGGGACATTGCTGTCGAGGGTGCAATTATTTTGCAGGTAGCACGGTGCACCGGTTTCCACCCCATACCGCCGGAAGTAGAACGCACATCCGCCCGCCGATAGCCCGACCCCTCGTTAAGATGTTTCTCGCCTGGTTCTCGAAATTCGCGGGAGCATCGCGCGCCATAAATTTTCGGAAATTTCATCGGCGCCGAATTCCTGCCGCCCTCTTTCGCCTCGTAACCACCCTCTGCAGCCAATTAACGCTCGATTATCACCGATGGAAAACAACCCCGTCGAACCGACCTCGTTGCGATTTATGACTCCGGCTAACATTTCTGCGCATGAGCTACATTCTATTCTTACGATTGATTTTGTACGACCTTGGTTCACTTCTGAATTCTGCTGATTCATTTCTCTTTTTTTAGAGTTTGCAAGATCATTGAGGGTTCATTTAGAGATAGGGACACTGAAACATTGGAGCATAGGGATGTAGGATGTATTGAAATATACAGATGCTGAAACTTCGAGACATTGAGATTTGGGGACAGAGATCTGGGGACGTAGAAGGTTGGAAGTGTAGATGTATGGTAATACAGAGATCCTTGATGGTCAGAATTTAAGAATGTGAAGATCTGGTAATACACGAGATTTGGCAATGTCGAAATTCAGAGATTTTGGGAATGTGTGTGTAGGGATTTGAAATCTAGCTATTTATAAATGCAGGGATGTGGAGGGATCTTCTGATAAAATAATTAACACTAAAACTACCAAACCGGTCAAATGACCGGTCCACAAGTTTCTTATTATAAGGTGCACATTTTGTTAAAGTACATTCCTTGAAATCAGCATTGATTTTCATCAAGATAAAGAATAAATGTGTGTGCTAATTTATGTTTCGTCGTTTGTATATTTATTCTTTAACTTCATTTTTAATTTCAAAGTAAGTGTACATTATATGTCGGTAGGTTTAGTGTTAAGATTCTTCCTCAAAATCAAAGAATTCTTTTTCAACGTTGCAATTTAGAAAGCTTCAAGAAACTCATTAGCCAGCAGTGTCCCCGATTTCCTCGTCGCAATTAAAAAGCTATCTTTATTTGAAAATGGTGCTGTCTTTTCCTGGTTCTTTGTTAGTCACGACAAGAAGCATCCGACATTAGCTCTCGTTAGTCTTGATCGTGGCCACTTACGTAAATCACCTCGGGAATTCCACGTTCACTCGCGTCACACCACCCTCTGGAGCAACCCCCTGTCCTTCGTTTTCGCTCGCAAGAAGGTAAATGTACGCGAGATTACAGTCCCCATGAAATTTATTCTATTAATTAAGTTTACTCCCGGTACCTTGTTCCCTCGGTAGACCGACTGAGATGGTCACTTCTGAGGCCATGTAATCCGGAAACAGTTGAAATACTCTCATGGTTGCCGAGCACCATGTCGAAATGCTCCTAATTTTCATCACCGTTGCTGGACGTCTATTTAAACAGCTTCGGTATCGGTTATGTGATCCTGAAATCCACTTGTACAGGATATGCTTCTCAACGTCCATTTTCACTCTGCAAATACATATTTTGTTACCAGCCATATAAAGAAATTCATTCTGAAATATACAATTGAACTTTTATGTTTTTGAGAACTTTTATGCTTTATGAAAGTTAAACTTTCTTTATTAAAATACATATAACTGAAACGTCTATAATTTACAATTTGTTCTTCCCAGAAAAATTATTGTTTTCCTGAAATTACTTTGTTGATATGATCATTGTGATTTCTGTAATAGCTGGCAGTAAATTCGAAGTGAAAATAGGTAGAGATTATAGTTAATCTACTCTAGAAATTAAATTATGGACGAAATGCTATACGTAAAAAAATTAACAAATTATTTTAGAAATATATCAACATCCTTGTTAAGGTCCCTAGCTTTCGAAACGATCGTCTAGAAGTGAAAGATAAACGAACGTTTAGGAAATACAGATGTTATTCGTATTCTGTAACCATCCTCGTAAAAATGATCTCGTCTATCCATCACGGTGTCGTTCGGTTCGTCCAAGCGAAAATATGATGTGGCGTGCAACCAGAGGTGAACGTTGACGTCGTACGTCGTATCGACTCGGCACGGCCGGTTACGTGATGTTCATTAGCGAACGCGACTCGTAAAAGCGAAACGACTTGACATTTAACAAGGAATCGATGAAAAGATAAGTCCCTGTGCATCGCACGAAAGTGCTAACCGGCCACCGTCTTCGCCCCCCCGGCTTTCGTCATTTCGATATATCGTAAAACGACCGCGGAGAAATCGGCTGAAATTACGTGACCGTTATCTCTTATCGCTTGTACTACAAGAATGTAGACCGATTAGATATAAACTGTACGTAGGGGTTCCTTTCGTATCGTGCGACAGACCCTTGAGGGGAAACTATCCCCTAGTTTTTTCTTCTACCGGTAATAAATAGCAATTTCCCGTTTTGTTCGGAAAACGGAGGTGTACTTTTGTAATTATGAACTGTTTCGTTTTTATAAATGCGGGCTTAAAGATATAAGTTAGTATATGCGGCACATGTGATCACTATATTTACAAGCCCTTACATCTTCAAATTTCTAATAGATCGCTATATTGACAGATTCCTAGATCTACACATCTACATATCTTTAAATCGTATAGATTATTATATCATTACATCTGCAGATCATTACACCTGCAAATCCTCATATGACTACATATGTACGTACGTTTATGTACACGTATATTTCTATATTTCTTGATTCCCATATTTACAGATACCCAGACCAAATGTTTGGTCAGTTCATATCAGATAATATCAGTGATATTATATGTTGGCAGTTTCTTTATAAAATAATATCTGAAATACTTGTAAAAAATAAATTCACCCAGTTCCACATATAGCAACGAATTCAATGCCCTCAGTGTTAAAAGCGCAACCACCATTCCCGAGTAGAATAACGTAGAACAAAGGTAAAACACGAACGAAATTCCGGTGAAAATCGAACGATCTTCGTTGGTCATGCGATGTGGCAGTTGGTTCTCCCCCCAGTACGTTTTATCATCCGGCGTATCTGACGACGAATGGTCCGCGAATCTTTATGACCGATACTATCGGGCCAGGTGTCGCGTGTCGTGGACAGATATCCTCAAAGGGCCGGGCATTTTTCATTTTCCCCGGGACAAGTGACCGCGCCCGTGGTTTCAACCTTTTCCTCCTGCGACGTCTGCTCCCTCAGCCTCTTCTTCTTCTGGTTGCTTCACCTTCGTCTATAAATAAAGGGAGGTGAAGTAAGTGTGGAGTCGGTAGGTTGTCGTCAGAGTCATTAAGGGTAGTGCTTTGGTTTCCCTTGGAAGCACGCGAACACAACCGAGCCAGCGTGTATCGACGTACGAGTCTTTGTGTGAACGCGTGCGTGCACACGCGTGTAACGCCGGTACAGAGAGAGCGAGAGGTTAGATCCGAAGGAAGAGAGGTCGTGTCGATGGAGAGGGTCGAAGACTAACTGGCATAGGCGTAGAGCCAGGATTCAACAACTCGTCCCTGATGAAACGTTTCGTCTCGCTCCGTACGAGTCCGTGCAGCGTGGCTCGTTTGGAAAAACGAAAAAGGTGCGTCGGCGAACGGTGTCGTTTTCCTCGGCTAGATTTACGAGTTATTCGAGAAGCTGACACGACACGGGAGCCCAGGTACACGGACGAGTACGATCGGTAGCGTGCTTCGTCGCCATCGAACGCTTTGCTGATACTCGCTAGCAAATGCGTGGAGAACCCACTAGATAGATCTCAGCGTCCAGCGTTGCGAAAGCGTGAAAAATCGTGCCACTGGATACCAGTATCATTAGCCACGATATAACACTTCAGGCATTTTGATATCTACGGCGTTAACACTGTGTCCATTAAGCGAAGATTGTTGCTCAATAATTTCGGAGACTAAGCAGAATTTTAATGCATTTCGACCGGTTGAGTGCTTAACCCATTTTGGGACTTCTCGTTTAATGGGCACGTTTGAAGCTCAACAAACGGTGTACTGCTAGTTACGATCGTAAAGGTGTCTCTGCTTTTCGTCCAGCTCGTAAACGCTGCGAGGAATGGGGCTACGGAGCACCCTCTTGCACGAAATCGATCTCGGAACCAGTAACTAATGCAGGGGGTTAGGTATATTCACAATCGGTGGTAACAAGAAAATTCACCCTACCCGAAATAGTATTGAACATTAAAGATCTTTCGTTTTGAAGAATAAAAAATTTCCTCTTGTTTTATTAATATGATGACTAACGTATGCTGTCAATAAAGTCTGACAAATTCAACACTTGTGTGTTCATGTCGTGTCATGTCACGTCACACGTCTTAGAATCTCATTCAATGTTTACAGACATTTGCACAGAAAGCTAGCGGATGAAGGTTTATTAATATTCAGTTGTTTTTTCATTCAGAGAACAAAAAATTAATGTAGATAGTTTAAAACACATATTTTATAATTTCATTGCACATGTACAAAATGGATCGTATAATTTTAATACTTTTCATAGAAACTTAAAGCTGATCTTTAATTTTTGGAATAAGGACTTATGATTTTTATAGCAGTACCAATGTAATAAAATTTATTTCATCAACTATGAAAATATGACATCAATAGTTTAATTAAAATTCTTCTAATAAGTCAATCAAGAAGAATATATTACAATCCTACTATACGATTTGTGTTTCCATTTAGAAATCTTTAAATCTGTGAGACATATTTGAAGCTTCAATTTTCCCCAAAATCACTAATCCATTTTCGCACAATTAATCCAAGATGGTAATATCAGATGATACCTATAACAACAAAAGGGTTAGGTATCCAGAAGGTGGAATATCGCCCCAAAACCTTTAAAGAAGCCTGTACATGCACGGTAAAAGAAATGAAAATGAAAAGTGTCTACGCTACTGTGACAAACGTAGACACAGCCTGTCGCGAGAAACATTAGCAAGAAGTTGAAATAGGCGACGAGACATGTCTCGTGACACGCCCTTTTGTACGCTCGCTTCTTGCCGACATTGTGCTCGGTCCCGCGAACGGGCTGCCCATCTTTATTACGCGATGCCCAAACGTTAGAAAATTGCAAGGTTGCTCGAGGCCGTCTGAACGCACGACAAAAAATTATGCGTGCGCCTCGTTTGTTCTTGCGATTGAAGGGGTTGCGACCCCTATTTCTTACCGCGGTTACGTGCGTGACACCGTTCGAGGGTGGTTCTCTGTGTTTTGACTGGTTAGATGTGCTGCGTGCAAAATTACGATGGAACTTTCACCATAAAAAATCCCATTATACAAATGTAACGACCGGAGCAGTCATTTTTTTTCTTCTCTTCGTGATAACGTACTCGTTACACCCCCCTGGAAATACAGACTGCGTAATTTTATTTCGGAAAAAGCGCAGGGTGCAAAGTTATAACGCGTTTTATATTGTGTCTGAGGTGAAAAAATGAATTCCACGCTGAACGCAAAAAAGGATTATTAATAAAGGTTCCGGCGTTAACGGGAGCTTTAAAAAATAATTAAAGCACGAAAATTCATGGAAGTTCCAGCGCTCGAAAGCGTAAGAGTGTACCGAGCGTTATAAATTTCTTTTTAATCGTACCGGCTTCTTGTTCGTTGCTCCGTCCCATAAAATCACTATAAAACCGTAAATTCACCAGACGGTGTCTCGGGTAATTCGTCAAAAGTTCTCGCAAGTTAGATTCCAAGTTTCGAGGTATTTTTATTTGGAACATCTTCGTCAGTTATCAAGGGGTGAAAGAAGCAGCAGTTCCAAGTTACATTTTCACAGACAATTTGTTCCCTGTTTGTGTTCCTTCTAGCCACGAGTTTCGTCCCTTTGTTGGCTCATTATCCGGCACCCCCGATGGTCGAATTACGCTCGTCACGACGCCTTTCCATTTGCGCGGCAAGATTCATGCGAAATTGCGTGATTTTCACAGCGAGACCACCATCAATTTGTAGACATCAAGAGTCGAGAAGAAAAGTAACGAAAGGAGGAAGAAAACACCGATGAGACTGTCGTCGAATCCTGAATTATGTAATTGTAACGAGCCCCAAACGAGTCGTTGCCTAATTTATTCATACGACTCGTGTTCCACCCCTGCAGCGGTTTCGCTCCGCGTAACGCACACTGTTTATTGACCGGCAGAATGTTTTTAGATTGCGTCACGATCGTTTATATCCGCGTAACACCGAAAACTGCGACTATTTCATACCATGGTGCACATTCGGCGCACGGAAGGGTTGCTCTAATCACTTTTTAACTACATTAGCACCGGCAACTACCCCCTCCTCGTTGTCCCAGCAGGCTCGGGGCAACTTTCCGGCTGGGGAACCTCGTCGCCATCAAAAATAGATTACATCGCGTTTGTATCTGAATTCGTTTCCCTTAACCCCTGGAAGGTGGATGATTCGGTAGTCTGAGTCTATTTCGTCCAGAAGTAATTATTAGAGCAACAATTTCGTACAAACTCTTCTATTTCAGTTTCTTTCTACGCTTTCGTCTGGGTTATCCTTAGTTTCCATCTAGAATCTCTCTAGGCTGTCCATAAATCCTGTTCATAGATGAAAGTAGGAACGAGTCTTTGACCTCTCCACGTAGGTCGCAAAAGCTTTAAAGCAATTTATTAGCGTCATAGAGAGTATACACCTTTGCTCGGCTCTCAGACATTAGTTGGCTGTTCTTGCACGAGGGTGGTCGCAAAAGAAATCCGCGATACAGGCGAGAACACCCTGCAGATGTCCACCGAGCAACCAGACTACACAAGACGAGTGTTTTATTCTATCCTGGAAGAAGCTTACTTTTCTCGGACAAAAACGTGAAGCCAGACACAAATTAAACGACTGTTAAGGTTCGAGGTTATCCATCGTCGTGGCGGCGAATCCAACGGTGTGGCGTGGCGGCGGCGAAGAAAAAACTCGTGGAAAAAGACTTGACGTGCAGTCTATTAGTGGACAGGAGAAGCATGTGGCAAGATTGTCTTGCCAGGGGACCCGGTATCGTTTAGAACGCACACACTTTCGGTTTTCCCCATTTCTCTTCCTCGGGACGCTTCTCATCCGAACGTTTCACTTCGTAGCAACGGATAATTTTCTTTCTTTCACGACGTCGAGCTAAAGGGAAGATAAAGAAACACTTACTTGGACGGTCGTTGATTTATCATTTGGCTCCACCTGTCACGGAACACGTCTCGCGACAATGGGACAATTTTTAACTTTGTTTATTCGCACATCGAACCACCGGAAACCTTGTTCTATGAAAAATATTCGGGACAAGTTTTAGAACGCAAGGAATTTTAAAATTTAAGGAGATTTGGATTTATGGATTGATGAGAAAATGTGAGAAATACATTTTAGGGATTTAGGCAGTTTGCAATTGGGAGGTTTTGCGATTTGGAGTTTTAGGGACTAGAGGATTTCAGGCTTTGGCAAATTAAGAATTTGGTGATCTAAAAGTTTGGGGGTATAGCAAGGCTTGGTGGTTTGGAATTTCAAGAATTTGGAAATATACGAATTTGAAGTTTTAGAAATTTGGAATTTTGAGAATTTAGAGATTTGGGAATTTGGAAATTTGAAAATTTCGGAGTTTGGAGATTTAGAGCTTTGGAAATATTGAAATTTGGGTATTCAGGAATTTGGAGTTTAAGGGTTTCGAAGATTTATGGAATTGGAGTATTAAGGATTTGGAAAATTCAGAATTTGTCGATCTAGAAATTTAGAGATAAATTTGAAGATTCTGCTATTTGGAACTTTAAGAGTTTGTAAGCATATTTGGAATTGTAGACATTTTCAGAATGTGTTGATTTAAGACTTTAGAGATTTATTAATTCGAGATTCTAATTGAAATTTGAAAAAATAAATCTGCGAAGACTACGTAAAAACTCATGAAAGCGCCAACTATTCAAACAATTATTCCACTCTATGATCCGCAAACGTTACTTTAACATGTCGATGGAAAGCTGCATCGTTTTCTTGAACTTCAAAGTCCATGAATCACCGAGATTTCATCAATTAACAACAGTGTCAAGATAGACAAGTTTCAATGCGACTGACAGTTGGCAAGGCTAGAAATAATGACGTTCATCCCGTCATCCGCGTTACATTTGCATAAACTGTCTTTGACGGGGCACGAGGGGCCAAGGACGAAAAGTCGAATAATTCATTTCCAGCGTTTCCATGGAACAGCTCGGTTCCCGTTGAGAGGGAGTGCTGTCTCGCGCGACATTTCGTAATTTCTAGACAGTGGTTGGAAGATCTAATTTCCTAGTCTGCCATTCATGGTGCGAGACCAACGTGTAGCCCTTGTCGCTACTCTGGACATGGATGATTACAGGATAGTTTCAAAGATCCATTTAAATTCTGGATACGTTGCTGATACTTTACGGAAAATATCATTTATCAACTATACCTAAATCATAGGGACTCTTCTATAGGACAGTTGCATCTTACAAATTGTCGAAGTTACTTCAAATTTTTAGGTTTTCAAATGCTCAACTTTTCAAATGTTAACACTAAAACTACCAAACCGGTCAAATGACCGTTCTATAAGATCCTTATTATAAATGATACAATTTGTTGAATTGATTCTTCTGGTATCTACATTAATCTTCATGAAGATGAAGAATTAATGTGTGTACTAATTTATGTTTTGTTACTTGTTTATTTATTTTTGAACTTCATTTTACATCTCAAGTTAAGTGCACATTATACGTCGGTAGGTTTAGTGTTAAAATATTTTAATTCTCAAATTTTACTACATTTACTTACTGCATATTTTTAAAAGCTGCACAAACTGTATCTTCAAGCCCTCAGATTTTAAGATCGTCAAATATTCAAATTTTTAAATCCTCAAATCCATAAATTTCTAAATTTCAAATTTCCAAATGCTCAAATTTTTCTAAGCTTAAGTTTTTAAATCTTCAAATGCTTGAAACACCAAGTCCCTAAACCTCCAAACTTCCAAGCTTCAAAATTCTCAAGTGGCAAAATATTAAAATCTTTAAATCCCGAAATTCCCAAATCCCTAAATTCTGAAGTTTCCAAATCTCCAAAATCACAAATATCCAAATCCTTAAATTTCCAAAACCCTAAATTCCCAACTTCTGAACCCCAAATCCCCAAATTTTCACGCTCTCAAATTCTGAAATTTTCAAATCTCCAAAACCCCAAATCTCGAAATCCCCAAATCCCCAAATCCCTAAATTCCCAAATCTCTAAGTCTCTAAATTCTCAACTTCTCTAATCTCCAAATTCTGAAATTTTCAAACTTCCAAATTCTGAAATTTTCAAATCTTTAAAACCCCAAATCTCGAAATCCCCAAATCCCCAAATCCCTAAATTCTCAAATCTCTAAGTCTCTAAATTCTCAACTTCTCTAATCTCCAAATTCTGAAATTTTCAAACTTCCAAATTCTGAAATTTTCAAATCTTTAAAACCCCAAATCTCGAAATCCCCAAATCCCCAAATCCCTAAATTCCCAAATCTCTAAGTCTCTAAATTCTCAACTTCTCTAATCTCCAAATTCTGAAATTTTCAAACTTCCAAATTCTGAAATTTTCAAATCTTTAAAACCCCAAATATCTGAACCCTCAAATCTTCAAATCCCCAAATTTCTAAGTCCCTAAATTCTCAACTTCTTAAATCTCCAAATCCCCAAATTTTCAAAATTCCAAATTCTGAAATTTTCAAATTTTCAAAACCCCAAATCTTCAAATCCCCAAATCTCTAAGTCCCTAAATTTTCAACTTCTTAAATCTCCATATCCCCAAATCTTCAAAACCCCAAATCTCCGAATCATTAAATCCCTAAATTTTGAAATTTCCAAATTCTGTCATCCTCAAAATCTTAAATCCCTGAATCACAAAATTTCCAAATTCCTAAATCCTTAACTTCATTAATCGATTTCCAACAATGCCACTAAAAGACCGGTTGAAAAACTTGGTAGTAACCTCGTTTAAAATGGATAATCCATTAGAAGGTCGTGTGAAATAATGTTTCCTCACCGAAATACGAAGTTATAAGATTACCAGGTATTTCCACGTGACTTATTAAGGGTCCGGTTATCCGGCGTGGAAATAATGTGGCAGGATTATGTCGCGGGTCGAGTATCGATTTCGTATCGTTTCGGATAAACGCGGGGACAAATGAAGTGCAATTTATTGGATCGCGTTTAGATCGAGTTCGGGGTTGAAATTACCGAGAAGTTTTGGCGTTCAGGGTGGAGATAGACGAAAGAGCGGACAAGAGGCAATCGACGAAACGAATGATCTAATTTAATCTTGACTAAGCTCACGGAGAAAATTGATCCACGATACTAAAATTGATGTCTTAAGGCTCTGATATCCTGCGTCAAGGGACGGGTTGAAGTTTTCTCGTAAATTTCAGCTTTATTAAATTAATAATGATTTATTACCGCTATATATTTAATACGTCTACCAAGACAATTAAATAGAGTTACACTTGCAATTACCTTCCAAGTTTTCACCATGAATCATTCGTAGATGGACTCCATTATAAAAATGTCATTTATTAAATATTTGATAAAAACATTTAAAAACGTAAAAATATTTGATAAACGAGAATATAGAACCGCTATAGATATGTTTTCTATGGATATTTGTACGCCATGTGATGCGTTAAACCGAACGGATCTGCCTTCCCTTTGTTTATATATCACATCTAGATATATCGGGATCAGTCAATACATTAATCACCGATAATTCTAGCATTAATCAAAATCTATTGCATCATAGAAATGATAGAATAACACGTAAGTAAAATATATGGACGCACAAACCTAATTGTGCTTCGTGATTTATTGCTCGGTCCTCGTTTATACGTTGACTAACACGGTATTTTTCACATAGTCACTTTATTCGATTCGACGCAAATTTACTACCAATTTCATTTTGTCAACCACAAATCTTTTTCTGCTAACAAAAATAATTACAAAAATCAAACTTGTCTATTTTTGTACGACTACAAGTTCAAGGTTCAGCATATCTTCAAATTTAGACAAAATCTCAGACGTTGACAAAAGGTTCAGCATATGTTAAGATTCAGCAAAAACTTCAGACGAAAGATGCAGCATAGTCAAAATTCAGTCGAAAGCTGGAAAAGTTTAGCACATCTCAAGATTCAGACAAGAGGTATAAAAATGTAGCATTTCTGAAGACTCAGAGAAATTTGATTCGTATCTGTTAACCCTTTGCTCTTCTATGTCCAATGTGACTCAACATTACATTTCTCTTGAATCTCAGAAATAACTCAACTAAACAGATTAACTGAATATGTAAACTCTCATTCAATTACTACCTGTAATAAAAGAAAAGTGTCCCATATATACTATTTATCCCATACTCCACCTTGTTGCAGTATATTTCATATGAACCCCTCGTCTACTTCATAAATTAAGGAAGTAGGTAAAAGAAATGAAGTGCAAAGGATTAAACAAAGATCAACTCACACGAGCCGAATGATGTAATAACGCAGTTGCAGTACGCGTATCGTATATGCATTCGAGTGTCTGGAAATTCGAAATGTAACCGGTTCGTAGCGGCGGCGGTTCTCTTAGAAATGCCGGACACGTAAAAGCCAGGACCCGTAGGGTTTACCGGCTGTACCACGAATATGTATGCCGTACAGGCGGCCGTGTACGGCAAATCGCGATCCCTGGATACGTACGTATTATCCGTATAACCTCAAACGTCGATTGTGGCTTATGATATTACGTACTCTCCATTACGACGCACGCATACACACGAACCGCACGGCCGTTCACATAGAGACCGGACACGGGTGCCGTGCGCCGATGTAACAAGTAAATTGCTACACCGTTACGTTTTCCTTCGTGCTTCCGACCCGATCGCAGACGCGTCATTTACTTCATTTACTATTTCGCTAATCGACGTGATAGGTGGACTGTCGTTACGAACAACGCTTATTGATTTGTTGCTGTGTTCTATTGGAGAAAGTTTTAGAAAATTTGGAAAATTTGGTAGTCTGGGAATTTGGAGGTTTGGAAGTTTGGGAATTTTGGGAATTCAGAAATTTGGAAATTTGAGAAGATTGGGAAATTCAGGAAATTTGGAAATTCTGGAATTTAGAGGTTTGGAAAGTTGGTCGAGAGGTTTGGAAATTTGGCAATTCTGGAATTTGAGAATTTGGGGGTTGAGAGGTTGGGAATTTTGGCAGTTCTGGAATTTGAGAATTTGGGGGTTGAGAGGATGGAAATCTAATAATTCTGAAATACAGAAATTTGGGGGTTGAAAGTTTGGGAATTTTGGGAATTTGGAAATTTGGGAATTTATGAATTTAGGAGTCGAGAGGTCTGGAAATTTGGCAATTCTGGAATTTGAGAATTTGGGGGTTGAGAGGATGGAAATTTAATAATTCTGAAATATAGAAATTTGGGGGTTGAAAGTTTGGGAAATTCAGGAAATTTGGAAATTCTGAAATATAGAAATTTGGGGGTTGAATGTTTGGGAAATTCAGGAAATTTGGAAATTCTGGAATTTAGGAATTTAGGGGTCGAGAGGTTTGGAAATTTGGCAATTCTGGAATTTGAGAATTTGGGGGTTGAAAGGTTGGGAATTTTGGCAGTTCTGGAATTTGAGAATTTGGGGATTGAGAGAATGGAAATTTAATAATTCTGAAATATAGAAATTTGGGGGTTGAAAGTTTGGGAATTTTGGGAATTTGGAAATTTGGGAATTTATGAATTTAGGGGTCGAGAGGTTTGGAAATTTGGCAATTCTGGAATTTGAGAATTTGGGGGTTGAGAGAATGGAAATTTAATAATTCTGAAATATAGAAATTTGGGGGTTGAAAGTTTGGGAATTTTGGGAATTTATGAATTTAGGGGTCGAGAGGTTTGGAAATTTGGCAATTCTGGAATTTGAGAATTTGGGGGTTGAGAGGTTGGGAATTTTGGCAATTCTGGAATTTGAGAATTTGGGGGTTGCGAGGATGGAAATTTAATAATTCTGAAATATAGAAATTTGGGGGTTGAAAGTTTGGGAATTTTGGGAATTTAGGGGCTGAGAGGTTGGAAATTTAGCAATTCTAAAATATAGGAATTTAGAACTTGAAAGTTTGGAAAATTTAGCAATTCTGGAATTTGGAAATTTGAGAATGTAGTTTGGAAGTATATTGCAATTTATAAATCTCAATATACAAAAGTTCGAACATATCCGCTTATAAGAACTCCAAGTTCCAAACTTTCAAAGCGACCTGAATTAGGGAACCTCTGAATCATCATATGCGTCAAATATAATGGTATCACATAAACATTACCCAGAGATTCTAGGTAGTATAACTGAGTCCGCAGCTAAACGCATTGATATTCAAAGAAAAATCCGAGTGCAGAGCGCGCACAGATAGGTGAGTGTGTTGGAAAAAGGATGACACCAAAAGAGAAATGTGGGGAGAGAATGGAAAAAGAGAAGAATCGGGTGTCTGGTCGGTTGAATGTTTCAAAGAGGAAGCTGGGTCCGTATTTCGTGGCGCACGAGTTTCGTCCCTTTTGAATTTTGAATTATTGGCTCCTGCGCAATCTACGCTCGCTTAGCATGCGTACAGCCGCGTAATTTCGATTAAAGCACTGTGGCAAAGATTGTCCCGTCGTAACATTCACGCCCCGTTCTTTGTCAGTATGTTAAAGGAGAATGGAACGAGAAACAGCGTGAGTAAGAAAAGAAAAAAGAAGGTAACAGTTTGCAAAGAAAGCGAGTGTTTTAAGCGGCGCGATCGGAGATACGCGAAGGTCGGTGGTTGCTTATTAAATTTTTATTCGGTCTCGACGAATAAATTGCGACCGACGGAGACACTAACTAAGCGATAAACATAAGAGACGTGTACACACGAAAAGAGAGGGACGATGTAAGGAACACTTATTTTGCCATCTGTGTCCAACGTTTCGAATGCAGATTCCCGCCGCGGGCATCGATAAATCGATATTTTGTCGGCTGCATAAGTTTTGCTCTGTCGAGGTGAAATGCGCGGCAGCTATGGCACGTCGCTTTTAATCGACCATAGACTTCCGATGCATATTCATTCGACGATCATTCGCTAATATCCTCCGCGAATAGATCCCAGATGCAGTTAGAGATCATCGTTATCGAATGCCTAGATACCATTCGATGATAACCTACATAACCGTAAATCAGGCATACACTAAATTGGAACTCCGTTGCAAATATCTTCGAGGCTATTTAACATGGTCATCCTATTATATTTGCGTCCATTCATCTTCCACCATTTTATCAGCATTGTTAACACTGAACATGGACATTGAACATGAACGTTGAACAGAAATATTGAACAGAAATATTAAACAGGAACATTGAACAGGAACATTGGACATGAACATTGAATATGAACATTGAACAGGAACACTGAACATAAACACTGAACATAAACATTGAACATGAACCTTGAACATTAACATTGGACGTGAACATTGGACGTGAACATTAGACGTGAACATTGTACATGAACATTGAACATGAACATTGAACAGAAACATTGAACATGAACGTTGAACAGGAATATTGAACAGGAATATTGAACAGAAATATTAAACAGGAACATTGAACAGGAACATTGGACATGAACATTGAATATGAACATTGAACAGGAACACTGAACATAAACATTGAACATGAACCTTGAACATTAACATTGGATATGAGCATTGCACGTGAACATTGGACCTGAACATTGGACATGAACATTGTACACGAACATTGAACATGAACCTTGAACATTAACATTGGATATGAACATTGGACGTGAACATTGAAGAGAAACATTGAACAGAAACATTGAACAGGAACATTGAACAAGAACATTAAATATGAACATTAACCGTGAACATTGACCATGAAAATAAGCATTGAACATAAACTTTGAATATAAGCTTTGAAACATAAGCATTGAACATTAAGCAAAAAATGTTTGAAAAGTTCATCGCTTTAGTTAGTAAAATTAGCACATGTAAAGGAAGAAACAGAACGTTTATGTTTATGTAGGTAAAAGCGTTAGCCGGTAAACGTAGTTTTGTTACTCTCGTAAAATTAAATAGCCCGATTAGGCACGGCTGCCAGAAAATAAATCGCGCAGCAAACGGTTAATTAAATTCAACTTTCCAGCGCGAGCGTGTTGCTCGGAGCGTAAGAAACATCCGAGAAACGTTCGCGAAACAAATCGATCCAGTGTTAACGCTTTGTTCACAAGCGCAACCTACTCTCGAGATGGAAATTCTCGGGGCAAGACGTTGGCCATGGCCGGGGCCCTTTACTTCCAACGTGCTGTAATGAATGTCCTGGTGCATGCAGCGTCGTGACCTTTCTGGACGGGCGCGAGCCGATAAACTGGATCCCTCGATCATCGGCGAGGATTTATTGCATCGTCGTGGAGGCGCTCAAAAGGGCCCCGCGTGAATCGCGTGTGAGCAAGCTCTTCCTTGTTCGACGATTCGAGACCACATTTTATCTACAACCACGCTTTCCACGGAGGGACAAACGAATTGTCTCGTTCGGGGCCGCTTCGGACCTTTTGAGACTCTGAACGCCTTTGCACACCTTTGCACACTGTGGAGAATTTAAAGTGTAGATTGCAAAATGAAGGTTTGAGGATTTGGAATTTTAGAGGTTTAGGAACATTAGAAATCTTGAGACTTCCGTATTTTGGAATTTTAGTTATTTGGGATTTTAGGATTTTGGGACTGTAGATTGAGAATTTTGGGGCTTCTTGAAATTTCATGGCGATCAGACGTCGGAGTGTAAGAATTTTGAAACTTTAAAAGGGGACGTGGGAATTTGGATGAGCGGGTCATTCAACCATTGGGACTGTGGAAACTTGGGTTTGTAGAGCGTAGGAATTTTGAGATTGTGAAGCTTTAAGTTTGGGACTTGGATATTTAGCTCCTTGGAGGATGGGAGTTTAGGAATTTAGTCCTTGAAGAGTCAAACTTTAAAACTTGGAAATTTTAGAAGTTAGACCTCAACATTTCGAAATTTAACAAATTTGAAACCTTAGATTGCATAAATTTCTGTCTGAAAGCAACGAATGTTAGATACACAAAAATGCAACCCTAGAAGTATCAACTCTAGCTAATCCTAGCAATATCAAAGAAGTCTCATTTTATTATCACATGTTACATTCTACATTACGTGTTAATATTGCTACCAGTTAAATTCTGATACCGTCTATCAAAATTCCACAAAGTAAGAAAAACAATAGACCCCGAGAACGAAAGTGAAAGAGTAAGATAATAGAACAGAGAAGAAATGTAAAGAGATGGTCGAAGAAAAGGGTAGAGGAAAGTGGGAGAGAAGAAAGAGAGAAAGTTCAGCGGGCAATCTATTCCAATTTAACACTCGACTCCATGGCATTAAATAATCGCCCTCGCCTTCGGAGGAACTGGTCCCCATTCAATAATGGACTTTTATCCAACGAGCTTGTACTTAGCGCGAAACGGGCCCGGCTGGTCTGGGATATTACCCCCGGTAAGTCGGTGTTGTGACAGTAAAGAGCTTCAAATAAATCTTAGTTACAATCATTTCTTTTGCGGCCCGCGGCCCACGACGGGCATAAATCAAATATCATCGTTCCGTGCGCTCTCCTTCGCGCGCTTTCACGGCTCGCCCTCCTCGCTCTTTCTCTTTTTTACCGCTTGTTCACTCCACTCATTGCACTTGCATTTACATTCGAGAACATCCGAACCTATTCTTTCTTGTCCTTTTCGTTCGGCACGACCTTCGTTGATAAAGCTGACCCTTATCGATGCAGAAATTTATTTTATTCTCGCCCACCTCGATGTGGTTCATTGACTTAACTCTTTGTACAATAACGTGTCACACTTGTCACGCACGATGTTACAATGGATAAATTGAACTCATATTTTCACTACTATTGAATTTTAAGGTCAATTCTTGATTATAATCTAGGTGTAATGTAATGTACATTTTAACTTTCTTCAGTTGTCTGAATATTGCAAAAATAATTAGACATTGAACGATGTCCAAAAATTGTAGGTTAAGAACTGAATCTTACGTGATACGTTGTCAAAAATTTCTCAATAATTTAACATTTTTATTCCAAACTTGAAGATTTTTATCTCCTTTTTATTGCTTTTTTAATAGACAATTGTTACTTTTACTTTTTAGATCATTTTCTTAAGTCATCATTAAATAAATGAACAACTTCTAAATAGAAGGAAAACATGTTCTCGGTAAATAACACTAATGGTTTAGTATCGATTCGGTGTACTCGTTAACAATGGCGGCCATCGTAGTGTCGTTGGTATCGGAAACGAAGGGTAAAAGTTGGTTAATCCCGGGGATGAGATCGAATTCCGGAGTCGTGAGTTAGAAAGGAGAGAGAAAGAGCGAGGGAAGAGAAATTTGTGCCGGTGTAAGTAGGTGCAGTTACCCGGGGACGAAGGAATTTGCCGGGAAGTAGCTCGAAATTATCACTAATTTCCGGGTAATCTTTCGCCGGTTAGTTGGGAAGTTTTGTAATAGTTCGAAAGTTAGGCTGTTCGTCGGCGTCGAAGGTATCAGCACTTTGTCCAAGAGACACCGCGGATGCCGGAAGTTGCTTCGATGTTTCAGAGTCAGTGGATCGAGGAAGCGTTCTTTTTTTACGACCATGATGAAATTTCAAGGTGCCAGTCGTGATTTTTTAAAGTTTCCGGTAAAAAGAAGATTATCGTTGGACACTCCCTTCCGAAACTCTTCTCCTCGTGTATTCTTTCAAATATTCATGAGTAGCCGTGTGCAAACTCAGAAATTTTCAACCCTGCCATCCTCGATACACTTTCGTGCATTCTTTAGGACTTACACATTAAATTTTCATTTAATCTGTCTTATTTTTATCGATATTCATTTTAAGTTGGTACTTTTGTTAATTAGTTCGCTATGTTTGTATTTTTGTTAATCAATCTGAGGCTTCGGAGTAAGGGAGAAAAATTATTAGAAGGAGCGAGCGTGCCATGTCGCCATCTGAATAAACCATGACTTTCTGCATAGATGTATCACTTGTTCAGCACAAATTATTTACGACTTATAAATAACTCCGCTAAATATCAAAAAGATCGATAATAAAAATTACTTGCCAGATTTATTCGCAATAAAATTGCTGAGCGAAAGGATTTTTCATGACTCTAGAGTAGCACTCAAAGCGTTAATAAACTTCAGCTGAGCGTTTCTACGGCGTAGATAACTGAAGTTGTTTCGCAGGTTATTTATGGTTAGCCCGATACAATCGTCACGAAAATTGCTCAGCAGCTTCTGACCCTTGTGCGAACGGTAGCACTTATAACCCTAAAATTCTTCAATCTTTTAGAGCAAAAACGATTTGCAACCACGATGGACCAGCGACAGGAAAATTGTGGTCGAAGTAGACTGCGCTACCCTCGCTACACGATTCGATCATAAAATTGCATTAAAAGGCACTCTGGCCGGGCGACTCGATTTTCTGGCACAAATGACAGCAGCTCTGGCATCGTTCTTCGCCTGTCGCCGCTATTAGCTCTGCTAATTTTCAATTACCTGTCGCGCCAAACGGTATTTGCAAACCGTGGTCTATCTCGAACGACAGCCTGCAACAATTTTGAGGGCTAATATCGTCACGGCTGAAAAGAAAAAACGGGGTGCAGAATAATTCGTTCAACGCATTCATTTATGAGCTTTTATAGCTTCAAAATAGGCTCAAATTTGTAAATTTGTAAATTCAATGTATTGAAGTTACATTCTTGAATATAACTTCAAGTAAACTTCAAGTCTCTAATTTTGATATTTGCAAATTTCTAGATGTCCAAATTCTGAAGTTCACTTCCTGGGTTTTTTAATCTTCAAACCGTCAAATTTGTGAATATTCAACTTCCTAATTTTCTACACTTTTAAATTTGTGATGATACCATGTATCATCAGTTACTCATCCACTATACACCACTAATTTCTCTCTACAATTTTATTATTCTCCCTATTTTATAATACGTACAGTGCCTAGCACACTTGCTTAGTGAACTTACAGCACCTACTGTACGCAATTTATGAATTTTCTTGAAAACATTATCCTCCCTTTTCCATATTAAACTCGCAAACACTTCAACCGAAATTAATGTTAAAACACTCGGTAAGGCATTACCGGCTGATTAAAACATAATCTCCGTAATTACATAGTAATTGGTGTCATTAGTAAGCCGATAATTATTGTAGTAATAACAGGTTAACAGTATTGGTCTCACGCGAGACACGCAACGCAAGGGCAGCAAAATCTACCACGAGAAGAAGTATTTCTTCGAAGTTGTAGCTGAAGGAGAATTCTGTTACGGTGACTGGCAATCGCGACAGTTTCCCGAAAGAGACAGGACGCGACGTCGTTTCTCGAGAACAAGCCGGAAGCGTCTCGTCAGCGTTTGTTCATTATCGAAGTTTGTTAGCGGAAAAGTGTGCGTCGACGGGAAATCGAGATAAACGTCGTTTCCCTCGCCCTTTCGTCCATTCGTCCCTCGAAATTTCCACACCCCCGTATTATCGCGACGCCGACGACACGACAGCCGACAAACCAACAAGGGTTAACCTAATTATTTAGCTGCCGAACTCCTTGGCTGGGGAGAGACGAGTGTTTGCACCGAATAGCCTGAATTACTTCATTCTGTATAAATGCACGCAGATATGATGTAACATTTCATATAATTTTAGGTAAATAAAAGCGTCATAGGATGCTCGAACTTCAGGGTTTTTTGTCTGTCACAAAGGAACTGTAATGAAATGTAGCACGTATATTTATAGATATACATATATCGCTTCAATTTCTTAATAAATGAACATTTTTTTATTGAGACAAAGAGCTTACGAGCAAGGAGTAAACTTAGGAATAATTGTACTTTTTGTTATTAACACAAAATTTTATCATACTCTTCATATTTTTGAATTACACCTCTTTTCATTAAACAATTTTCTAAAAATTGGTTTCCAATTTGTTCGAAGTTAAAAGGGCTTATCTGTAAAATGCTCTACAATTTCTTATGAACTCGATATAAGTACTTCGCTACATTATTTTTCCATTTATACAAACGAATGGGATAGAAGCCATTAAATCTAGGGTCGAAGAAAAAGGAAAAGGGCTGAAAAAGAACAAAGAACAGGGAGGAAAATCGTGAATCTTTATAAGGGTTAGATAAAAGCTCAGATCCTTGACCCGTGGTATCTCTCAGTAAACTATCTCCAACCACCGAACTGGCAATAAACCTTCACGATTTAGTCTATCAAATTCGGAAAGAATCGAGGGGGTGAGGAAATGTTCTTCGTAATAATGTTTCCCAGATAATCCTCCGATAGAAACTACCTCCCATTTCAGTCTAAATAAACGGTGGCCCAAGTGAAATTTTCCCTGGACTGTCAAACTTTCTCGTTGAAAGTTCCAACCCTTACTCTGTTAATCCCTCTGTTTATTCTCCGCGAACCCCATAAGGTCCGCGATCCTCTTTGAGTTATGCACTCTGGGGGGTCGTATTTATTTAAACAATAATTTCCGGGGATCTTAATAGCACTGACGAAGGATCGAACGATTTTGTTACTCGAAACATGGAGATACAAATCGTCAGGGAACAGTTTATGATATGGAGACCTAGGAATATCTCTGTGCCTATTTGTATATTTACAATGATATACACTTGGAAAAAGTCTTATAACTATGTCAGTTCATGTCCAAATCTTCCAAGCCTCACATTAATAAAAGTTAAATTTTTCATTAACCGACTTCGAAAAAGGAGCACAGTCATTTTTTTACAAATGTCGGAATATGAATTCAAATAAAAGTTAAATTTTTCATTTGAATTCATATACACTTCCGACATTTGTAAAAACAAAATGACTGTGCTCCTTGTTGCAAGATATAGATCACGATGGTTAGTAATTAATATATTGTTATAAAGTGGGACTGTAAGAAATGGATGATGACATTAATGAACAGAAGATTGATAAGGTACTAAGGTCAGCCTGTAATTTTCTAAATGAGGAATATTTTGATCATGCTTCATTTTTACACCGTTATCTTCGAAGGAGAAGAGTGAACGATTGAATTAACAGTGTTAACGTAAGCATGTAATTAACACGAGGTAGCCGTGTTCGATGTAAAATATTGAGGAGTGCACATGCGCCAAGACGTACGAGTACCAGGTGTTGCTCGGTGAATTCACTTTATATGGACACGTGGGTCCAGGCCCGACAATTATCGATTGACCACCCGTAAGAAATGTCGGCATGTCTCCCTCCCTCCTTCGGTGGTCCAAGAACGTAATAACTTTAGGGATTTCCCGGAAGAGCCATCCGAACGTTTACGATAATCAGTCGCCGTATATCGGGTAGTGAAAGCCCTTGTCGCGTTTGGTTGCATGTAATCATCCGTGCCGGCGAATCACCGATAAACCGACGTCACTTCGATTTCTTTAACGAGACGCCGATAAATTAACCCAGCCGTTTTTAAAAGCGAGATCGCAATTCCTTATCCCGGTCCGGTAAAGCTGCTAGACCTACTTACTGAAACCCGATTTTAATAGTCCCGACCGTTTGTTATCTTTTTATGCATTCGTTATCGATCCGCATTAACAAGGAAACTCGAGAGGGCCCGGTCAGAGAAGAAAAAAGAATAAGAGGATGCAAACGGCGCGATGGGTAGCTTGGAAATTTCAGACCATGGCCAGCTTTCGGACTATTCCACAGGCCGGTTATGAAGTTGGAAGCTGCAGCTACGCAGCTGGCGCCACATGGCCCTTCTCTCTTGCCGCTGCTGCTGCTCAACTTTCCTCATTTGCCATAATCTATGACCCCCCATTAAAAGGACCGGGCCTAGCGACGGGCTTACTAAGGACCAGGTAACACGGATCCGTGCAAGATGTCTCCGGTAACAACGAAGAAATTAGCGGAAACTCGAATTGCGTAGCCCGGTCGCAATCGGCACTTTCACGGGAAAGATAACGCGACCACTAGTTTGGGAGATGCTTCCGAGCAGACCTTGGGACGCGAGTGTTCTCGATGGTTTTCGATCATCTTTCAATCTAACTCCTCTTACTTTTCCTTTCCTCTATTTTTTATCATTGGCTTTGTTGTAGGTGGCTTCATCAATGGAGAAAAACGTGTGCTATTTGAAGATGGGAAATGATAGATATTTCGATGACTTTAGGATTCTATCTGTTGAGAACCTTCATAATTTGGAAATTCGTGAATTCTCAAATTTGCAACCTCCGTAAAATCCCTGTCTGTCGTGACAATGATTATAACCACGAGTTATATAATTCAGAGAACATTCGTGCAAGTACTCGTAATGGTCGCACGGCGGCGTCAGGATAAACGGGTGTTTTATTTGCGAAGTTTACTGCAGGAATTTATGCAGGCAAATCAAATTTTGAGGAGCACTCGCAATAATCAGCGTCTTCGTCGTAAACGGGTGCTGACTTTTGAGTGAATTTGTTCCATGGCCGGGATAAAAGGAAAGCGTACGAAGAAGAAGAATCCAATCTCGTGATCTCGGAATGTTATACATTCCCCGTACTCGTCGGAACGCTTGATTTCTCCGCGAGAATTCGAATCAATCCCGGCCCGAGTCGTACGAAGCGGATTTTATTCATGCAGGTGCGTTTGTACACATCGAAGTAATAAACCTGTCGCTCGCGAAGTAAATCAATGTAGAAACTCTGCCCCCTTCATCCCCTTGCCACCACTCCTCATCCACGTCGTGTGCCTTCTACTTCACATTTTGCCCCGCTATCGGGATGGCAAAGACCACATCGATTTTGGCGCAAGATTAAAGTTGGTAGTTTCAGGGATGTCGGAATGGAAGAACCAATTTCCACTTACCCGCGAGGAGATGTAAAGCGTGCAATTTCACCGGCAAGTCGACCGAGATTTATAGCTTGCATCGGTGGTAAGCGAACGAAACCTCCGTTTCTAAAGGGCGAATCTTTCAAACGTCCTGTAACACGACCATTCCTGCCAATAACGCATTTTACTCATCGATTATTTTACACTTTGCGAATTTAATCACGTTCTTCTATGGAAACAATGCTTTCGTTATAAATTGGGGTGGTCATGTATCTGACGTATGGAAACGTGACTTATGTGCTACAGCTGGGTCACGTGTGATAAAGTAGGATGAAACATTCAGAAGGGGCAAAATATATTGTTACGTGATAATATCGGAGTTAGCGCGAATTTAGGAAGCTTTGGGTAGTTGGGGGTGAACTTAAAGGACAAGAGACAGTCTAAGAAAAGTTAGTAAAGTTCAGATATTCCACAGTTATATAATCATAAAATCTCAAATCCGTACAGCTTGAAAATTTCGAAGCTACGAAGCTTCAAACTGAGGCACGAAGTTCCAAAGACTTATAATCTTAAGGTTCCAAAATTCGAAAGCCTTAAAACTTCGAAACTTGCGAAGTCCTAAACAACGAAAATTTCGAAGTTCCAAAGTCTTGCAGTTCCTGTTACGGCGTAACAAATAACATATAAAGCAATTTATACATTACCATTTTTGAGACAAGGTTTACGACGTGGCAAAAAAAAAGTACCGTTTTTGAAGACCTTCATTTAGTATCCGTGCCATCTGTGTACCAGCACTAGGATGGTACGTGACAATTTAGTTTTTAGTAAATTCATTTATTGATACATTATTTAGTCGAGTCTTTGGCTTCAGCGGTGCAGGCCATGTCATAAAACTTGCAGACCCAAGGGTCGAAGGGAACCTGGGCCTGGCAAGTAGCGGTTCCAGGTCCCTCGCGAAGACGTCAGAGATTTTGGGAAAAACCCATTTTCTGTGACGTCGTCCTCCCCGCCATGCAGACAACCCTGTTCCCCTTCCAAAAATGTACCACGCTAAGGGCGCAAAGGAAGGGCGAACAGAGTTTTTAAATACAGTAACTTTGCGGAAAGTCAGGCATTCATTCTTTTAAAATTCAATCACTAAGTCAATCATTCAAGCATTCATTCTTTCAATCATTCAAGTATTCAGTCACTTAATCATTCAATAAGTCACACAACTATTTGTTAACCACTGTCACTGTTATTAAATAAACAAGTGTTATTTTTGTTGTTAAGAAATCAGCATCCATTTTTTCTCTCAATATTCACTCGCCGTTAAATCAGCGTGTGAAGTGGAGCATACCAGAAAGTTCCTTTCAAAAATAAAATTTTTAATCTTTGCTCTGCCAAAACATTTGGTCCTTCGAGCCGGATTCTGAATTGCAACGTCGAAGCAATACGAACATTAGTGATCAGTGCAAACAAATAAACATTTTTTAACAAACTCATAAAAGTGCGGTACAACGCGCCGCGTACTACAATTGGTGTTAAGACAAAATTCAGTCTCCAACAACTGTACTGGACATCCTAGTCGGAGAGCAGCCACGTACAGAAGGACGAGATCAACGGCATATTACATCAACCATCAACCATCGTAGTGGACATCCCGTCGGAGAGCAGCCACGTACGAGCAGAAGAAGTCAGCAACGTAGAGTTACGTTGAAAGCAGCAGCCATCGTGGACATCCCTTTGGAAAGCAGCCACACACGGTAGCAGCAATTTCTTCGTGGACAACAAACGAAGAGTCATCATAGTCAACAAGGAGTAAGCTTACACAGTCTCCATATCCATTAGTTATACATAGCTCCTTGTCTCCCAAAAGGCGTGAATCAAGTTTGCTTCTAATTCAAAAACAATTAGTCAAATCTCTTATTACAATGGCTCATATCAAAAAAATTAAATCATTAACCAAATCACGCTCCATAACTAAGGGTAGTGTATCACGGTTAATTACTCATTTAAAAACTAAAGTAGACCTTAATATTGAAGCATTAGAAGTTCGTAAAGAAAGGCTAGACGAATATTATCGAACATTTAAGGAAATTCAAAGTGAAATTGAGGATCTTGCCGAAGAGGCAGAGTATGAAGATGACTCATACACTGAAAGAGAGCAGTTTGACGAATTATTTTTTGAATGTTCGGATTTAATTAGCAGTAAAATTCAGCTCAATAAATCAAAAGATATACCAACGAAAAATGCCAGTAGCATCTCCGATTTACCTACAGATATTTCTAATTTAGTCGTTCAACAAAATAATACCTTATTACCCAAAATAGAAATTCGCTCTTTTGATGGTAACCCGTTAGAATGGCATAGTTTTTCTGATACGTTTTTATCTCTAGTTCACAATGACTCAAAAATACCCGCTGTACAAAAATTTCATTTACTAAAAAATTCATTGCGTGGTAGCGTTGCTACA
This sequence comes from Megachile leachella, assembly GCA_963576845.1. Lineage (NCBI taxonomy): Eukaryota > Metazoa > Arthropoda > Insecta > Hymenoptera > Megachilidae > Megachile > Megachile leachella. The sequence goes on from OY756257.1 coordinate 3,687,147, forward strand.
ATAATTGAGCCCTTACATGCGTCTGAGGAAAATTATTTAGTAGCGTGGGAATTACTCAAACAACGTTGCGATAGGCCGCGACAAATCATAAATGCCCACTTAAAGTCATTTTTAGAATTGGCTGAAATAAACAAAGATTCACCTCTCAGTTTGAGGACTCTGAAAGAAAAAGCATTAATGCACGTTAACGCATTAAAAGCGTTAAAATTACCTGTTGATAGTTGGGACGCGATTCTAGTATATATTCTTACACAAAAATTAGATAAACAAACACGTCGAGCTTGGGAACGGACATTAGAAAACACGGAAATGCCGAAATTCAGTGAGCTCATTGCATTTTTGGGGAAACAAGAACGGGGAGATGAAACAGAGGAATTCACTATCGCGAAAAGGAAGTTAGATAATCATTTTAATACTGTTAGAAATGTAAATCGCACTGAAAAAACCTTTAAAAATCATCAGGCATACGTTGGTACTCAACAACGGATAATATGCACATTTTGTCAAGGAAGTCACTATATTTTTACTTGTAATCAGTTTTTAAAATTAGATCAGCGTGGTCGTTTATCCGCAGCCAAAGAGAAACGGTTATGTATTAACTGTTTGAGAAACAATCATACTACGTCTAATTGCTTAGTTTCGGGATGTAAAAAATGCAATCGAAAACACAATACATTATTACATATAGACAATTTTAATGCAAAACCTAGTGAAGAAAAAAATAAAGAAGTTAAATCAATTCCTAGTAGCTCTAGTGAAACAATTCAAAACACTTATACAGTAACATACGATTCAGAAGTATTGTTAGGAACAGCTAGAATAAAAATATTAGATAATAACAACCAGGAACATGAATGTAGAGTGTTGTTAGACGGATGCTCTCAAAGCAATTTCATTTCTACTCAGTTAGTAGAAAAATTAAAATTAGAAAAACACATGATTGATTTACCATTCGCAGGATTAGGTCAGCTTACTACGCGAGCTAAATATAGCGTTCACACAAAAATCAAATCAAAAATAAACAATTTCGAAGCAGAGGTAAATTTTGTAGCTTTACCCACAATTACAAGCATTTTACCATCGCGACAAATAGATCGACGTGCCATTACAATTCCGCGAAATATCACGTTAGCAGATCCAGAATTTGATAAACCTGCCGAAATAGATGCATTAATAGGAACATCATTATTTTATAAATTATTGAGTAATGGACAGATACAATTAGAAAATAACACAGATGTCATTTTACAGAAAACAGTATTAGGATGGATAGTTGTAGGAGAGGTAGGAAAATTTAATTGCATTTCAAAACCTAAAGTTTGTCACTTGACTACTTCATTAGAAAAACAGTTAACACGATTTTGGGAGGTAGAAGAAATTCCTAATAAAACACATTATTCAGTAGAAGAGTTAGAGTGCGAACAATTATTTATAGAAACAACAACTCGCGATGTAGAAGGACGATACATAGTAAAATTACCATTTAATGAATTAAAAACATCTATCGGTCAATCATACAATATGGCATTACGTAGATTTTATACATTAGAGAGAAAATTAGCTAAAGATAATAATTTAAAACAACAATATTCAAATTTTTTAAAGGAATACTTAGAGCTAGGGCACATGTGTGAAATCACAGATAATAATATAATTCAGGAAGGCTATTACATACCGCATCATGCAGTGATTAAAAATGAAAGTTTAACCACCAAGGTTAGAGTCGTATTCGATGCGTCTGCAAAAAGCAGTAGCAACATTTCATTAAATGATTCACTAAAAGTAGGTCCAACTATACAAGATGATTTAATGTTCATCATTATGAGATTCAGGTTACATAACGTAGTTCTTGCAGCTGATATTCAAAAAATGTATCGACAAGTTAAAGTTTGTGATACAGATTCAATTTATCAAAAAATTTTGTGGCGCGAAAATGAATGTGACGCTCTACGAATTTTTAAATTAACCACGGTTACTCAAGGGACAGCATCGGCACCATTTCTGGCGGCAAGAGCATTACATCAATTAGCAAATGACCATCATAATCAATTTCCTAGAGCAGCCGAAATCTTAAAAAATGATTTTTATGTGGATGATTTATTGTCGGGCGCATCCACAATTCAAGAAGCATTCAATTTAAAAAATCAATTAATAGAATTGTTAAAACTTGGGGGATTTCAACTGCATAAATGGGTATCCAATAATTCTCAGTTAACAGTCGAATGCGATGATAATAACACAACATCAAATATTTGTTTAAATACACAAGCTAAAAAATTGTTAGGAGTCCATTGGAATGCGATAGAAGATTCATTAATGTATTCAATTAAATCATTACCCAATAACAAGTGCGTTACTAAGCGCAATATATTGTCAGAAATAGCGCAGTTATTTGACCCATTAGGATTGTTAGGGCCGGTAATTGTTGTAGCTAAGTTAATCATGCAGGAATTATGGAAAGCAAATCTCGATTGGGATGAGTCCATTCCAAAAGCATTATACACAAAATGGATAAATTTTAAGCACAGTCTTCCGATTCTTATTCAGTTTAAGTCACCTAGGCAAATCGTTTTAAGGAATTTCATTAATATTCAATTACACGGATTCTGTGACGCAAGCGAGAGTGCCTATGGTGCTTGCGTATACTTAAGGTCCACAGATAAAACTAAGAATTGTTATGTACAATTATTGTGCGCGAAATCTCGTATAGCACCCATTAAAACAACAACTATACCTAGATTAGAGTTATGTGCAGCCCATCTATTGGCTAATTTAGTACAAACAGTTTCAGAAGCGTTAAAATTATCATTTAATAAAATTTACTTGTGGTCCGATTCCACAATTGTACTACATTGGATTCAAGCTTCGCCTCACACATTGAAAACCTTTGTTGCTAACAGGGTATCAGAAATTCAAGCAAAAACTAATATTCATGACTGGCATCATATAGCTAGTGAAGACAATCCCGCGGATAATCTCTCTCGCGGACAAAACTCTTCGGATTTTATTAACAATACACGTTGGTTACAAGGTCCCTTATGGCTTAAAGAAAATGAAAGTCAATGGAATATTATGCAATTAGCAAAAATAGTAATTCCGGAACAACGAGTTGCGACAACCCTTCTGGTTGCCAATCAAACACATAATAAATTAAATAATAATTCTATTACTGAGCTTAAAAATGATACATTTGAACACTTTTCATCTATTACCGCATTAAATAAGTTTGTTGCATTTTGTCATAGAGCAGTCATAAATAGAAAATCAGAGGTTAAAATCAAATCATCATATACAGTAAAAGAATTACAAGATGCACACTTACAAGTAATTCGAGTAATTCAAAATACTCATTTTTCGCGAGATATACATAATTTAAAAAATGGCAATAGTTTAGGAGCAAAAAGCAAGCTCATGTGTTTAAATCCATTTTTAGATGAAAATGGCATTATTCGCGTAGGAGGTAGATTAATACATTCTGCGATGAGTTATTCACGCAAATATCCTATTTTGTTACCACGTAACGATCATGTTACAATTTTGATTATTCGTAATGAACATGTAAAAAATTGGCATGCAGGGGTACAAGCCACATTAAACGCGATTCGACACAATTATTGGCCAATAGATGGAAAAAATAAAACTAGACATATTATACGTAATTGCATTCGGTGTGCTAAATTAAGTCCTGGTTTACCGAAGTATATAATGGGTAACCTACCTAAGACTCGTATAACACAGTCAAGACCCTTCGAAAATGTAGGGCTTGATTATTGTGGTCCATTTTCTCTTAAAGAAAAGAAATTTCGGAACACAAGCAAAATAAAAGCATATGTAGCGGTATTTGTTTGTTTTTGTACAAGGGCCGTTCATTTAGAGTTAGTCACAGACTTAACTACAGAAACATGTTTAGAAGCAGTAAAACGATTCTGTTCTAGGCGAGGAAAACCTAGAAATATTTATTCAGACAATGCAACCAATTTTGTGGGAGCTAAAAATGAAATCATTAAAGTTAGAGCCTTTTTTCTGGATGATAAAAATAAGTCGAAGTTCGTACATTATTCGGTCTCTGAAGGTATTGACTGGCATTTTTCGCCCCCTAGATCACCGCATTTCGGTGGTTTATGGGAAGCGGCGGTAAAATCTTTTAAAAATCATTTATATCGTACAGTAGGCGAAACCATGTTCACATATGAACAATTTAATACATGCATTATAGAGATAGAAGCAATCTTGAATTCACGACCTTTGACTCCGTTATCCAGTGATCCCAATGACCTAATCGCTCTAACCCCAGCCCATTTCCTTATTGGAGATTCTGTAAAAAGCATACCTGAGTTTGATCTTCGGGAAGTTCCAATCAATCGGTTGTCCATCTGGCAACGAATTCAACAAATCAAGCAACATTTCTGGGTGCGATGGCACAAAGAATACTTAAATCAGTTGCGCACCAGAAGTAAATAGCATCATGGAGATGGAAAAGAAATCAAACTTGGACAATTGGTAACAATTCGAGAAGACAACATCCCTCCAATGCATTGGAGGCTAGGTCGAATCATCGCGGTTCATGCAGGTCAAGACAATGTTGTGCGTGTTGTGACCGTAAAAACACAAGACGGAGAATATAAACGATGTGTTAAAAAACTTGCACCGTTACCCGTTGATATAAACACAGACAATTAAGTGTAGTTAATAATTATTTTCGTAACATTTAACATTATACATATTCTAATTATAACTTATCGTATTGATAATTCATTAGAACTTTAAAGCATTATAATCAATAATATCGACTTTATTCATAGTTACTTAAGTAGATATTAATTATTGCGACTTATCATTGTAATCTTTCAATTATCAATTATCAATTATTATCGTTTTAGTTTTGATAACAAACAAATATATTCAAAGTAGCAGTTAATGTTGAACGCGAGCCGTTCAAGGCGGGCGGCGTGTTACGGCGTAACAAATAACATATAAAGCAATTTATACATTACCATTTTTGAGACAAGGTTTACGACGTGGCAAAAAAAAAGTACCGTTTTTGAAGACCTTCATTTAGTATCCGTGCCATCTGTGTACCAGCACTAGGATGGTACGTGACAATTTAGTTTTTAGTAAATTCATTTATTGATACATTATTTAGTCGAGTCTTTGGCTTCAGCGGTGCAGGCCATGTCATAAAACTTGCAGACCCAAGGGTCGAAGGGAACCTGGGCCTGGCAAGTAGCGGTTCCAGGTCCCTCGCGAAGACGTCAGAGATTTTGGGAAAAACCCATTTTCTGTGACGTCGTCCTCCCCGCCATGCAGACAACCCTGTTCCCCTTCCAAAAATGTACCACGCTAAGGGCGCAAAGGAAGGGCGAACAGAGTTTTTAAATACAGTAACTTTGCGGAAAGTCAGGCATTCATTCTTTTAAAATTCAATCACTAAGTCAATCATTCAAGCATTCATTCTTTCAATCATTCAAGTATTCAGTCACTTAATCATTCAATAAGTCACACAACTATTTGTTAACCACTGTCACTGTTATTAAATAAACAAGTGTTATTTTTGTTGTTAAGAAATCAGCATCCATTTTTTCTCTCAATATTCACTCGCCGTTAAATCAGCGTGTGAAGTGGAGCATACCAGAAAGTTCCTTTCAAAAATAAAATTTTTAATCTTTGCTCTGCCAAAACAGTTCCAAATTGATCGATTGTTTAAACTATGAAATTCCAAAAATCTGAAAGTACCATTTCCACCAATGTAAGAAATTTTTAAGTTTTAGATAAATGCGGTGAAACTTGCGATAAGCCAAGTGAAAGTTTTGAGTAAGCCTTGAAAGATCCTCGACCTAACCTCGCTTTATCGCGCGTCGCAGCAAAGTACATCAATATATGTAGAATTCCACAGAAATGGCGGTTTAATGGGCGTATCGGAATTCACGACATATGGTGCGTCTCTTAACGTCCGGTGATGAGAACACTGGTGGAAGCAAGTCGGCAGGTTTGAAGAAGAGAAACGATCATGATGGAGATACGTTGTACATGGCCTTTGTACGGGTGCTTAGAAGCGTGAAGGCTCGCATAGACATTATTACATTATCCGTGTAAATGTGAGGCAACGGGTGTGCGTCTCTTACGTTGACCGCACTCACCGGGAAATAACTTCCATGAACCACACCTTGGTAATCGACATGCTTCATGGAAGCATAAACGATACCTGGGGATATGTACATCGTGGCGGTGAGCTTTACAAGCTTTCTATTCAAAAATCTCCGGGAGTGTATAACGCAATGTGGTGCAAGGAATAGATCCAAAGGGGTTTCGAGGAATTAAGTTTATACGAGTTTTTAAGTTTATAAAAGTTTTCAAGTACTCAAATTTCAGGTTTTTTCCTAATCAATTTCTACAGATTCTTGAACTCTCCGATTTCTAGCTCTTCAAATTTTTAACTTCTCAAATTTTCTGCTCTATAAGTCCCAAACTCTCTAAATTCCTAACCCCTCACAATTTCAAGCTTCCAGAATTTTCAGACCCTCAAATTACAATCTCCCAAAATTCCCAGATTCTCAAATTGCAAACTCCCTAAATTTCCAGGTCCTCTAGTCTTCCAAATTCTTAAATTCCCAAACATTCAAATCCCCATATCACCCTATTCATGTTTCTAAATTTCCTACTTAAAAGAAATCTTACGTTCGAAAATGAATGAGTCATTCTTAAACCATCCCTCACCTAGACAAAAAGCAAAGAATAAATATGAAACACAGAATGTTAAATGAAAACGATGTTCGAATCATCGAGGATTGTCATCGATCTATCAGTAATTTACACGCATTACCGACGCAATTGGTTGACAGTCGTGACTTCACGTCGGGAACGATCGATGTTGTCGACGGTTGACGCGCCGGTACGATACTGCGATTTAACGGCCGTACGTCGCTCCGTCGGGATCGTACTGCAATTTTTGTCTTGTCCAATCGAAATGCCAATTTCATTCGGCTTTCTGAGTGATTGGCGCCCTCTTTCTCTCTCATTTTGTACACAGAGGAATTTTCTGTTTTTCTCATGGCCACATGTCAGTGTCAGGGCCAGTATCGCGAAGCATCATGATACGGCACTGGCAGCCATTGACCCTGACTGAAACGAGAAATGAAGGGGTTCATATGCACCAACGTCTTCAACTTGTTAAGGGTTGCTTCCCGTCGTGCTGATGCAAGATTCTCTATACTTTCAATAACTCAAGAAGCTTGTATTTATACTACTTCATAAGAAAGATGTGATTCATACTTCACAGTAACAGTATAAAATATATGGTGTAAGAATATAGAAGAAAACATAAAATACATGTACGAAGTAACGATATGAAATATATGTATGAAGTAACAATATAAAATATACGTACGAAGTCTTGAAGTTATAACTCATTTCTATACAAAACCCATTTACGATTTTCAGGTGTACAATAAATACACCTGAGTTTAATATTGTTCACCAGTGAATAAAAAGTCAGCAGCTTTTAGTTTTGATAAACGTTTCTCGGTCTCCGAGAAGAGGAACCGGGAACCTGGCCGGTTGATCCCGAAGCGCCCGAAGGAATCGGGAGCTGGTTGAAAGCCGGTTGCTCGGAGCACACGTCGATTGCCCTGCGACACGTTGATTTGAGACGTTTTCGCGACTTTTCATCGTGACACTTTCGTCGGGCAAACGCGGTTCTTTGTGCGGCGAGGAGTTAAAGAGAACTTCGCGCTCCGAGGCAATCTGCCCGAGGAGATTTCGAATTTCGTCCCGTACCACGACTAAAGCCCCCGCCCCCCGCCTTTTCTCATCCCCCTGAAATCCGTTTCCTCAGAGAATCGAGACGGCTGCCGTCAGTCAATCCGACCTATCGATCGGTCGAAGAAGAAGAAGAAGAAGAAGAAGAGGAGAAGGTGAATCCTCTTCCACCTCGGGGACCTGCATTGCAGCACCGTCGTAAACCATATTTTACAATTCCTCCGGGCATTTATCGCTTCGTTCGCGGACGAACGTACCTTTTGCCTGTCGATATGCTCCATTTTCATCGAGCATCATTGCTGGAAAGATCACGTTAGGACTGGTTGGTTGAATTTCCCTTGATTAGCGAAATCTTTACTGATCGATCAACACGCTGGTATTACAGAAATACCTTGATTGCTCTGATGGACATCTGTGCATTTTATTTAATCAGAGAGACTTTAATGTATAAACTGTGCTTGAATAATTAAATTGACGAATCAGATATTTGTTTAACATTTTCATATCACTTTCGTATGTATGTCAGTGGTCATCCTGTGGTTCAATAAATCATTTATATAATTTGATTAAGTACTATTGTATGAAGAAAGAAGCAACTGACGCTACAATATTTTTTAGCCTTCGTTAAAAAGTTCAACGTCAACAATTATTAATATTTCACCAAAAACTGCTGCTATGAAACACCAACATGTACATAATATAACGTAAGTGTATATATTATATTATTTATACTCTTTGCACAGAATATATCCTTAATACACAATACAAGAGCTTAATTAAAGTATTTACAATATCATTAGCGAAATTTTTGAACAGTAGAAACTAGCATTTACAATTTCGACAAAATAGGAGGTAAAATCCACAAAGGCCGTGCTCGAATCTGGTAACAATTCTTTTTAGCTTACAAAGGGACGGAACGGGGTGCTCTCAAAATTCTTTCGGCAAACAATGTGCCGTCCTCGTGGCCGAGCTATCTCACGCAGATTTGTGGTTGACGTTAACAACGGGATTCGTCTAAAGGAGGAAAACGGGTGCAAGGCTTGTCGCGAGAAACGCGGCTAACTGTTCCGCCGCGCACAGCTTCAATTAAGGAGACTTCCAATTATCCGTTATTTAAACGAGATCCTCCCCTGTTTTGTCCTTCAGACCGGTTGAGAAACAACAAGGGCCGGCTGGATCGGAGCGAGAGAAAGCGAAGGACAAGGAATTCTAAGATAACGATACGTTTCGAATTTCTGCGCAACGAACATCCCCATTAGCCAGATTAACTGCGCCGTGATTTGCTGCGAAACTGCTCAACTTTTTACCGTTCCATCGACGAGTCTGTAATGTCGCTAACAGTTGCTGGTTGAAAGGGGTGAAACAGAAGGGGGCGGAGGGTGGCGTGCGAATGACAAAAGCGATTTATTTGTTGCAGTCGCGAGGCAGACGGGTCTCGCGTTAACTCTCGCTACGAAAAGTGACGAAGAGAGGAATAGAAGAGGAAACGAGAAGGTGGTACACCGCTGCGAAATCTTGGCTAACTCTTCTCTAGCCACCCCCGACCGACGATCCCCGCGGCGCTTCAATTAACAGGACTGGCAATTATCTGTTATTTAAATGAGGCAAGGGCATACAGGCGTGCCGCGACGGTCTTTGTGCGCGGATCTCGTTTTAGACTTATTCCAAGGTGAAACGAACAGACACCGAGATTCCTTTATAAGTTCGATCGTCAAACTACGCCTGGATTCAGTTGTTGCAATCAAACCTCTGTTTATTTAGATCAGCCAGTCGCTACAACTTGTCTACTCTGAACAACTTCTAATACGTTCAAATACATATTGTCTAAAAGATACGTATGTTCAAAAAGGTACATGTGTCCAAAAAGATACGTGTGTCCAAAAAGATATGCATACTCAAAAAGATATGTATGTTCAAAAAGGTACATGTGTTTAATAAGATATGTATGTTCAAAGAAGTACATGTTCAAAGGTAGGTATGTATGTTCAGAAAGGTACACATATTCAATAAGATACGTATGTTCAAATAGGTACATGTTCAAAGGTAGATATGTATGTTCAAAAGAGTACATGTGTTCAATAAGATACATGTGTTTAAATAGGTACACGTGTTCAATAAGATACGTGTGTTCAAATAGGTACATGTTCAAAGGTAGATATGTATGTTCAAAAGAGTACATGTGTTCAATAAGATACATGTGTTTAAATAGGTACACGTGTTCAATAAAATACGTGCGTTTAAATAGGTACATGTGCAAAGGTAGCCTCGTATGTATCCATCGAGCTTAAAGTCACATCCAAAAAATTACTCTCATGGCTCCCTCATAAAAGTAGTAAAATAATCAGACTATAATAGTTCGATCAACTTCAGAACAAAAGTCCAGAGGATAAAATTTTGTTAGTCTACAGGAAAAGACAACAGGGCGAAGAAAAGTAGCGGAGCACGTTATCCTCGCTATCTTTTGCAGTCTCGACGCCAGGTTTTCCATCGTTTTCCTTCCGGTGTCGTCGACGTCGATGTCCTTATACCCTTTTTCCTCGACCAGCATCGTCAACCGAACAAATCAACCCCCCGCCGTCGTCCCGAAGTAGAAGAGGGTTGACAGCATAAACCTGGCTCCGAGAGCACGATTCCGACAGCAGTTCCCGAACGCATGAATTTTTAATAAAATCACCCACGGAAGACGTCACCCCTTACAGAGGATGCCTTTTCGTTGCGGCTTGCATCCCCCGTTCTCTTAACCGGGGTTAAACCGTCTTTTCTTTTTTCTCTAGTATCTTCAGAAACTTTCTCTATGACTTTCTTTTTTCCTTCGATTTAATAGTCCGGGATCTCGACACGCGTAATTCGTACGGATTGAAAACTCGTCTGGACTGAATCCGTCGAGGGGTGGAAAATCGTCCGTCGTTTTAGGGGAATGTTCCGGATGATACTTGGAGTGGAATCCACGTTGGAATACCTCGGTAACCTCGTCTAACCTCGCTGATCTCCCCTTGCACACTTAGCGCGACCCTTGTCTTGCCAGGTCGGGGATGATCGATTTCGCGTTCGGTGTTACTGCTGACATCACGTTATCGTGGTTGGACATCTGTCCAAGTCGAAAATTTCTTGTATGTTTGGTGTCGTTGTCGGTAGTTGAACGGTCTTCATCTGAAGAGGGGGTGCATTCGAATCTTGTGGTTAAACTATCGTTCAATTATCCTCACTTATACAGTAGGTATGTTGTTTCGAATAGGTACTATTATAGTGAAGGTGTAATGGTGAAGGTACGAAGGTATAATAATTTTTAACACCGTAACTGTATGACAACTATTTTGTGTCGTCTATAAAGGTCTTAGAGGATTAATATTGTCGGTATTTGAAAGTTCCTAGAATTTATTCATAGTATTATTGACAACGTATCTATGATAAATGTACATCCATAGTAAGGAACCTGATTGACGATTGATCGTACGAGTCGTATAACATTCGAAAAATACTGCTGAGAAGCTAATCGCGTCAATATTTCAATAAAGCGTAAACAATAATTCTCCGGAGTGTCACGAAACTTGGAGCATATCCCTTTCAGTTTACTGTCGCCATGAATCCTTGAAAGCGGAACGGTGAAAAACTACCCCGACGAAATGAGAAACGAACGAGTATCGTCGCGTTGCAACATTCAGTCATCGATCCTGCACGCATCCTCGAGGCACACAATGGAGAGACTACGCAATAAATTCCGGCTAAAAAAGGATCGTGAAGGAGGGTGGCCGATTGAAACGGAGTAATAGAGGAAAGAGTGGGTATTGTCGAAAACTTAGGCATCCACGTTCGTCCCATATGGCATCGAAATGACGCACCGGGGAGAGAACTGTCGAGGCAGGCGCCGCGCGGCGAACTTCGCCGTCTGCGAATTCACGTTTCTCTAAACCCCCTTTCCACCCCCTCTCACCCCTCGGATCGTGACGTGCAGCATTGTGCGACACGCATTGCCCTCTTCTCGCTATTAACGCGCTCGTTCAGACACGAGTGGCCCGTCGTTCCTTTTGAATGATTGAGAGCTAAGACAACGCGACAGATTTCGCGAGTGGAGTTGGTCTGAGACCCTTACGCTCATAAATCCTCGTGAAAGGATTTACTACTGCAATCGTGTTATTTCCAAGTGTTAATATACGATTCTCTGATTGTCAGAAGGTACGAATTGTAGGTCACAGTGTCTGTAAGTGATTGACAAAGTAACATTGAATCTTTCTGATCGATACATTCTTGTAATTATATTTATATAAATAACAGTATAGTATCAGTGTTCACGCACATTAATAGTATGAGTCTGCAACCCTTATTCGATCTACAGCCGCTAACATGTTCTCTCGAGGTATTTATTTAACGTGTACATAAACGTTCACCGATATTAAATCCTACAGCTAACTTCGAAGATATCATTCAGTGTTCCCCTTGGAAGTTAAATTATATATAAGATAAAGATCATTGTTTTCCCGAGGACGAGCGTCTCTATCTACGATAGAACATTCGCCCCGAACAAATCCACGAACGCGGATGAACCACTTGGAGCGTTCTTGGAATACCAAGAAGGCCACCCTACCTCGAATAGATTTCGTTTCAGCGATTTGAGGGGGATGGTCCTTTCGGCAAGTTTCGCGAATCTCAATCAATATCTGGATCGGCAAAAGACGGCTATAAAATAAAGCTACGGGGCACGAAAGTCGGCGACGCATCGTCATCAAAGAGCAGTTCGAAGTTCCCTTTCTTTTTTGGGGAGAAAACACGGGGGCAGGCTGAACGATATCGTAAAGGGTAGCGGGAATGGAGGAACAGTCGCGAGCAGCAGGAAAAAGAGATCCCCAGTTCGTTACAGTCCGCTCAGATGTAATCTTTAAGATGAGATCGCGCTGAGTCCATGAATCGTCGAGCAGAGTGGACTCGCGACTCTTCTTCTTTTCCTTTATTCTCATCCGCGTTTTAGTCACGGGACGGAAATAAAATAAACTAGTCGATCTCAATGGACAACTTAATTCTTAAGGAATGGACATTTTAATCATCATTGACACAGGTTCTGTCTCAATTATATTTGTTACACTCTAATCAGATACCGATTATCCCTTTAAGCGAATATTTTTGTTGAAACCTCTGGATTCTGAGTGTTAGGGACATTCGAGCACTTAAGTGTCATTTGGTCTGAGTTAAACTTCAACCCTCAGTGATTGACAACCCTTGAAACGTAGGATGTTTTCATAGTTGCTTTGATTATCAAGCACCATAGTTTTTACACGTAAGACACATGTGAAGTTAAAAAAAAATTATATGAATCTAAAAACAAGTTTGCAAGTTTGAGAATTTAGAAGCTTGAATTAAATTGAAATGCAACTAAATTTGAATGGCACAAGAACCTCGGAATTGCAGACTGCTCGTTTTCCGGATATGACCCAGTTCGACTACCGTTGCGCACCGAATGTAAAATGTTATCAACAAGTGAGTGACAATGATTTGAGCGAGACAGAAGAGAATCGTGCCAATTATATTCGACGTGCTTCTTTCTTGTTGCTCGTAGAAATGATGTCCGCCAATCAAAATCGATTGAAAACGAAGGACTTGTGCTTCCAATTACACGAAACGTCACGGTTGAGTCAAGAGATCGGGGTCACGTCATTCTAAGAGCGGTTCTCTCCTGCTGTAGCTCCGTTCGGTTCACGCTACTTCTCCATTTTTCTCCTAGTTCGTGTCACTGATCGCCTTATCTAAACTGGTGCTACCCGTCTGCACGGGCGATACCGTAAAATTGAAGAGTGTGTAATTTAAGTTGCTGCTCGATTCGATTTGCCAGCGACGACATCGAGTACTGGAAACGTTGCGATAATCGGTCCTGCTTTAATAAAATGACGGGTATGCCCAATCAAATATTGACTGTTCGTGTGTTCCTTGAAATATTGGTATGTCCAAAAGAAAATCTCCGTAAAATTTTTCAGAATAAATTTTGTGAAAATAATGCATGTATTTTTAATAAACAAGCAATGTGTAAAAGATATGCACTTTTCATTTAATACATGCATTGATTATAAACGTCAAAAGTTACATGTCAGGATATTATTATTTTTGTATGCTCAAAAATTTTAGAATTCATGTCCACATATAATTTCTAAACTTTTAGTCTACAGACTAAAAACGAGTAAACTGTAATTAAAGAAATTCTAACCTCAAAAAATTCAAGCGATTCATAAAAAATGATGAGGTTATCTTGAATGGAAAAGTGCATGAAGGCTTGTTTTCATCCCCCAAGATCCCGAAAAATTCAGTTAACAATCGAGCAGAACACGAGTGATCCTCGAGGAAGCGTTTCATAATAATTTTAAAGCAGGTGAACCAGTTAATTTCTGAGCGCTCCGAGCCGTAAAATGCGATTACGTTACGACCCCCGGTTTTCTCGCCCTCCTTCATCATTCTCCCCGTTCGCAGCCGAATATTCTGGCAAGATAAAAAATTGAATGCTCCTGAGCGGGGTCTGGATGTCAAAGATACGGGGCCGTAATTGCGAGGACCATTCAATCCTAAATCGTGGTACATACACACGGGCCTGTGATTGACGCGCGTTGTCCCTTTGCAGCCGATAAAAAGCATTGTTAACGACGCGGCAATTTCATGGATAAATTAACGAGCGTTGCAACGCTGCCGGGAATGGCTTAATGGTAGGATATTTTCCGTCGCGAAAGAGAAAACCTTCGTCCTTTTGAAATTTGCGAATTTCCTGCGTGCCGGGGAGTCTTCGCTTTATTTCAAGCATAATAACTTCAATGCGTTCGCGAGTGGAAAATGAAAAGGTAGTTCGTGAAAGGGAAATCAAGGAGATAATCAAGCGTATTGTAACGGGTAATTAGAAACTCACGTGTTAGACAATGGCGTCCTTTAATATTTTGCAGCTTTGAAAATCTGCTGGTATACTGAGCACATATATTATAGTATAAAATTATTAAGACAGTAATATAATAACACAGTAAAACACTGAGACATAGTATTATTCTCTTTCAGAAGAATTCGTCAAACGAGTCAATAGAATATTTTAAATAAATCACTCTATATAAAATAGTTAATAATAACAAATGGAATATGGGAGAATATGTTCAACGAATTCCTTAATATTTAATAAAAACATTGCGGAATAAAATGTGGCTTTGTTGGGAAATTTACAGACTCAAAGCTCGCGAATAAAGGGACAATGATATTTTGAAATCGTATTGCGGTCCGTGTTCGGTCGTTTGCGTAATTATAACCGAATAAGCCAATAACACTTGGAATAATAACGATCGAGAATTAAAATTTGAAAACCAATTTATTCGTTGTGGCTTGAAATTATTACCGCGTTAATTGGAGGACTAATGAATATCGTACGATTACAATTACATTTCGTTGCCCATGATTGCCGACTGGACTCGTTTATTTGTCAAATTGGACGCCGATATTGTCTGGCGAACAGCGAGGAGCCTGTTTAAACACCGTGTATTTATCAGCTGGACACGATAAGTTTCTGTTTGCACAAAATACGATATTCGTGCAGTTGGATCATTTTAATACGAACAACGATTTTGCAAGAAACGATTAAATTTTACTGTATACAGTAGTAAAATTAAATATAATTTAGTATTATAATTAATTTTCATTAAATTGTACTGGGAATAATGTGAAAATACCACATAGGCACTAAAATCGAACACAAATTATCTTTTATAGGTTAGGTTATTAAGAAATTTTATTACCAAGCTTTTTAAAAAATGTCAAGCATTTATAATTGAACAGAAGTTGAAAAATTTAGCAACCATCAATCATAAGCGAACTCAAGAAAAAAGGAAAATGCTTTCATATTTATAAGTCGCAAAGGTATTCAAAGAATGAAAAGCCATAAAATTCCAACAAACACTCATTAACGCCACAAATAAAAACAGAATCTAAAAATGGAGGAAACCAACGAAAGATGAAGTATTGTTGCGCAGAAATGCAAATGGATGTCGAAGGTACATCGGCGTCCAATTAAACGTTCCTCAGTGTTCGCGTGTCGATGTAGTTTGATTTAACTTTTGCAAAGACATGTCTTCGACACTTTTCATTTTTTCGATTCGAAAGGTGTCGAGAAATTACATTCGGCATATCGAGTTCGGTTCATAGTTCGCGCGAGTAAATCCGAAAAATTACTTTGCCATATTTCGTGACTAAGTTGGAAGTTGCAACCAAGTTGCAAATAGCTTGCAGGAAAAGTTGGAGGAGGTCGGCGATGTAACGAATGCAATTTCATTTTACATCGACAAAATAGCCTCTAGAAATTGCTTGCTGCATCAAAGTGGCTTTCCGACAGCACTCTGAATAGATTTAAAATGCAACATTTGGTTAGATATTGTATGTAGAGGTATGTGCTAAATTGATGAGTTGTATTTCCATAAATTACGTTGTGTTTGTGAGATGGGAAAAATTATTAGGTTATTGAATTTGTAAATTTTGCAAATTTCATGCTATTATACATTTGTAAAGGGTTAAATTTCTCAAGTGTGAAAATTTTAAAAAGTTCATTTTTCAAATTTCCAAATCCTCAAATGTCTCAATTATCACAAATTTTTAAACTACCAAACGTGATAATATGAAAATTTCTGAATCAGCAAGCTTGGTAATCAGAAGACTTCTAAACGACCACAGTGAATGTTGCCCATGGTTTTCCCTAGGGAATTCTCCCACGTACGAGGGTTAATAAATGAGTATACATCGACTGTGATTCCGTGCAAAAAACGACATCAGTGTAACAGGAAGGATTAAGAGCAGCCGGTAAACACGAGGCTTAGCAAATATTGAGCTGCAAGGTTGGTCTTAAAAATAACAGACTTTCGTGAAAGCTCGACGGACACGTTGACTGACGAGCCACTCGAAAGCGGTGGAGGAAGACAGCCACGTTGTCCCAAAGTAACGTTCTTTTCGCTCTTTTCCTGGCCACCGAACACGTGTTACGATACCGGCACTTGAACCATGTTTGCCTTCTCTCGTTCGAGAAAGAAATCGCGTAGGTCCACGTAACAAAAATTGACAACTCATTGGCCTCGAAGACGTTCACCGTATAAACACCGTTCGAGAATATGTCCGCATCGATTCGGACCGTCATCGATATCGGTGTTTTTTCAGAAAATAAACGCCGCAACGTCGGTGGCATCGTAGAATGCAAATTCGGTAACAGCTAATTCCGACCGTTTGAAACTTTGCGCAAGGTGTGCGCTAGTTCGTGTCGGCAGTAAAAACTTCTGCGAACTTGTATGTTAATAGTTTATGTTTCGGCTAGATTTGCTCTGGCAGCTGTTCCAACGCACGGCCTTCGCGGATTCTGAAAATCTCCTGCGCGCTGTCAGGAGCAACAGTTTCCTCTCTTCGTTGCTCATTAATCACGTTGTTCAAACATTTTTCTGGTGGATCGTTTTGCAAAAACCTGCGCTACCCGGTTATCCGACGATCAAAGCGCACTGAAAACGTTTGAACGAGCGACGTCAAAGAAACTCCGGTTTCAAACAGTCGAACCAAAAAAATTCCGATAACTGTTCTTCAGTGAACAGAGACGGGCGTGTATTGAAATTGGGCGGGATTGTAGATTACCAATTTTTCAAACTTCAACTTATCAATTTTATGGATTTATGTCTTTCATTCTATAAATTTTTTAATTTTCAAGCTTTTAAAAATTTGGTATCTTTCAGAATGTTCGTTTGTTAAATTCTGGGGTGCAAATTCTCTAATTGCCATTTCAAATCCATTTTGCAGGTTTTCAAATTTCTTCAATCTTAAATTCTCAAGTTACCAAATTTCTTTATCAACTTCTCAGTTTTATGGATTTATGTCTTTGGTTACACAAATTTTTTAATTTTCAAGCTTTTAAAAATTTGGAATGATTCATTCTTGTTCGTTTGTTAAACTCTCAGGTGTAAATTCTCTAATTACCATTTCAAATCCATTTTGCAGATTTTCAAATTTCTTCAATCTTAAATTCTCAAGTTACCAAATTTCTTTATCAACTTCTCAATTTTATGGATTTATGTCTTTGGTTACACAAATTTTTTAATTTTCAAGCTTTTAAAAATTTGGAATGATTCATTCTTGTTCGTTTGTTAAACTCTCAGGTGTAAATTCTCTAATTGCCACTTTAAACTAATAAATTTACAGGTTTTCAAATTTCTAAATTCTTAAATACACGAGCTACAAAATTTCTACATCTCCTAGGAAATTTCCAAGCTGACAAATATAAATTAATGAAGAATGACTGACGTGTATGATTATTCTATTGTGATATTTTCCGTGTGGAAGCTTGATACTACCGAATGTGTGGCTTCATAAATTTCGGAGATTTCTCTCAGGTTTCTAGCGTTCAAAATTTATCAGGTATCACAGATGAAGGTTTACCTGTTCCAGATCTTCCTCTGATTCCACGATTCGCATCAAATTCCACAAATACGGGGTGATCTGTATCAAATTCCATATAGATCCGGAGATTGATTCTCCGTTGTCTGCATTGAATTTCATCAATCTAGTAAAGTCACTGTTTTTTATAAACGTTACGTTTATAAAAAAACACTCGAAATTGTCTTGAAAATATATAATAAATCAGTATCTGAACGTTCATAATTCAATTCGAAAAAACTCGTTACGTAACGGATCTGAACAAATATTATTCAGCATATAATTCTTACGAATCTACCAAAGCTGTGCCAATGGAATCTCAAAATTAGTGCTGTTTACATGGTTAAAAACTTAATAATTCATACAAACGTTAATAATCTTAATCTTCCGTAATGACACGCCATTAATTCCGGTTTCCGATTCGGCAACTCGTAATCCAGCGTGTTCGCGACGAACATCGTTTCACCAAATGCGACATATCCACGTTGCAAATACCTGCATTTACGCTATCTACAGAGAGTTATACAAGCATCAAAGTGTCTATTTTAGCCGGGTCTGCGATATGCTCTTCGAAGGGAGCAAAAGGAACGCGTAATTTATGCGTGCATTGGAACGCAAAGTCGCAATTAAGGGTGGCGTGCAAACGATAAAGGCATTGTTCACGCGTAGATTGCAATTACCACGGTCGCGAGGAAAGGGGAAAAAAAAGAAAAGGAAAGAAGAAAAGGGAAAAATGACGGCGCGGGTACAGCTTTATTCGACGTTCAAGTTGCGAGCCCTTTCTGCTCGTTTCGCCAGCTAGCTAGCGTATCATCGGAATGAAGACGAATCTGAACCGCTCCGTTTAAATGCGCGCGCTAATTGCGTGTACGCGCAAGGCGTAAACGGCCATTCAGAAAGGGTAACGCTCTGAACGAGCACTTGAAACGTTCATTATGCGCACTTGTTCCGCGACGTTGTTAATTAGATGCTCCAACGGGGAACGAAGCACGCGTTTCTTGCGACGATCGCGATATTTCACCAAATGACAGCCCGTTATCGCGTCTACCCGACTACCGCGAATCCGACTCTGCTTTGAAATATCGTAACTATCTTTCACCGATGGAAATAACAGGTGTGTAATTAATTGAGAGCCGCGTTCAATGAGCCTGCCGATCGTTTAGCTTTCATTATGCCGAGAAACTTTCTGTTTTGAACAACGTCATAAATAAATTGGGGTATTGTTACTTTCTATAATAGACCTCTCTTGGATCCATTTTTGTTCTTCTAGAATCTTTAGTACGAAGAAGGCGCCTATACGATAATTATTGTTCCGATATTATTTAATTCGCATGGTTTTGATAGAATTTTATTTTAGTAAAAAATCGTTTTACCTATTTCACTGAATATTTGTATTAATTTTTCGCTATTTGTATGAATTTATTTACTAATTTATTTGTACTCATTTTTTAATAATAACATACTGAAAATCATCTTTAGACATAGTCTTAAAGAGGTTTCAAGTATACTTCAGATTTTTATGATCAGTATTATTTATTCTATTGTACCAAAATGCCACGTAAAATGGCTGATTAAAAATTTGTTTATAATTACTCTTTACTTCCGTATCGAATCAATCGCGAGAATAAATTGTTGTTTACATTTGCAAAGGGTATTATACGCTGTTAATGAATTTCACAATCGTGTTGCACCGATTCGTCGAAATTATCAATATTGAAATTGTTGAACTTAATTAGTCACGAAAATTCTGTGGATGTTTCGCGTGTATTACAGTAAATGTTTACTGTACATCGGTTAATGCGTGCGTATACTAATTTGTTATATAAATGTATCCACAAATAACGAGATTTTAACTTTAACTAGTACAACCATTTCCGCATTCGGTCTAGTAAAAGTATGCGCAAACAAAAATGCATCATTTATATGAAAACTTTTGTTGGCACACGCGAATGCATATATTTATCTTACTTTAAACGAATGATTGTGAATTTGTCAAATGACGTGTTATTAAGTTTTCATTTTTGTTTATGATACTATCTTGTACGTATTATCCAATGAATATATTTGTAACAAACAGTCGCCACTTTTATATTTAGATATTTACAAGGATTAAGATTAATAAGTGTATACATACAATTCAAGTGATATTTTTGTTCTACATATGTATGTACAATATTATGCAACACTTAACGTCTTCAGGAACAATTTTATCAAAACGAGAAAAGGAGAGAATTTACTTCTTTTAATAGTACTTTACTTGTTTAAATCGATAATGAAATTATAAAATTAAATAATCAGAATTTGAAAGAATTGGCACATCTTCACATCTAGTCATCGCTAATCATATAAAAAAACATAACATAATTACACATGCATGAATAAACATAAGTAGGTATATACGTCAATAACCGCAAAGTTAAAATTAACTCATATCGAAATAACGAGCAAGTAGAATGTCAACCGGTAAATACAAAAGAGAAAAGTCAACCATATTCCATACACGATCACTCCACCGGAAATTCGGTCTCCTCGGCGCATCCCACTCGCACAAAATGGCCGCCGCAATTCGTTCGCGAGCATAATACGAGTTCAAAAATTTTTCGACCATTGTACCCGAATTTATCGACACCCCCAAGTCAATCGATACCTTTTTACGTGTAACTCGACAGCGGAGTTAGCCTTCGCGTTTCTACGATGGCGTTAGAACTTTCATAACGAGTGTCGAGCATCAATGACGAGCAATTGTGATCGTGGTATATTGTTTCACCGGAAACAATTGAGAGCCGACCGGGCCCGTGGACGCAGAGACGTCGTCGACGACGAGCAGATCGCGGAAACTGAATCTAACGTACCGTGCTCGTTTTGTACAGGGTGACATTTTTTTTATTCTCTTCACCCCCCGGCCACACGCGTATTCGTTTATTTGCTGTTTGCGTCCCCCTCCGGTCGCGCGAGTTCTGTAATTTTTATCATTCTTGTTCCTGCGTCTCGACTTCGATCCACTGTTCCTTGTCATCGATGCGTTAAAATAACCGACAGGGCCCTGAACGGTTCGTTGGACAGATTTTAAAGCGGTTGGTGGTTTTGCGAGAGGTAAAAGTTGTAACTGTAGACATAATATTAGATTTTAGGATGTTTTATAATATTAAAGGTTTTACATAGCAGTAATAAAAGACCAAGGAACCGGTACTTGTCCGTTTTAACATTTGGTAGACACATTGAGCCCAGGGTTGGCGTAGTTATATTTCTTTTTTTTTCGGTACATGTAATTTGAAAAGTCGAGGTGATCCTTGGGTTTATTACTGTTACGGTAATTTGTAAGTTGAGGGCCGCATGGGTCACCGGTCAACGATTTTGGGCCAGATGACCGCTGCAGGGGAAAGTGAGAATTTCCAATTTCGGAAGACGTCACAATTTCCCCACCCCGTGTTTCCTCCCTTCTCGGAGTCCTGAGAAGTTGATAAAATACCTTGTACAAGGGGATGCGAGAGAGTCTCCGTTTAGAATTTTAATTGTAACCATTAAACCTCCTCCGTATTTTCGTTATTTAAAATTGTCGGCCATTGATTGATTTTTCCAACCTCTTAACCCGAAATAGTCTACATTACGAAATCAAGAATGTTGAAAAACAGCGTTCGTTGTAGTTGAAGGTTAAGGTTACATTTTAGAATACTGTAGGTTTTAGTTACTAAAAGTGCAGATGTTTTCTGCGAAACTTTGGAATTTGATAAGATGGATATATTCGACAGATATTGGACATTCAGGATTTTAAGTGGGATTTGAAAAGAAGGGTTATGAAATTTCTGAGTTTCGTTATTTACTAACTGGAAAATTTGAAGTTGGGGCTTTAAGAATTTGTGAATGCAAGAATATAAAAACTTATTAATTTGAAAATACCTGAAAGTTGTCATAACTTAAGGAGTTGTAAAATTTGGAAATTTGAAAATCTGCAAAGTGTCATATTTAAAATTCACAGAACCTAAAAGTCTAAAAGTAGCAAATGTCCAAATAGATCGAACCAGTGCTTTTTATTTCGTGAAAAGTCGACTACCCTTTCCGCGTCACAGACAATTTTTCCCTCTTGGAAAGGCCAGCATTTTCGCGATTCTCTCTCCCGTGCCACCTCTTCCCTTTTCACGAAGGGTCGTCGATATTAGCAGCGACGTTGGTCGTGGATCGAGCAGCCCTTCCAACGAATCCTCCTCACTCATCAAGATTCCGCATTTAAGCTCGTAAAGTCAACACGCGGTGGAGGGTGCCGTTGCTGGTACACGCAGAATCGTCATCAGAGTCGTGGTGCACGCGCACACGCGCGAGTTCACGCTGGAAAAGCGTGATCGAGCAACTGTTCCCGATATTAAAGGATACCATTCACTCGCCGCCTCTTAATACCGCGCTTCGGGGTAAAAATTTGCATCGAAAGCGAAAGCGATGGTGGTCGCCTTCGTTGCCGCGAGAAAAGGGGATGAAGAATCCGATAGGAGGAAAAATGAAAGCAATTGGAATCTATTCTGTCCTACACCGGGAAACCTTGATTGCGAATCAGCAATAATACGAATAATGTACTTACGATTTTACAAATATCCTTTTCATACTATCACTGATATCTCTTTTGTTTCTTTGTTCGATCGCAAATATTCAACCCCTCTTATTCTATTATTCGGTATGTTTACTTAATTTGACTGCATAATTATTTCGTATCAAATTATTTTCATTTCCTTTATAGGGACGAACGTATGCGTAACGTGAAATTATATGAACGTATACTTAACAGATGAATGACGGTATCATAAACTTACGTAGTTTACCACTAATTTACACATATTCTGTATGAACACGATGATATGTATTTAAGGTCGACTTACTTGAGAAGTGTTTCTATTCGACGATCGAGTACCAGGATACCCTTGCACATGTTACTCGCTCTGACAAGCGTGACCGAAGGCTAAAACTTTCCATCGAATTAGGGTAAGACCGGCTTACAAACTGAGATAGCTTAGAAACTTGTAAGAGGATTCAAAGAATAATTGTACCTTCCATTCGTAACGTTTCGCATTAAGGTAAGGTGCAGGAAGATGCAAGCGATTTGTGGCTACACGACAAGTTGTGAATTTGAAAATTTCAATGAGTCTTGTCCATGCACCCTTCATCAGACTTAGAGAAACTATAAACTCCGTATCCCGTTTCTCCACAATCAGTTCGGTTAATCGCGAAACGTCGATTACTCGCGGTTGTTTTGAGCGCACCGGAAGTGGCGATAGAAGCTGAGGATCGGGCAGGACGTTTCACTGGTCGGCAAGAGGAAGTTACCTCGTGGAAATCCAATTTTCTGTTCGACGGTGCATTTTATAATCTTCAATGGAGAATGGGAGGGGTTAGACTGTGATTACGGAAACGCAACGATGGCTGGACGGTAGCAGGCTGGCCAGATTAATTCGGAGGTCGTTCAATTTTCCAGCGAGAAGAGGAGGAAGAAGAAGAAGCAGAAGGTTATCCAGGACGCGGCAAGTGGAAACGCGGCCAGAGAAAATGAGCTGGATAGGCTCTTAACAATGAATAATGTTTGCGAAAGAAATTGCGGCGAATTTTTGAAATAAGTTTAATTAGCTTCGCCGTCAGAGGCGTCGTCGCGTTCCACGATCCTTCTTTGGAACCTCCCAGGTCAGGATGGCATAATTGAAAAAAATTTTCGGGATTAAGGAACCATTGTCCCCACTGACGAACTTGAATAGCAGCTTTTGCCACCGGCTGGCTAAAGGATATTATATAGCCACCGGTGCGGGGCAACGACTAAACTGGCTCCGTCACAAAGGATTATTAATTGACTTCTGTCTCGTATCAGAGGGTCGCAGACGTTCCGAGGATCCTTAATTATCCTTGAAAACGGAAGATCTTTACCGTCTGAGATTACACCGGTGTCCTGTCGACCCGGTTTATCCCCTTGAATGGTAATGATATTCATAACAGGTTACATCGTTTCAATGATGTTCCATCTTGCTGCGGATATTAAAGAAAATCTTTTCCTTTTACTCGGGAGATAATAACGGAACCTCGGTATTTCGTTGTGAACGCAAGGGAAACCATTTCTCACAAATGAGGAGTGGAAATAAAGAAGACTCATAGCGCCAGGATTGCTCTAAAAGATTGCTTTTTGTTTATAGAGTGGATCTTTATAGAATGGCTGATGTTGGTAAATATGGACAGAGGTATTATTTGACTTGGCTCATAATCTTATTAAAATTAACTCCTAGTTGATTTAGGAAAGCTACAAATTTCTTTTTGATGAAAATGTATATACTTAAAGAAAAGTAGAGATGTAAGGATGAAGAGATCCAAGAAACTAGTATTTTAAACATTTTTATCCAGGGATTTATATATTCAGCAATTTAAAGCAATCTAAAGATCTAAGAATATGGACTACAATGTCTAGAAATCTGGATATTTCGTGACCTGATAACATGTGACCTGAGTATCTTGAAATCTCTGTACCTAGGGATCATATCTCTCTTGTCGACCTACTTTAATAATTATCAAACTATACGAGTCTATATCAGTCTATTACTGATTGTGAGTCAACAAATATTTAAAGTCAAAATTATTAAAAAATATTACACTGAACAATATTAAAATTGTAGTTACAAGGAAAAAAATATCAGAGACGTTTCTATCAACTTCAAAACCTTATCCATAAGACAGTTCAATCACCCCTTGCTTCTGGTTCCGTTCGATCGAAAGATCGTCGAAGAAATCGGAATCTTTACTCCACGATAGAGGCATTTCCGTGATGGGCGATTTTCTCTTTTTTTACTTCGCGATTCATTGTTTCCCAGCAATAATCAAGAGCGTCCCGGAAAAGGAACGGGGTGGAGGTCCATTCATTTCAATCCCCATCGGAATATTCTTTGAAACGAGGAATGACGGCCAGTATCGTTGGGATAAATTGGCAGGGGACGTCTTGCTTATTCCACGATGACACACAGAGCGGCACAATGAACGTATCCACTCTTTGCCGCGAGGATTTTCTACTAAAAGACATCCTCGGCTTCATCGTGATTGTCTGTTTGTACAGGCAGCCTCATAAATATCGGACGAATCAGCGAACGCGCACACCAAAAGCAAAGCGGAGCTTTCTCTCCCTTTACGACACAAAAGCGACGCACTTTTATTGACATGGAGAGAAAAGTGCAATGTCGTGTCGTGTATAGAATACGTGGTGCATGTGTGCCCGATAACGATGATATGGCAGTGGAAGTTCTATATATTCTTAAAATAAATGCAGTATATGATAAATTCAAGTTACATTACGATAGTATCGTGGCATTGTAGGCATATCATAGGTTGCATCACTACATATGTATATCGCATGTAGCCCAAGGTGTTACATTAGCACGTGTTATATTAACACATGTACGCGTTTTATCGTACGTGTTATATGGTTATGGTATTATCGCATTGTATTTCATATGTGGTATTGTCATGAGTCGTGTTGACACATGTAATACTGTATGCCACAGTGTCTGTATGTGGTGTCATATGTGCTGTAATGCGTGGTGTTACACGTCGTATCTTCTCGCGTAGCATATATGGTAGTCACACGTAATATTATTGAATGTGATATTACAACGCAGGGAATTGTCATGCGTACTATTGACGCACGTGGTATCTTCACACGTCATATATGGTGGTCATGCGTGATATGGATAAATGTGATATCGCCACGTAGAGAATTGTCACGTGTGGTATTGACATGTGGTATTATCAAGCGTAGTATTCGATGTGTGTAGTAATCGTCACACGTGGTTTTTGGCTCGCGTGGTATAGTAATACATGGTACTTTCATGCGTAGTACCTGCCACACATATCGTCACGCATGATATCGTCATATATACTACTTGTACATGAAATACTATCACAGATTGTACTATCACACATGACACCATTATGTAGTATCCATTACAGTGGTATCCACACGTACGCTACCACCTCGCGTTATATCGTCGCTCTCAATATTGCAACCTGTACAACCATTCGTCAGTCAATTCACTCTTGTTTATTATTACCATTCAACTCTATCTTTAAAAGATGATGATAAAAAGCTCTGTGGACTGATTAATATAAATTTTATAGACAGCCACGGTATCGCTTAATGACTCGAACTTCCTCCTGGATGTCCCGCCGAATGCTGAATTAGTCGACTCCGTAGATTATTGCTGCTTCGCCGTAACTCGTCGCGTTTCTAGCAGCGTCGAAAGCATCAGGTGCAACAATATTTCTAGCGCATGTGGCGCGTTATATTGCTCTATAAAGACGTACTTTCTCATTAAGAAGTTTCATACCATTCGCCGTTAACGGAAAAGGGCTGGGAGGGAGGGGGTGGTACCCGTGTGAGGCATGCATTCACGTGCCAGTTGTTAATAAATTCATCGCGCCTTCGCTATAAATAACAATCATTCTCGCAAGAGAAACAGCAAAACGGGGAAAGGGAAGGAAGGGGAGAAAAAGAAAAGGACGGTAAAAAAGAGAACGTCTTAAGAAAGTTGTACGGTCGACAGAAGGCATTATTCTTCTAATCTGTCTCGATCCTGTTCAACCACAAATTGCATTAAACCTATGTTTTATGGTCGTGCTCCAGATTACTTTTATTTATACTCGGACGCGAGACAAAAAGGTACCACCTTTCGGTTTCGTACCTCCGGACGGTTGTACCGTATTATTTTTATCGTCGGCGATAATGTTAAAGAATTGGCCGTTGTCACGACAGGATATTCGTGAGTGTATTAAATGTCACGTGTTTCGGCTCAAAAAACCACTTCATTCCGCCTGGGCGTTAGGCGGGTAGCCTTTCTTGACTTTAAAGGTGCACGAGGTACCTTTTATTTCTTGTCTTATTTCTGAAGATTAAATAGGGTTACGGATTTTTAAATTTATAATTGACTACATTTTAGAGGCATGGACGTTTTTTAATACTTTTTTGGACATTTTTGAAAACTTTGCGGTAAAAATTTACAAGCTTGATAGCTCAAATTTGAAATTGCTACATTTTCAGGTTTCCATGTTTCTATATGCTATAATTTTCAAATTCTTAGATATTAAGATTTTTAAATTACCCAATTTGTGAATTTTGAAATTGTTGAGTCTCCAAATCCATATATTTGAAGATTTCAACATTTTAACATTTTTAATTTTCCTCCTCTTTAATCTCTAAGTTTCTCTACATTACCAACTCTCCAAATTCCAAGTCCCCTTAAAGTTCTCCAAATATAAATTGTCTCACTGTCCGTTAATATCAACTTTATCGTCAAACGTATTCTTATAACATTTGCAACTTCGATCGACACTCGGAAACTGTCGTCGATACGACAGTGACGGTGTTTTGTTTCGATTGAAATTAAAGCCGTTATGCGGAAAGATACAACTTGTAGATCCTGCAGAAATTGCTGTGTGCCTTGCAACGGTCCCGCGGGACGAGTCTGTGGAAGGAACTCGCATGCATACAAAGTGGGATACGCGTGAGGGTTAGCGAGACTCGCTCGGTTTGTTGGAAATTGTGTTTATACTGGTGCGTAAAGAATATTACGAAATGGAGCCTACTGTGTGCGAAAAAACGACTATTCTGAAGAAGTTTTGATTATTTAACCGAAGGAACGTACATTATGCTAATAACCGGTGCTGGTAGCATTGGCCGTAGGCGAATTTTTACATTTATATCAGGTATGTACTTAAAGAAACAGAAAGTAAAGCGAGAAAGGAAAGAAACAATTATCTGTTTTCAA
Source organism: Megachile leachella (assembly GCA_963576845.1). NCBI lineage: Eukaryota > Metazoa > Arthropoda > Insecta > Hymenoptera > Megachilidae > Megachile > Megachile leachella. The sequence goes on from OY756257.1 coordinate 3,715,082, forward strand.
TGACAAGCCTGGTACAAAATATGAAATGTAAAAATTTGATTAGTGACAATGTTGCTAGAACAGGTTGCTTGCATTATGTACGCCTTTGTGTTGCAGTGAAACAAGCCATGCGTCATCAGACATATCGTTTGATCGTCGCAGTCTAATCATACGTAATCCAGTAGAACGTCGAGTTAAATGGTAAAGCATCTATTTATTCGCAAAGAACGTATTCTAATGGCAGATATCACGAAATGTTCCAATTTCTCTGTAAACTGCGATTGACGTGTTTCTCGGCGATTACCGGCCGAACAAAGAGTCCTATTTGTTTCCTAGGCAATAGAGAAGTAGAAACGATCGGGCAACGCGTTAAAGCTCGGATAAAAAGTATAATAATGATAAAAAATTGTCGAGATTATCGGTAACGAGATTCTGTGAAAATGTAGGCGATCTGGCGTCTCGATTCCGTGACGAATTTACATCCGCCCGACTCGGCTGGCCACGTAAAACGCGTCAAGTATGATTAACATCCACCGAGCACGCGTTTTCCTTGTAAAATCGACAAAAAACACATGCACGCACGCGTACACGCGTGTAGAGGTGGGTGAAAAAATATGTGGGACGGTTAAAGAGGCCGACACGTCGGAATATAACGCGTAGACGGCCGATGCTAACGCGCGATACACCTCGGAACAATTTCATTAACGTCGAGTCGAAAGTTTTAATAACGCGCCACGGGCTTCGGGGTCTCTTTTATTGCGATACTTCCGGTGCTCGTTCTTCTTGGCGAATGCAACCTCGAACTTCATCTCTTTCGTGTTCGTCCGCGACATTGGACATGGCCTCCGGGTAACCTTAATCCGACACCGATGAAATTAATATCGGACTTTTATGAACGCTTTAATCGTTTCAATGGGCTCGGAAACATTTTCGAAGAATGCCAGATTGCGGCTTTCCTGTTTTACAAAGTCTTATCTGCGAACTTTTGAGGACAAGGGTCATCTGATAACTGGATTCAATTTTAGAGGTATAATGTGGAAGTTTCTGGGAATTTAAATATGGAGGTAAATCTACAAATTATTAATTTTTGTGATTTATGCGTTTACTAAGTTTATCTTGCTATTTTCAAATTATTATCGAATTCTTAAATTCCCTAACCGTGAAAATTCTGAATTTCCAAATTTCCAAATTGCTGCGTGCCCAAATTTACTAACCACAAATTTCTATATGCATAAATTTACGAACCCCCAAATTGTTATATGTCCAAATTTCTATGTTTCTAAACTTACAAACCCCTAAATTTTTTAATTTCCAAATTTGTAATCGCAGAAACCTGAAAATATGCAATTCCCAAATAACCGTATACCCCACACGTCGTTTGTTTTCAATTTTAGTAAATAAAATGTATTACAATAACAGAACAAAAGAATGCACTGTGTACAAAATGAAAGCTATTAAAACTCGATAAAGGTTCGATCGAGGTCATGATCCCGGTTAGAACAGTACTGATTAGTTTGCATAACACGAACGTATATCCCATGCAAATTGAGAATTTAATATCCTCCAGGAATAATATGTCATAAACATTTAATTAAGCCTGGACCGGTTTGCGTAACGTAATAAATATAGTGTGATCATGCTTGTCGGTTCATTAAACATGGAGCGTTGTATGGTCACCATTTAATAGTTTATCACCAACGTTATTCTCTCGTTTCGTGCACATACAATACGATTCAATCAATTATTAGATCCTTCCCTAGAAAGTTTGTATGCAGTTTTCGAACGTATACACACACGGACACGTGTCTTATTGTAATATGTTATTGCGATGAATATTTATCCTGGTAGGATATTGATTCGCTTGAAAACGCTGTATTTAATTTGCTAAAGGAACATCGCTTAAACTGGTGCGTAATAAACGGGTATTAAAAGTCATTAAACGTTAACGAAGATTCAGTATGGGAGAACTAGCGATAAAACACCATTTAATATGTTGACGATGAACTGGATGGAAGACGGTTTTAGGGGGTCATTATTTTTACTGAAATTAATTTTAATCTAGGCGAGAGAATGGGATATTTCTATTTATTTCTGATAATTCTATTTTATTTCTAACTTGTCGAGACTCAATCTGATTTGCTAATAAGTTGCATACTTCATCATTGCTATAAATACAAAATGGCTGACTTTTTGGTAAAACAAGATCATCTGCCAATCAGCAGTATTGAGCGTATTAGTTAATTCAATGAAAAGTAAATTATTTTGTATGAAGAATATTAATGAAGAATTTATGTAATTAATTTTATTAGACTTGTAACTTGAAAGTGAAGTGCTGTAAGTGCTATTTTGTGATATTTTTCTATCATGAAATCCTCTTGGACTTTACATGTTTCAAAATCGAGTATAATTTACTCCAACTGGCAGTCTGACAGTTTCTACTAAATATATCACTAAAGCGTTTATACAGTAATTTCTCTGAAGCTTCAAGCTTTAAATTGATGTATCATAAGCAGTATTTCATGATACTTTTTTGTCGTGGAATTCTGTCAGACTATACATGTGCTTCACATGTGACATGAGTCAGCCATTTTGTATTACAAGGATCACCGAAAAACCTACCAGTTTCATAAATACAGAACTTCAAACGTCATAAGTGTTATTTTTCAATACATCTATGTCATCTGAAACCACAAGAGGTCTCCTATAAAAATAGTTACGAAACTCCGAAAGAAAGTTCTCCGTGAAAGGAAATGAAAGAGTTCGAAGAAAAAGCTGACGTGATCATTTCCTGTTTGTCCGATCGCTTTATCACGAGCTCGTGTTTAACTTTACCGACCTATGAAATTATCTTACCGCTGAAACTCCGTTTCCGCGTGCATCCCCTCCGCCGCGAAGCTGTATACGTTTTACAAAGAAAGTTCCTCTCTCACTGTACTCCCAGGTGGATGAAGCTTCAATGAAATTCCAGCTTGGCCGTGCAACGGTGCACAAAGTAAAATTACACGAAGCGTCGAACACACGCGAGCACTTAATTCTCTGGCTTCGCTTGTAACACGATCTTCGCGCTCTACCCTGTAGACCAGTTACATTGTGGCAACGTAGATTTTCGCGTTGGTACGCGGAAACCCGAGCCGTCCATTACCGGACCGTGCACGCACCGGTTTACTTCGGATATTTGCAAGAACTTATAACATGTCGGACAGGCGAATGCACATTGATGGGAAGCCCAAAAATTCTCGATGGAATGCTTCGGACCTCATCCTTCTCAGGAACCTTCAAGGTTAACAATGATATGGTTTGCATTAGGAATCACGTGCTGTAATAAAACTGAATTGAAAATTAAGTAGTTATGTATTTAATGGAAGCACTTAGTCAACTGTTTGGAATATCATCTTGTATTTACAAATCCATAATTATTGAACAATTAAACTTCTACAAGGGAAGGTAATAACTAGCTTATTAATAACTTAAGACATAACTAGTTCAACAACTAGGTATAACTAGGCTATAGTTAGACATAACTAGTCTAATAACTAGGCATAGTTTAATAACCAGACATAACTAGGTTATCCTCTAAAACATGTAATAAAGTTCAGAGAGGAGACTAGTAATTAATGTTCGATAAAAATCGTTCTTAGGATTCTCGGTATAAAAAGTGAAACGATATTTCCGATGAAATATCGATGTTCATGAAAATCTGACAAGTTAATCCCAGGTGGAACCTCCTACTCGGCAATAATTGCCTCTCGGAGCATAGGTCACGCCGTACGTACAATTTTCAGATAACTAGGCCAATTAGTCGGTCGAATGGGCGGGAAATAATAAACCATCCAATTGTTCCGATTCGCAGACGTCAATGACGAACGAGAATCGGCGAATTCCGGTCCGATATTTCAGGGGAACCGGGTGGCCGTGTTTTCCTCGCGATTGCAAATCGTTCTGGCGAATGTGTCGCTTTGATCTGCCGCGTTTCCAACCTGGAGAGTAATTAAAGCAGCCAACAGAATTAGCCTGAAATTCGGGACGAACCCCGTGGCTCGAGGCCAGCCGGTCTAATTGACCTATTTTCGCGGTAATAGATCATCAGCCGGGGTTGGGATATCCATTACATGCTGCCGAGACGGAAAGAACAGCTACCGCGAAATCTCGGCTAACTCCGTGATAAGCTAGTTATGAATACGCTGCATCGTTGATTTTCTATTAACCACGTTGTTTAATTTCCACTTAATTGTCTCGTTAACCGGTCCTGCCCGATACCGGAGCTTTTCAACGCTCAATTTTTCATTCAGCCAATTTCTCGCGATACGTCAATTATTCCCATTATAAGCCATGCCTGGTTTAGGTACGATAACGACTCGAATTTTAATATGGCGCTTGTTTGTGTGAAATTTCGCTGCTTTTGCCCAGGGAACTTAATTTTATTTCATCGTTATATAATAGATATTTTCATGTAACATACGTTACGTGGTGTAATATAGTACGTTATACATGTGCCTTCTGTTTCCATGCGTTGTAATTCCATACATCGCATTATTACCACACGCTATATATTTCCATACGTATCATTATCTGATCTATTGCCACAGATTTTATATTAATACTACGCGTTGTATTATTACGTTCCATATTGTTACACGTTTGTATTACTATGCGTCATATCGTTACGCACTGTATTGTCACGCGCCGGATTTTCACGCGTTGTATCGTCACGTGCTGTATCTCCACGCGTCGAAGTGTCACGTGGTGCATCGTCATGCGCCCAATTGTCATGTGGTGTATCTCCAAGCGCCAAATTGTCACGTGGCGTATCATTAAGTACCGAATCATCATACGTTGAACTGTTACGCATCGAATTGTCACGCACCAAACTTTCACGCGTTATATCGTCACGCGCCATATCTCCCCGCTTCGAAGTGTCACGTGTTGTATCTTCACACACCAAATTTTCACGCGTTGTATCGCATTACAGCTATATGTATTACTACATATTGCATGATATACCACGTTACCACGCACCGCATCACTATTACTATCAATACCCAAGTACGAAAGCATTCCCTACATCTGCAGAATAAAAAGCAGGCGAAATATGAAAACGCATCACGTCATTCATAGGGTATTTCAATTTACGTAGTCGACGCTGTATTTCACGTTCAAGGGACAACATTTACGGCGCGACGGTCGTCTGTGTCGAGCGGGTCGACTCGTTAATGACGCTTAATAAACCGAGAATACGCTCGTTCTGTCGTCCTGGTTCGTAGAGATGGTCTGAAGCCGCAACGGTATATTGCACGGCGAGCGTAGATTTCGTCGCTCTGGAATCGTTGAAATTTATTAAAACCGTCGTCGAGACGGCGATCCTCTTAACCGAAACGAGATATTGTCTCAGATTGCACTGGTGTCCTTACGCTCGTCCTTCTCTCCTCTTGGTTACCGAGTAAAAAAACGAATTTTCACCGAGCACGCATAAATATCTGACGCGTTTAAGCGTCCCTCATGGATAAAAGCCTCTATATTTAATTCGCATAAATAGCGGCCGGCTGAAAGCGGGGGTGTACGCGCAAACGAGACATATCCACTTAAAGGAAGTCCACGATAGAGCGCGTGATGCCTTCTTTCTCGCTCGACTGGTTGGCCTGAATTTTTTCATAGACCGCTGAACGCGGATCTCTTTGAAACGAGGTCGCTGGAAAATTAAAGGTAACAATAGTAACGGGGATAACAATGAAGGCTACTTGCGCGAATTGCTACTTTAGGCGGTCCTCGTAGGTAGAGGTTAACAAGCAAAGGAGACCCTAGCGATGGGTTAGAGAGAATTTGTTCGCGTAATTGGATTAAGGTGCTCTACATTTTTATACGACACACTTATTCATTAAATAACTTTAACATTCTTCAAAACAATAACTTTGAAATTGTACATCATCGAATTACTTTACTATAAGTTTCTGGAACTACCACAAAGTAAACGATGTTTGATGAGTGATCAATTTCAACACAATAGAATTAACGCAATTTAATTTTTGACGATCATTGAAGTTTCGATCAAGATGATCTAATGTGGTTAACGAACAGAACAGAGTGCTTCTGATGAATTGACTAGATGATTTATTCACGGTGAAATGAATCATCTAAAGTATAAATCTGGCATAAAAGACGTTTGCAATATGAATGTAGCCTAAGGAAGCAGCGAAACGAGCTAGCCGTCACCCAGGGCGTGTTAGCTGACGTTGACCCCTTTCGCGGTAGATGTCCTTACGGATTAAGCGCGTTTCTCAAAAGCGCGACGCGTTGCATCGCTGTCGCTCGAGCCACGGGCAAAACGAAAGAATCATAGGGTCGAAAAAGCGTGGTGTACTGTCTCGCAGGAGACTGGAAATAACCGAGTGGGCTGGTGTAGCGCAACGCGGAGGAAAGATGAAGAAACCGAGCAGGGACCGTTTGATGATACAATCGAGGAAACCTGATACCCTGAGGTCTTAACTGCAGGGGCAGCTACTTCCACGGAGCTGAAATCTCGCGGCCGGGGTAGATGTATGCGTAAACGGACATACGTATGGCCCTATTCGAGAGAACGAAGAGAGGCCGTGAATCGGTACTAGATCCGCGATCCCCACGATCCTTATCTGCCGTTACGGCGCACCGCGTTTCCTTTCGTCGGACACCGGCTCGTCCTCCACCACAGAGACGAGCCTCTTTGTTCGCGGTTCCTTGAGATCCTCTCCAACAACCGATTCGCGGAAACACGTTTCCCTACTTCACGGGTGTCACTACGTAATCGCTGAGATATTGTGCACCTAAGAACTCTAGGAATTCGGACAAGTTCACTTTTCTTTGATTTCGAAGTGTTGAAAATAGGAATACATTTTTCATACCATAGCTATATTAATTACTTACTGTACGTACTATGTAAGTCACTGTTTAATTTAATCTATAACCTACTGTGCCTATAAGATACATCTACATATTAATTGTGGTATGTGTGTGTGTCTGTACTTTGTAATTGTATGACCAGCATGGGTGTATATTATGAATGAAGCTTGCGTATGGTATGATTGAAGTTTGCATGTAATGAAGATTGCTAGAAGATTGTCTTTTGGGTGTGTTTGAATGTTTTTGAGGAACGAAGCGAAGAGGGCATTGCTTTGAGTGAAATCGTGAGATAAAGACGTACGAGATTTATAATTCGAGAGATTCCATTTGTGTTGTGTTTAATTAATTATATCTATTTATTTGTTAATAAATTTCATTAATCTTCTCTAATATTAAATATTATTCTACATAATTGTACGAAATGAAGTTATACATTACCTTGGCGCATTTATTACATGAACGTTGCTCGTATCTTTACCGAATGTACAAGATTGCAATCAAGTTTGTTAACAAACTGCGTTCGTATTAACGGAACATTAATCACTTCGATCTTGGAGTAAATTATATCCTGTAATGTTCCAGATGAACAAATTGTCAACTTCACTTATTCGAGCACGGGATATAATTGGATACGAATTATAAAATTTCCTGAACTTCCGATTCTTGATAGTTTATAAATTGCAACGTCTGCATAAAAAACATAGACCTACGGTAAAGTTTGCGAAAGTATCAGCACAGTATCCGCCAGTGCCGAAGAAAAGATAACGAACGGGCGAACAAGCTATAAATCTAAACGAAAGCAGTATCAAACTTTTGAAGGTTCATATTCATTTGCTTCGCGTTGATGATCAGGCTGGTTCGCGAGAAAGAAATCAGCCAGAAGTTTAGTCGACGAGTAAGGCGACGTTCGAGCACGTTATTTAGCATCATGGGACGCTTTAAACTTGGACTCGCAATTATCGCGAGAAACTTTTACTCGCTTTCGTACACCTCCTTCATTTTATCTCCCTCCTTTTCTCTCTCTCTGTCCCGTTCTCCATCGTCTACTTTGCGCTTCCCTTACAAATCTTTGTCAAAGCGCAGCGTGCAGTTTCTTTGTCGGCTGCGACCCGTTCAACTGCTCTCCGTTTAGTGCACCAGGGATTATTTCACCTCCTCCAGCTGCGCCACTCCCGTCTCCTCCTTGCTTTCGACAAATCTAATTAACAAAGTCGTTTACTTATCTAAATGGATTCTGTACTCGTCCGTTTTGCCCTGGCCTCGCCCTGAGCTTGCGAGTGTACCAGCTTTCGTCTACAAGAATTATTGGCAAACTTCGCAGACTGACTCTTCGATCTAAACAGTCGAAATCAGCGAACGAAAAAGTTATCGGTTTAGCCGAATACGGTTTTTTAAGCGCTCTTCCGTCTGGACGCTCAACGATGCTAATTCGCTTCTAAGAAAGTTATTCCAAGCACAGGCTAGGAGGTCTACTCGTTCGTTAATTGCGGTTTCTCCAGATTCCAATCTCCTGTGTAAGAGAATTCCGAATGAATCCCTGCCTTCAGATTTCAATGAATACTATTAGTTCAACTTGATGACTCTTTTGATACGATTGCCTCATGCTTAATTGCAATTCATCTTCCGACCATCAAGGTAATCAGATATCGCATACGACAAATGTATGTAGATATTTAGTTTCTACGTCCCTACATTCCCACACTTTCGTGCATTTTTAAATTTGCAAATTTTCTGTAGAAGTCCAAATCCTTTCTGAGCTTCAGTCTTCAGATGACAAAAATCGAAAATAACTGCTTTGAACATCTTTAAAGGGTATAGCCGGATTAGGTAGTCAAATGTGCCCTTGAGTCGAATTAGAAACCCAATTCGTCAGTCGATAGCATATCCAAAAAAAACATCTCACACCAAGTTTCAACTCCCTATCTCATTCGTGGGGGTAGTAAAAGGGAAAAAATCAAATTCCGGTTTTTGGCCCTTTTTGCCTATTTAATTTCGTACAAAAATTCTGAAAAAATTCTAAAACATTGAGGTCCACATAGCGCATATTATAGAATTTTTTCAGATTTTTTGTACGAAATTAAATAGGCAAAAAGGGCCAAAAACCGGAATTTGGTTTTTTCCCTTTTACTACCCCCACGAATGAGATAGGGAGTTGAAACTTGGTGTGAGATGTTTTTTTTGGATATGCTATCGACTGACGAATTGGGTTTCTAATTCGACTCAAGGGCACATTTGACTACCTTATCCCGCTATACCCTTTCCGAATTCTCAAATTCCCAAACTTTAAAACCTGTAAAGTCCTTTAAATTCCGAAGTCGTTAAAGTGATAAATGGCAGCAATAATTTGCAAGTGGAGTGATTTGTAACTGTAAACATTAATAACATCCGTGGAACAACCATACTAATGATTCGAAGAAACCCACTTTATCCGAAAGCGAAAACACAGCAATTCTCCCGAAAAGCGATAGCAATTAAAGTGTTAATTACTTTAGCGAGCAGTGAACCGACAGGACGCGATGGAAACGAGACGAGAAATGCTCAGCAGCGGAAAAGAGACGGTGTCGTATTAAAGATTTGCGAGAGAAGAGGGATGGTCCGAATGGAAGGAAGAAAAGGGAACGGGAGGGCGTACAGGAAGGAGGCAAAAGTTTTACGCGATAATTGTCCCGGTTGAAAATACGTTTGGTCGTTAAGTTCTTGCCACTTGCACGGAACAAGGTTGACCTCTTTCGTCTTCTGACACGGTATAATGCGCTCTTGCATTTTTTCGCTGGGTAATTCGCCTCTTCTCGTCGTGTTACGTCAACGAATTGCATGCAAAATTCGTCGAAAAGCCATGTGTGATTTTACCAATTTTGTATAATACTACGATATAATTTTTCAACATTTGCAAAATCTAGATTAGAGTTAACACTCTCAGATAAAAAGACACTGTTTCCAACAGAAAGACGATGTCTCTTTAGCGTTTTTGACAATTTAAAGTATGTTGATTAATCGTTAGAAAGTTTGTTGATTAATAGCAGACCTCTTTGACACAAAATCGTGTAACATTGTAGCACGTGCACAAAAGTTCTAACTCGAGTTAGGAAAAAACTAGTCCATGAACAGTTACAAATTGCTGCAGCAATTTTGCATGGGTAATAAATTGAAGAGTTGGATAAAAACATTGATGTTTAATACCCATTATACATGCTGTCGCGTGTCACATTAGGTGTGGCCGTTTCCGCAATGACCAACGTGTTAATAACTTAGCGCTATTCCAAAGAAAGAAAAACACGGTGTGAATAGTTGAGTCGTGCTTGTGTAGGTAAATGGACTAGGATAAAAAACTAATTTTTATCCTGTTTCGTGTCGTTTTATTGGAACGTTATAGCATTATGGCTCTCTCAGGGCTACATACATTTACGAGATTGCGCCATGTGCTCGAAACATTTTGGAATTAAAGAGAATATGGTTTCTTCTCATAAAAATGCTTTTTTGCATGGCGATTATCGAATTCTCTAAATGCTGTCCGATTTTGAAGTATATCTGAAATTTTAACTTCCATAGGTACTGGTAAATAATACGATATATTAATTTGGAGCTTAACGTTTGTTGAAAAGAATATAAAGTACCTACGTCTTCAAAACAAAGATGTCTCTTTTTGATAGATGTCATTTCATACGAACTATTCTAATAAGACCTTCCATGATTAAATTTATGACTTTGCAGCTTTAGTTCGTGCAATTTTACAAAGGATCTGTAGAACGTTTCGATCCCCATAGCGAGAGACACAATAGCGATTTCGTTTCTATTTAACTGGTTTGTTTGCTGCGTACATTTTCGAACAGGGTCCGCCGCGTTATTTGCCGAATCGCCTGATGATTTCGTTTAAACTCGATTGAAACGAACGGCCGCCTTCCGCGGAGGCGTAAAACGGCCGATATTAATTGATTCTGGACCGTGTGCAAGCGCATTGTCGTTCTGGTCGTAAATAAATTAATAACGCGGTCGCGTGTTTACAAATTGTGCCAGCAATGGCTGCATTCGATATTGCGATGCAATAAAACGCGAGGTCTTGATATATGAGTTTTTTGTAATCGTCAACTGTTGCGCTGCGCAACAGTCTACCTATGGTCCTTAATTTTCAGCTAAAAATTAATGTAGGTAAATTTGAAGAATTATATCTGCAATATTTTCATTGATTTATAAAGAGTCGGAAGCTCGTTCGAAAATATTCAAAAATGTGAAAATTGACAAATTATGTATGTGACATCCAAAGATGTTGCACCTGAGCTTTCGAACAAGAAAGTACATTTTTCAAATGTTACTCAAATAGCGATAGTAGTTTGAAATGAAGTTTGGGTAGAGAACATTCGCTGAAGAATACCTTAATCGCAGTCGCCTTCGAATCCCAGTATACCCCAATTAGTATCAAAACGTTTTACGCAGCCCGAAGTTTGCCCAAAGAGTTTCGTTGTCTTAATCTCATACTTCGTAAGTTTTAACAAGTGTACATTTCTTTGACCCTAATCATTCTGTTTCATCACAAGATCATCTCGAGTCCCCGATCTCTTCAGTGAAAGTTCGTAACACTTGCAGAAAATTTCTTGAGCTTTAGTAACTCGATAACCAATCAAGAATTTCCGAATGAATTCCGGGGGAAAATCTAACTGAAGAATCGACTAGAATTTAGTCGAACACCGTTGTAACCGTTAATGACGAGGTGTGTTAAATATCGATTGTCAGGGCAGTAAGGTGTGATAGGCTCGTGGTTCGTTCTTATCGAACGATAAAACTCGCATTCGTATACGTGTATGTCCCCGTGACTTGTCGAATGAATTATGCTCGCAACGCGTGCTGATGCCACCTCCCCGTATGCTTGCTGTTCTATCCGCCGAACATTATGTTACTGTCACTGTTGAGGTTAGGTGCGAGTTTATTCGCGATGGTGGAAATGATGTGGACGCACGAGAAAACATCATCTATTCGAATGGAACATGCGGTGAGAATATGACATGTTGTCAATTGCGAGGATTGTATAATTGCTGTGATGGTATATGTTGTAAAAGCGAAATATATGTACGGAAACGTAGTACAAGGTTCGCGTTCTTAGATTTCTAGATTTTTAGATTTGGAGATTTGGAGATTTGGAGATTTGGAGATTTGGAGATTTGGAGATTTTTAGATTTCTACATTTCTACATTTTTAGATTTCTACATTTCTATATGTCTGGATTCTTAGATTTCTAGATTTCTAGATCCTCAGATTCCAAAAGCCATAGATTTCTACTTCTTCAGAAATCTATAACCCTACATCAGTACATCCACGAGTTCCTAGATCCTCAGCTTGTTACGTTCTAAATTCCTAGATTCCTACGTGCTAAGATTTCTAGATTTGTAACTTTCCACATTTCTAGGTTAAGTTAGATTTTTAAATTTGTAGGTTCCTAGATTCTTCTGATTTCTATATTCTTAGATTTCCATCTACTTAAATACGTACATCTCCAGATCATGTACCCTCATTCTTTAAATCCCTACATCCTCAAACCCTTAACTTTAAAAATTAACCGCACAAAAAACTAATAAAAATTCATGATATTATGATTGTTCTCAGTGCTTTAGAAGTACCAAAGAATTCCTCATCACTGAAGATTCTTTTATGCATTCAAGAAGAAAATATTCACTAGTCCTCTTATATAAATCCCTTTGCTTTCTGCCTTTTAATAGAAACATCGAGCAGGCGATTTGTTATTAATGGTCAATGCATATCGACCGTCGTTTAATTGAAATTTCGTCGTGAATGATAAATACTCGCTCTCTTTTTCTCCGCGTTTAAATAAGTGGAATTAAAACGATATAAATGCCGGTGAAACTGTTTTCGCCGATTGATCGCGGGATCTCTTCGTTCGTTCGAGTATTGAGCCACTTAAAATTCTTCTGACTTTATCTTTGTGCTTTTGAAACGATATGCAAATAATGTTCAAAGTTTGTACGTTGATCTGTTGCATATACGTCATTCATAGTTGCACAAAATGTATCAAAATACCGCTTTAAAATTTACTTAATTACCGTTTAATATCTTCACAATTACATTTTTATTGTTACTCTTTTTGAGAATATACAGTTCGATTTGTTGCATAAAATTGTATATATTATTCTTGTATTTTGTAAACCATCCATACATTTTACCATTAGATATCTAAGAAAAATGATCTTAAAAGACATTTTGTTGAATATCTAATAATAATGGTGTAAAATATACATGTAGGTAATTTGTGGGTTACAAGATACGAGGTGTAAAATTTTCTGGCGTATTCGCAGCATGGCGCAGAGGAATATTAAACAATAAGCAGCATTAACGATCGTACAAGCGATTTCAAACTCAATTCGCGTGTTCGGGCTCCCCAATAAATCAGGGAAACATATATTATGCAGCGAAGCAGCACGAAAAAGAGTGAAAATAACAAAGGTGCCGACGAATCGTGAGAGTAGAAAGGATTCCGCTCCTCACCGCGTCCAATTTGCGTGATTGATTAGCCGCTCCGAGTGGTCTCGCGGTGTTGCATCGCGCGGTGCGCTAATTTTCCCGGGGCGCGATAGTAAATTAGCGAGAAATTCGCGGGAGGTCCGCCGAGAAATTAAAAGAAGCTCGAGAAGGAAAAAAAGGAGAGAAGTAGACGACGCGAAGATGGAGGCACCGAAAAGAACGAACGCAAGGAAATCCAAGAGAGTTTCTAATTATCGCCGAAACGCGTTCGTACGTGTATTTCGTACGCGTCTGTTTGCGCGAACACCCACGATCCTGGCCGCGTGTGAAACGAACAAAAAATAAAAAGAAAGAAAATTATACGTACGTGGCCGGCGGGGGTGGCGAACAGAGCCACGTTGCCCTGTGATATTCATGTTTCCATATTATTTATGACTGGTGGAACGAGTGGCCGCACGCGTACAACGTTGCTACGAAACGCAACCCGTGCACCTAACACGTACATTATACGGGGTAAAGAAAAGAGAGAACCCGCCGCGGGGCTGCACCATGGGGATGGAGTGCGAAAAAATAGAAACAACCCTGTCTACTTCCAGGGACGGCGATTCTAACTGTTCTACACCCGATGTGTTCATCAGCGATAGTCAACTGCGACACCTGCAGAATTTTCGACTGGACGGGAAATTGAGATTATGAGCTTGCGACTCGACATTCTTAAATTTCTGTATTCGAATTTTTATATTTTCCACAAAGTTTTATATCTTCAAATTAGTAAATCATTAGAGTGTTAATTTTTTTATCTCTTCCCTGAATTTTCTAACACTTTAACTTTGTAAATCCTCAACTTGTCGAATACCTATGTTTCCATACAACCAAATTCCTAATCTGCTGCCACATGCAAGAGTCCCACATAACTCAATTGCACAAACCTTGAACTACCAATGATTCCCTACTGATAATTCATCTAATAATTCTCAAGGAACATCGGATCAGTCAGTTTGTAAAAAATTGGTCAAAACAAGGGTGAATCAGTTGGAATAAGGAAACAGGGAGAATTTCCCAAGTCCACCGGCAAAGGGAAGAGGAGACAGGAAGGGACACCGTGGCTTGATGGCCAGAATTAACTGACGCCGGTCCCAGATGCAAATATCTCGTGAGTTCGAGCAATGAAGCCACCTCCGGGCTCCACCTCGATCGTGTTGCGCTGCTCGAAACTTGGGTGGTCCTCGCTAGAATTCACCGCGAAAATAATTGCAGAAGCTCCTCGGACCGTTCGAGAAACGGAACGTGAATGCTCGAGTGGGAAAAGATGGAAGGGAATAAAAAAAAGGGGCCATTCAGAATATTTCAGAAGCCGTATTGGCAGAACCACGGGAACGTTTTCATCGTGCTAACGGGATTATCTGGAGCTCCTTCGTCTTTTCGAAGCTCCACATATATACCGTGTGTATATATATATATATATACACGTTCGTTCGACTTTTCTATTTGGGTTTGATAAAGATCCTGGCAGGATGTAGCCGGGTTTCGGCTCGAATGGAAAGCTTCGGGTTATTGGCTCGCGTGATTAATTTGTTTCTTCCTGGACTACTACGCTTTTATTTCATCCGTGGAATTCGAGACTCACGAACGACCATATTCTTCGAACACATATTAAATTGGTTCTTGTTCTCGATTGTTTACGAGCTGTATTGGCTTTGTTCGAATTATACAGCTAGCATTCATCTTCGGTCGATCGTTTTAACCCTTCGTTATATTGTGTTGCAAACACGTTGTGTTCAATAATGCACAATGCAACGTTTATACCTTGTCGGACATAAATAAATTGCATGTTTTACTGCTACCGAGGTCGTTAAAAGCTATATCACACAGTATCGGGCTTATTGTTATTGCGCTTTGATTAAAAAGCGAGTTAACAAGAAATAGCTCTTGAAACATTTACGTTAATAAACCAATCTATCTACTTTTATCACTTCTAATAGTTTTTGTATTATACTTCTTTATGAAATTATAAATGAATACTTCTTTTTATACATTTTATGTTGTCTGACACGTATCTTACTCTTTTTCAAGGCGTGGAGAATAGTAGAATTATGGAAACAAAACTTCAACGAGACAAATAATATCAGGCACGAACATTCCTTATCAGAGTTGCAACGAGAAAAAATAATTTATTAGCACTATGCATTCCAATTTTACACGCACGACATTCGACGCTAAACGTTACCTTATTCCCTTGATTAAGTTGCGTGTGGTGTCGCAGATAATACAAATTGCGAGAAAAATTTGACATTACGTCCTTCACACACGAAAATGTGATTCCCGCTTCAGTTATTACAGTTTCAAAATTTATAAATTTAATAAATTCATATCTCAAGTTTTAATTCATCTTCGATTCAATGAAGGTAAGAAGACTATCATCGCACTTGATTTTTGTATAATTTGTGATGTCTCAAGTTTCAGTAAAGAATAAAAATAATTCAATTTTTATGATATAATCACATATGACCATTCATTCTGAATCGTATTTTGTTTATAAAAGTGTATCGTCATGTTCATTGATCAGCTTTCAAAACAATCTTGATTAGATTTCGAGAGATAAATGACGAGTGCACATGCGAAGTTTTTCAAGGTCTTTAACCCTTTCGCTGCGAATGTGTACACCCTCTGTAGTTATTTAATAACGTCCTCCATTAAGTAATGTTGAATTTATAGAAACGTACTGTTAATTCTGCACATCAAATTTTCCAATCAACCAATATCAAATACACTGCAATTTACGATATCAAACACATTACATAATTAACCGAAAAAGACTTGAAATACAGCGATGCAAGGTTGAGCAGTACTTGATATAAATGTGCCCATAATTATGAAAGTGATCTAAGTCAAAATTTGAAAAAAAATGAATTTACCACTTATTTTACACGACATGATTTTAAACTAAATTTATTCAATGTAATTTTTACAATATCGTCAAAAATGAACCTTTAGATAGTAGTTGTAATTACAAAGTTACACGGAATTCATTCAGTGTTAATTACGAAAGTGGTCTAAGTCAACAATTTAATATATAAACGTAACTTGAAAATACCGCGTGGCCCTCTTTGTCGCGTTTCTGAATTACATAATAAATCGATAAAATAAAAAAAATACGAAAATATTCAATTACTTCCATTATACAACACCACTAGACCAGTAACGGAAGAAAAACATAAAGATCTTATGTGTTTACTACCATACATCCCTCCAGATTTTCAGAAACATTTAAAAAATCTTAAAACCTCGGAATTATGATAAAAATGGATTACTTTTTAAAAATGATTAATAAATGTTTATGAATTATTTCGTTAAAGTTGTTGTTTCAAATAAAAATCACAATTTTTTATTACTTTAAGTCAATTATAGGACATTCAGTTAATTTTGAAAATGGTTTAAGTCAATTCAAGGTTTAAAAACAACATTTTCCTATGAAATTCACACAAAATTTCATATTTATAATAAATTTCCATTAATCAAGACTAACAAAATTGTAAATTTAAATGTCGCATAATATAAAAATATTTTTTAATTTATTAAAATGCGATTCATTAAATAGCTCGAAACAAAAAATATATGACTTAGACCACTTTCATAATTATGGGCACAAATGTAATTTGCAAAATGTAAAGCATTTGTTATTGTTGGGTATGAAGAATTTTCAAGGCGGTAACGAAAGTTTAATCTGCGTCGATTGATCTTTCGAAACAAAGAAGATCACATGACTCGGCGGAGCCGTGAAAAATCGCGATAGTGTTGGCTGTTGCAACACGAAATTATGCTATTGCGACCGGTCGGACAAATTCGCGTGCTTGTAGCTCGCATACATGGAAGCCGGATTTTATCCTGGTGGAGCGGGAGCCAGGTAGCAAGCGTCTTGTGGAAGAAGACTCGTATTAGGCAGCGAAACAAATTGCGCCCCCGACAATCTCCACGGACGATCTATCCTTGGGCCCAGCCGGGATAGTCAAGAATCATGTTTCGCCGAGAACGCGCTGCCCCGTTCTCCCCAGGGAGCGAGAAAGGAAGGTAGATGGCCGGGAGAACTGGCCCCCACGTGTTTTCGTCCTTCTCTAACCGTCGAGGAAACTGGGTCGTCCCTTAATGATCGTTATTAATTGTTCTTACAACACTCGGAATTACCCAGCTTAATCCGTATCTATGAACATCTAACTTTTTCGAAATGGTTATGTTACCTCGTCGAAATTTATAATAAAGAACTTTAATGTACGCGCAGCGGATACGGATAATGGACGTCGGATAAAAACCGACAGTGATTCACTTTTATTTCTGTAACGCTACTCGTTTATTACTGCCACAGGGAATTTCAGTCGGACAATTCGAATTTTCAATTTTCGTACTTCTGAATTTACTGGATTTTTAATTTACCGAATTGATAAGTTATTAAATTATGAAATTGCTAAATTATTGAATGACCCAAATTCAGGATGTAGATACATTAACCAATATCGAAAGGTTGTAACCATTAAGCTTACATCGCCCGCGGCAGTTACCTATTTAAGAAAGATATACACATTTTATCGATCAATAATTTTCATCAGATCCGTACGATTAGACCATAGCTGTCTCTCTGCGGTTCGTTCCTTTCATTCGATACCGCAGAACATGAAATCGCCATTGAAACTGTCATTTTTGCATTCGGGTAACTGTCGACAAATTCTCATTGCATTCCTCGCAGTTCTAACATTCAGAATCCAGTTAACCTTTCTAACAGATAACATCGAACATTATATTCCAGCAATACCCTCCAGGTGTATCGAAGATAGAACATGGAACTGTTCGAATGATCAAGCAGGAACTAATTCGTGCGCGAACGACGGAAGAAAAATTTCTCTATCGATTCTTAACACACTGCGCAAGGTTTACGGGACACGTTTAATTCAAAGCTGGCGGCAATATATTGCGTGATACGAACATTGATTTTCGTGACGTCTTTCGGGGCCATACTTCGATTTTCGGTAAGAAATTTGTTCCAGCGATTTTCAGGACGCGATGAAATTCGGCACACATGACGCGAGTATAGATTTATCTCGTGACGTACACGTGGCGTGCAAGCGGCCATATCGAGCGAGCATTGTGGCCCGATCGTTTCGATCCGGTTACGACAGAACGGACGATCGGACGCGATACTTATTTAGCGTACCTGGTAATCAGCGACCATAAAAATGAACATAAACCGACACGTTTCGGTACGGTAGGTGGACATGATGGCACGAGAGAGAAAGAGGGGAATCTGCCCCCACTCTTGCTCCCCCGTTTAATAGCAATGAGAACCTAAGTTCCGGCAATAAAGCCTAAGTGCCAACTCGCATCGTTTACGGGGCTGCTTTTTCTCTCTTAACAACCAAAGGGAGACTCCGTTGGGTTACGGCAAAATCGAGTTAAGGGGGGTCAACGATTGTCTGCTCCATTCGATTCAGAGGAAAACCACCTTTTCTTATGTTGGATTCTTTTTACTTCCACGTCTTTATCGGGGGTTCATAAGTTTTTCTTCGGAGACTCTTGTTTAATTCTGTTATTTTGTTAGAATTAGTAGAATTTCTACTTCATTTTTCTTTAGGGATGTTAAATGCATTTCTGCGAAATTTCAGGCTTCAAATTGATATATCATATATGTTGTACCTTATCTGTTAGAATTGTTATATTCGTTAATCAAATTGTCTTAGATTTTATATAGTTTAACGGGTTGTCTCTGTGTGTCTACAGAGACTTTTTATTTATTGTAATTGGTAATCAGTCCTTTTATATTAAGAACATTATTGAATTGTTTGTGTGCATATTTTCATGAAACTTGAAGCTCTTATTTGCTAGAATATATGTGTTATTCTATAACACTCTTACGTTACCAAACATATGTGAAATAACATATCCTGCAAAACTGATCATCATTAATTATGCTTGCTAACTATATTAAGAACATAACCATTCACGTACATAGACATGTTCTTATATTCCTATCTCCTTAATTAACAATTGAATCTTCAACTATTAAAACTTGCAGCAATTAGGTAACAGCACTCGATGAAAATTTATTACCACGCAAAAGAGTCCACTTCGTGAAAAAATTGTGTCGCGATTTTTGTGTGTTGCAGTGTCTAATGTCGAAGGTCATATTTAGTCCAGTAAGTGAAGTGCAGGGGTGTAGAAACGCGATGCGGACTTTGCAAGCCGCGAATCCGGCTCGACCGTTGCACAATACAGTGAAACGCACTTCACTCGGGGGCACTCTACTCGAAGAGCGGCTAGATTACGAGGGCAAAGGTACATAGGTGCGACCCGAGTACAACCCACTTTCGTATCTCAAAGGGGAAGGATTTATGCGGAGAAAGAGAGAGAGTACCGACATGAGCATTTCGCATGAACGATTTCAAACGTGTCCTTAACGGCGACCTCGGGACGCTCTGTCCTTTGAAAGACGAGTGTACGCGAAAGAAAGGAAACAAAAAGGGAGGAAGGAAATGAAAAAAGTAAGAAGGATAAAATTGCTGGACTCTGATTTTAAAAGCGAGATCTTCAGGAAAATCTACCCCTTTCCATAGCGATATCGAAAGATACACTCGATATTTATGCAAAGTCTCTGCAAAGTCTTTTTAAATTATATCAAATTGTATTTTAAGTGATAGTTAAAACAAGAAATAATAGTCTAGATATCTAATTGTAAAGATTATAATATCTTACATTTTTATTTCTTTTAATTTCTGCTGAAACAAGTAGGTGGCAAGAATCAGGTATCCACAAATATTTGACGATGCAGTTCCGAAACTTCGTAACGGTATTGTCTTCTGACTTGGCGTTTATAGCACGATCGTAAGATACTTTGTACCACAACAACAGCTATTTGATAAGTTCCGAAAGCCCTTCAACTTCCGGCCAACACTATTGTCGCCATTTCTTTCTTCGTTGCTTTCGCAGTTTCACCTGTTTTGATGGAGCTACGCGATAAGAAAGAAGAATCGACAAGGGTCGAAGTCGTTACGATCCTGTGAATTGTTCCGGGTGTTACGATACTTCTCTTCTTTTATGGACCAAAGAGAAGGATACTCGTTGTATGCTTGGTTTCCGGCGCATCGTGAAACACAGTGTCAATATCTTGCTTGAGCTACTCAATTTATATCGGTGGAATAAAGTTTGCGTTCGGTAGACTTGAATGAGAATGAAGCGATCGAAGATTGTATAAGTTTTCCTCGTTTTTTAAGAAAAATTGTATTCAACATTTTATTCGTCAATTCATGCATTTATACTTACAAAAATATCGGTGTATATATTGCGTGAAGATGGTGTTTTTAATATTTTTTCATTATTTACAAATTATATGAGTTATTGATTAAATATTGATTTTCAGCTGATATCCACATATAAAAAATCTATTTAGAACTAGTTGCAATATATTGAATAAAAATTAAATTTTAACGAAATGTATCTAGCAACGAGTGTAAAACGTTAAAGTGGTAAAACGATTATAAAAAAAGAATACCTGAATAAAATTTTTACTGTAAGAATTTTTAACTTTGCATAGTAGAATGCCTTTACCAATAACCCGTTCGTTAACCATAAAACGACGAGTGCCCTACAAGAAACTTCTTCCCATTTTCTTTGATCATCAAACTAGTTAATTGAAATATCCGATCTTATTAGGGCTTAATTTACAAAAAATCTTTCATCTTTAACATTGAAGTTCCTTCCTGCTCCATTAACTGTTCACGGAAGCATCAAAGACCTTTTAATTTCACTGCAATTTACACAAATTCTTATCGCAATTCCTCGACATTATATTTTACCTACTTTCTGTCTATTAGAACGAAAACTTTGCTACAATTCAATAAAAATGTTATAGATCTGTCGCGAATTCTTGTCGCTTTATATTATGTTTTGAACCTACTTTCTACCGAGGTGACAATACTATTGTAATCAATTCGCTGTCATAAAAATTTCGTAAACTTTGATGTCACCAACACAAATTCTGTAGTGGTAGTTAAAGACCCAAGTTATAAAAAAATCGTAAGATACTTTAGTAAGTAAATTCTATAAACTTAACCTAACCTAAAATTCCATAAACATAATCTAATGTTCTGAACTTAACCTAACTTAAAATTCTATAAGCTTAACCTAAAATTTTTCAAACTTAACCTGAAAATTCTCTAAACTTAATTGAACCAAAAATTCTATAAACTTAACCAGGAAGTTCTTTCGCCCTCGACAAAAATTTTGTCGAGTCTGATAAAAATGGAGGGTGCTGGGAAAAACAATCGCGACGAGTGTCTCGCATTTTTTATCAAAAAGATCTACAAGCCGCAGGACATGATGAAGAACAGCAGCAGAGGCGAGCGAGCCGATTGGTCTCGTTGCGGAGGCTCGAAGCGCAACTGACGTCGGCGAGGCGGTGCCTTCGCAGATGCACCGGTACACTGCAATTAAATGTGCACGTATAGAGGAACGTTGGCCAGATTTATGCGTCACTGCCGGCTACACGATATCTCCATCCCGGTTCCTCGATCGGTTCGCGAGCTTCGAAGCCACTCATCGAATTCTTCGAGAGACAGAGCCACCGATCGCGCGCACCAAACGATCGTCGCGTATCTCACTCTCGGAGGAGGATACGTTGTCGTTCTTTGATTAACACGTTGCCTGCCACGGGAATGATCGCCGCTGCGTATTTAATTTAGTCGTATATAACGAACAAATGGTATATTTTTATTTGTATGCTTTTTTGTATTGCATTATGGTCTTACTTTCTCGATGTGGTTATCACATTTTTATTTTCTTTGCTTAATTATTCTTAAGAGAAACTTCTACAAGCATTTACAGAAACTTCAATTAGAAATAATTAGTTAAATTATGCTTAATAATGATCCTTAACGATATGATAATCTGTGAAATGGCATCTAGAAATGGTTTTAACCTAGTCCTAACTTTGTGTCGTGTCAATTCATCATCATGTCTTTAAGACAAGTCTGATACATGACGCACTCGTTCTTCAATTCTGATCAATTTTACTCGAATTTTTAATATGCCTCAATTTGGAGTTCAATTATTATGATAGTCAACCACATAATACCAAATTAACATATCAACTTTCTTTGTCAGTTTTAATATTGTAGCTATGATAAGTTAGTTTTGACTGACGCGCCTCATAAATGAATCACTCTAAAGGGGTAAACTGCAATATTTTACAATCCTGGTCTATAAATGGTTTCATGAATTATTTTCAATGAAATGAAACTAGAAATAATATATTTTAGATGTAATTGAATAAAAAAGAATTTGTTCTCTCAGTCTATGAATAATTCAACAGTTACATTTGGAGTGGCAATAACCGCTAATAATTATTCATATCGCACATTATTGAGCTATTGAAATATGATTATTCTACACAAATAACTATTATTCTCGTGCGAATAAACACGCGAATAATGGTCACTAAATCATCGATTAAACACATCGTACAATGATATCATAAATGGTAAGGGAACAAAACTTGACCAGCATACGTATCGCAACAAAACCATTTATCAATACAGTTTGCGATCATCGTTCATCCACACCCTGGAACGAATCGATCAAGCCGGAGGGTTCGACGATATGGATTTCAGATTGAACTTTTACCAGCTCTATTCTTCCGCGGGTCTCAAGTGTACAAACGTAGGAGTTGGAAAGCACACGGTTCGTTTCCAACGGGGGAATGTGTCGATCCGCGATACCGCTTTTCGATGAAAACTTCAAAAGAGCTTTTTCCGGCAATGGGATGGATGACCAACGGGGGGTGGCCAAAAGTATTATTGGATAAGTTCGAACGATTTCTTGTAGAAGTCGTATGAAGTCGGTGTTGTGTTCTGAGCAAAGAACACCACTTTCGTCGCGGTTTTCATCGTTTGACGGGTGTACCTAAAACGATCGCCCATCCCAGAACCGGCTAAAAACGTTGTACTACCCGCGAAAGAAGAAATATAACCTGTTTTTCATGTCATCCGCTGGATTCCGCGAAAGATAGAACCACGGCAATGTCACTTTGCCTCTAGAACCACTTAATGCGAGCGAGTTGAATGAATCACGGATAAAAGTGCACGCTGGATGCAACGTTGGAATGCGGCCAAAAAGCTTGAAAACCGAGTTACATCGCAAAGGGGAAACATTGTTGCTGCTACGCGAAGGATAACAAAGTTTAAACGCTGAATAGCTGCAGGAGTGCAATGTTCGTGGTTCAACAAACTTTTTTAATTCGGAAACAAACATGTCACCTAATGAGTCGACGCAACATTGTTTATTGCGGATATTTTGGTGCTTGGAGGTTATGTGAGACTCTCGGGAAATCGTAAACACTTAAATATACATTTTA
Source organism: Megachile leachella (assembly GCA_963576845.1). Lineage (NCBI taxonomy): Eukaryota > Metazoa > Arthropoda > Insecta > Hymenoptera > Megachilidae > Megachile > Megachile leachella. Next base: position 3,738,792 of record OY756257.1, read on the forward strand.
AACGAAATACAAGAGTTAAATGTACGAAGTTCAAAAAGTAAGTTTCAGGGAATTAAAGTTTTAACTTCAAAAAATTCTAACAGAAATTACAGTAAGTTCTCGAAATCCCAAAATGCAAGTATCGAACTCGTAAAATAAACTTAAGAAATTAAGCTTAGAGTTCCAAATCTGCAAAGTGAAGTACCAAAATGTTACGAAAGGTTCTCCCAGTTATTCTTAAGCGAAGAAAACTCATATTGGCTTATTTTCTGATAACGAATTCTCTGAACAAACAAGTAAAACGAACAATAGTTCGAGCAGATCTTCAAAGAGAATAACAAGATGTTTGCGGATCCGTAGCTTGAAGAAATTAATGGCGAAAGATCGATATAGTATTCTTGGCACGGAAAATCGTCGATGTAAAAGCCTCTCTTAGCCAGGCGCATCTTGACGGAACAAGGTTGCAGATGCAAGAAACTAGGTTACTCGTTCGTCCAATATCCCGCTTAATCTACGACCCGCGATTCCTCTTCTTCCGTTCTGGCTCTTTCATTTTACACATCACTCCTCTGTCGACAATCGGGAGCGTACTTTCTCATCGCATTGTTTCCCCTCTGTTCTCAATTAAGAAGGCAAACTGCACGACAGAAAATCAAGAAACTCGAGCTTGCTCTCGAGACAGCGTTACAAATGCCTTTTCCTTCGTTCAAACAGACAGTGTACTCGCATTTTCGTGTCACACAGAAAGGGAGCTCAGAACAACGTACAACTTTCTAATTATTATTTCCAAACCCTTGCGATATCCCGAATCTGTAAAAAATCAGGAAGTTTCCCTCGGACGACTAAATTAATTTCATCGATCGATTTGCCAACAAAGGGCAGTTTCGCGAAAGGGTTAATTAAAAAATCACTCTTCCAAACGTAAGCAAAATGAAAAAACGGAGCGCTTTTAAACGGAGAGACGGGAGAAAAAAAAGGGTGAACAGAGAGAACAGGTTGAGAAAGGACGAAGGTACAAAGAGAAAGGGCGGTGTAACTCGTGTGTCTGAATGTACGCAAAATGACACCGGGGGCAGTCGGTCGAAAGGGCCCCCCACATACACCGGGCGGACCTTTTAGAAAAAAGTCACGGATCAGAAAAGAGGCTAGGGTCCAAGTCGAAGTGGCGGGTAAAGGGGAGAAACGTCGAGGAGAGGTAGAAAGTCTATATCGAAAGAGTCCGCGTTTAGCTCCGATCGTACCTTTATTTTTATTTGCGCTTCGTTGTTGATGTTCATGTAGGGCTTCGAAAAGATCTATCCCCGCCTTTCGTTTATCTCTTTTTCGTTGAAAAAAGGCAGCCAGGCGGCGAGTAAGATAGAGAGGTTGCGGCGGCGAAGGACGATAAAAAAGAAGGCAACCGATTCTTGCGGGAATTTGTACCGTCCATGAGAACCATCCTTTTTCCACCCAAGTCTATGCTTTATCCAGGCTAAATTTTGCATCCACTTTCGGAGTAATTTAAGGACTTTTATGGTTAAACAATTTGAGAATTTTGTAATTTGATTTGGAATTTGGGGATTTCATGTTTTGAGGTTTGGAGAAGTTGGGTATTAACACATTTGCAGACTTAAAAATTTCAGATAGGAATTTGAGAATGTGGAAGTTTAGGAATATAGGATTTTGAAAGTTGAGAATGTGGACACTGGAGAATATAGACATTTAGGGACTTTTATATTTGACAGCGTGGGAACTTGGAAACTTAGAAATGTGAGAATGTGAAAAGTGAAGATTTAGAGATTTAAAAATGTGAACGTAGAAATTTTGAAAACTGAAAATGCGAAGATTTAAAAGTAAGGAAATTTGAGACCCTGACAAACTGTAACCTTAAGATACTTAAAAATGAACAAACTTGAAAGTTTCATAATGCAGTAAGATATCTGAACGTTGGAGAATTGGTGAAACTCGCCACGCGTTATATCGCCAAGTGGGGAATAGAATCGATTTCCCGTCCGCAGCGTTCATCAAAAGATGTCAATAGGAAGGAAAATAATTGCACGCATGCTCAAAGAGCAATTACACGCTACAAGATCGATTGTATCGTATGTACGAAACAACATATACGCATTTGTAATCGAAGCATTGCTCTGTAACGTAATAGAACGCTTGGGGGTAACAAGAAACACGAGTTCAGATTCAGAATGGATGCAACGCAGTCTTTGGTAACGAGCAAGCGAAATTAACAAGGGCATTATCATTGGACTCAATTTCTGATGATAGTGATTCGAAACATGCTCCCGGGCAAACCGCCGTTTCGGACATTTCTCTGATTGGTTTCGATACGCGGCGGAATCAAGAGGCAAGTCGTAGCAGTTTGTGGCAATCCGTGGCTGGCCAATGATGGCGGAATTTAATAAAGGGAATGATTACGCTCACCGCAAATCAGTATCGAAATGCGTTCGACTGACTTTGACGAATCGAGAACGCCGCGAGTGATCTCCGTTGTTCTGTTCACCACCCGCAAGATATACCAATTTAATTAATACCGCGAAATGTATCGCTACCGATCAAAACCGATAGATACCAGCCGCTATTGTGTTGCGTACGACGCGTCGATTGTCACTGTTTAGCGATAACAATTACCTAATCTGTCATTAATTAGGTCACTTGGACGGACTTCATTTGGGATGTTGTTTGGATAATTCATCTAATACTGTTTGATACGATTGTCATAATTAGGTGTATCGAATACCGTTTGTTATAGCAGTTATATTGCAGATGCCTTATTTGCAAATATCGGACTGATTCAATTGGATATAAATGATGACATTCAGATATTAGTATAAACATGTTAACTGTACCTAAATAATCAAATTTTAACATTAACACGTTACAACAAAAATACATACTGCGAATATTTTTAATCAATTACCTGATAATTGTCATTTCTTTTTCACAATGCTCAACAGTTAATTGTTTAATCATAATACAAGCATATTACTTCAGAGTTTGTTAGAATACAATATTATGGAAAGATGTAGTGTTAATTATTTCACAAAGATAAATGAAGACATTTAGTAACTAATCAATTAAGTATTTATTATTTTGCTGATCATGATAAAAATATATGTGATTTGAAAGATAGATTCATTGTATGAGCCTCACGTGTTATTTTCACATTATCAAAGTTTGATGAGACAATGGAACTGAAAGATCAGGGCGAATGATTTAACGATGCAGTAAGAGGAAACGGCGGTTTTCCAGTTGCCCTGTTCGCATAGACGTTTTTATATTGCCACCGAGACAGCTGCTACTTCCCTCAGGACCAGGAAGAAAGCTTTCCACGAAACAAAGAAAGGAGTGTGGAAGAAAAGCGTTATTGTTCGGTACATTACCGTGCATGCAAGCCAACAATTAGCGTTACAGTCTGTATATCGGAAATTATCTAAAAAGAAATATCGCACAAAGAAATTCTCCGATGATTCTTCCTTGATGCTCGAATTTTTGCATCTGTCGACACGAAACGGGAGAAGCTGATTGGGAGAGGAACGGACGCGTGGCGATATGACGTGTGGAGTATGCGTGTAGTATTCGACACGTGGGATTCACAGAGCGTGGAATATTCAACGCATGGAGTATACAATGCGTGGAGTACTTGGTGCGTAGAATATTCAACGCATGGAATATACAACGCGTGTAATTTACTACACGCAGAGTATTCGGTGCGTAAAATATTTAACGGGTGGAGTATACAATGCGTGGAATTTACAACGCGTGGAGTACTTGGTGCGTAGAATATTCAACGCATGGAATATACAACGCGTGTAATTTACTACACGCAGAGTATTCGGTGCGTAAAATATTTAACGGGTGGAGTATACAATGCGTGGAATTTACAACGCGTGGAGTACTTGGTGCGTAGAATATTCAACGCATGGAATATACAACGCGTGGAATTTACTACATGTAGAGTATTCGGTGCGTAGAATATTTAACGGGTGGAATATACAACGCGTGGAGTATATAACGCGTGGGGTATTCGGCGCGTACATTATTTAAGGCGTGGAGTACTTGGTGGGTAGAATATTCAACGCGTGGAATTTACTATGCATTAATACACAACGCGCCTAGTTTACGACGTATCGAGTTCACAACGCACCAAGTAGACAACGGCGCATGGAGTACACAACGCATGAGATATTCGACGCGTAGAATTTGCAATGCGTCGAATGCATAACGCGCAGGACACTCGATGCATAGAACATTCAACTCATCAAATACACAACGCATGAAGTAGTCAACTCTCCAAGAACACATCAACTATTCGACACGTGGAACTCAGCGCAGTAAACAAAATTACCAAATACTGTACATAGAAACGTAAAATTGCAAATGCGAAAAATATGCGTTCTCATAAACTTTGAATGAAATTCCACATCTATGATCGATCATACGTACAACAAACGCGGCCGAACGTGTTACAGTCGTAACTTCCATTTTGCGAAGGCGAAAAGCACGAGAGTAAGTATGCTATAGGTGACTGGTTTATAGAAGGATAGGAGGTGGTTCATAACCCAGGTAGGCAATAGGTAGAAGCAAAGTAGCAGGAGGCTACGTTCGACCTAGAAAGCGACCTATATTTTAAGCATGCGGTTTTATCGCCAGGAATACATTAAGCGACACGACGACCTGTTCCCTAGCAGCTAGGCACGGCCGGGCAAAAACACACAAACATGCCCGATACACTGATCATTCAATGGAAATTCAGGTAGACCTTCGCAATATACATGGTAAGTTCGCGCGCTTTATGGCATACCTGCGCTACCTGTGTACGCTCGTCGCTTACGGGGGAACATTTTATCCGACAAAGGTATCGAACGACCGTGCAAGCCAACGGCTACAAGAAAACATTTGCATACAAACGAATCACCGTTCGTTTTTTGCCCACGACCACGTGGTTTTCGCGGCCAGACACGCTGTACGAATTTTAGCCTTCTTCGTCTTCGAGCCATCGTTATGTTATCGTGTCTGAAAGATCGCTTGCAGCCTGTCTGCGCAACTGGTTACCCTTTTGGGCGGGTAACTGATTGTGTGCCTCTTCGATGCACTTATGGCAAATAGGTCAAAGTTATATACGTTTATAGCTGACAGTTGTAAATTCTGTTGCAATTTGGGAGGTGATTAGGGGCACATAATTTAAAATTGTTGAATGAGCCAACAATGAGTATGTTGATAACTGAGTTACTTTATTATTTGTGATTATTTGTAATTGGTGTTCATTTTAATTATTATTAACATGATTATCATTATAATGATTATTAAATAAATTCAGTTTGCAGTCCACATTAATGGAGCTACATAAATATAATTTTACTAATAAGGTTACATAAATGGAGCTCAGCACAGTCTTTTAAACAATCTCTTTTCTCGAAAACAATTAGTTGTATAAATCAGATCTGTCAGATTCACTCGACCCTCCATGTCAGCCCAGCATTTTGCAGAGATTAAACTCGAAGCTTTTTTATTACAGAAACTGGTCACCGCAGAAAGCACCGTGAGCAAGAAGCGTCCATTTCTACGGATCATTTATACGAAAACCCACGGATACAATTGAGGGACGTAATTTTTGCAAACGTCTCGTGCAACAGAGACTGTTATCTTCGCGCCATCAAATCAACGAATCCAGTCGGAACCTTTGTAATCGAACAAGAGGGCTTGGAGGATGATTACAGGCGAGGACCGAACGGTTGCCTCGATTGCACTGTTGCCTAAACGACAACGACCCTCTTTGGTCAATGAATGACCATCAGCTGGTGCCGAGTAATCGGCTGTCACCTACAAACCACGAAGAACTCTCTATCGGGGCTGATCGAAACAGAATAGGTCGCGCGATTCAACGTGGATAAGCTTCGCTGAAGATCAACCCACTTGTCTGGCCAATTTTCTTGTACTCCCGAATTACCATACCGTTAGCTCGGGGCGAGCTACCGTAAGAGAAAATAAAATTCGTTTGAGGTACCGAACACCGGAACAAATTCGATTGTCCTCTGATTTCTCATTCGATTTCCACGCTCAAAGATTTGCAAACCTCTTTTTTCCTGGCGGTTCTTATAGGTAGACATTTGTGGTCGTTGGTCGCTAGGATTTTGGGGTTTAGGTTTAGATTAGGAGTTTAGATTTGGGGTTTAGGTTAGTGTCAAAGTTTCACTGAATTCAGGTTTCACTAAATTTTGGAAATTTGGGTATGTGGATATTTAAGTGATTAAGGATTCGAAGATATAAGATTTTGATAAATTGGGCATCAGGTTATTTGGATACTTTTAACTTTGAAGATTTCAACCCATTCTTCCTCTCATCTAATATCAATTACTGTGAAGTATGGTTTTCTACACTTGGCTTATTTTATGCTAAATATCGACATGTGCACATATGTTTAATGTCCAGGTATATGGATATACTATGTAACCACGTGTATAAATATACACTATGTATCCACATGTATGAATATTCCATGTATCCACATGTGTGGATATACTACGTATCCACATATATGAATAAACTACGTATCCACATATATGAATAAACTACGTATCCACATATATGAATAAACTACGTATCCACATGTATGCATAAAGTACACACATGCATACTAAATATCCAATATGTATGCTTAGTACCCACATTCTGTAGAATGATTTCAAAGTATTAGAGCGTGGTATAGAATTACCTAGGGACGTTAGCAATTTCTCTTAGCGAGAAATGGTTATCGAAAGATCAAAATGCTAGACGAAGTCGTCGAAACGATGTAATCCGTGCTATGTCGACGACAAAAGTAGTCGGAACGAAATGATAGCCACTATCACACTAATGTCCGTCTAAGTATGGTTCTGTGTTCCAGGGTTAAAGGAGTCGGATCTCTGTTATTATTTTTCCTCGGACCTCTTTTAACCACCCTCGCCACGGCAGTTTGCTCTCGAGGCTGCCTCAGAGCCACGGGGTACAATGATATGTTCTACCGAACAACGACCGTCCAACCATAAGAGACGAGATAAGACAAGATGGGACATCGGGATACGGGAACCTCTGTATTAACTTCCTTCTTTTTTCTCTCGAAAATGGAACTGCTGGAAGAAACGAACACTCTCGGAAGGCTAATCGGTCTGATCTGTCGCTTTAAGATATGACACGAGTAAGTAAAGGCGAAGGATAATATTGTCGTACAAACTCGTAAGCGATGACGTTGCTTTCTTAAGATAAATTAACGTTGCGAAAGATAGTTATGCTGTACCGTTTCGAAAAAACGTGATTTAAAATCTGTTAATAAGTTAAGTGTCACGCTGGTGATATTACTCTAACGGTAAATCAAGATGTGTCACGGTGTAATTGCTCGACAGATAAAAGCAACTGGATTCGATAGTAGAAACTGACCACTTTGTCAGATTGAAGATCGTGTAAAACGATTACTGCTCGAAGCTCTAGCATTCTTAGTTAGAAGGTGCGGGTAAAGAGCTTATGACTGATAAATGGATAAGACACGTGTGCGAGATTAAATTCGATCAATGACAGTTGCATGACGCGTATTTATAACCGCAGCTGATATAACTGATCAAACACTCGAGCAAGTGCTGCACTTTTATCCTATCACGCATGCTGACCACAAATTAATTTCCTCAATCGATACTGCTGTATTTTATTCTAAATCTTGTCTTAAATTCAAGTGCAAGGACATATTTAATTGAATTAATAACTTCGGAGCAATGTCCGGTGGCAATGCCTGTATATGATAGACTTGAATGAAACTGAAAACTTGAGTCGTCAAAGATGAATATATAATAAATTAGCAAGCGAATAAAGTGAAAATATACCCGTGTCTATTAAGTTAGCATGCGGGTATATCGACTTGTCAGACATGTATTTGAAGATCCTTGTCACTAATTAAAATTTAAGAACGCGAGTCAGATTTGTCCCATTCTGTAGGAAGTGTGACTCGATATTGAAGAATCAAGAGGAATTAAAGGGCCGATTCGCAGATTTAAGATCCCCATGAACGATCAGCGACACGATAATCGGTCACGCAACCGGAGATCACAATAGCCTCGGGTGGCGGGAATAAATGAACTGGCTGTGATACGAGAAGGGTGAAAGGAGACGAGATAGGAAAAGCGACGCGTTCTACCCTCCAGTCAAAAGGGTTTATGGCGCGGACAGAAATCCCGCAGACAATGGCTGAATTAATTCCTTAAGGTCTAATCGGCCTGTAATGATCCTGATCTTAGTCGCTCGGTCCGGATGGAATTAGCTCAAGTATTCGAGGTCGTCCAGATTACTGCCGTTCGTCACGTAATTAACGACGTTTTGGTCGATGATTTAAGGGCTTCGATCCGAACTAACCGACCCTTGGTCCATGACCTCCCTTTGTCGACTTGCGAGACAGGGGATGAAGATCGTTTTAGGGACTATTGCCTCAGAATTCCAGTGAATTCCAATAAAAAACAAAATCCTGTCGGTTGTGCTAGATAACCATTAACGGCTTCTCTGAAATTGATTTAATGTGGGCATGTATTGGAAACCAAGTTGAAATACTATTATTGTTAAACCTGGCATGAGGATCAAATAGTCAGATGGGTCATTTGTTTTTATTAGATATGATGTTTCACACAAAAAGTTCAATACACTATAAAACATATGAATATTACAACATATTATAATATATGTACAATATCCTCCTTTTTATGTATCATCTAAAACTAGTTTAAAAGTACATTTAAACTCTATGTACTTTTATTTAATTGTATCTTGTAATTTTATAAATGTACCTCAAATTGTATATTCTAATATTTTCAAATTTTAATTTTTTTTAAATTGTGTCTTTATTTAAGTATGTCCTTCAATTTCATAAAATTGTGTATGTCTAATCGTACATTCTTCAGTATGTTTTATAGCATTGCCTTGTGATAAGAATACGTCTGGAATGGCGGAGTGGCTGCTGCATCCCTTCACAGGTGTCAGCAAGGCTTGGTCGCACCACTTGTGCAGGTCCTCGAGGGAGGATCGAAGGACAGCCACTCGTCCTGCGATCACGGAATCTCGTACCCTCGTCTCCTCGATTTTCTATAAAATACAGAACGCATTAATTAAACGGTGACTGGTGATAGGGATGATGGCGGCACCGGTGGCGTTGCAACGTGTCGTAGCTCAAAGCGGTTTACAACCCCTGTAAATTCAAGCTGCAGGAACAATGGACGACGCCTTAAATTTTCTCGTAGGCCGTGCAGAGAATTTAAACCCGTCCGATTTCGAGCTACTCGACGTTCTAGGTGAGTGCTATCAGATCGACACGGAAAGCAATGAAACTGACTTTATTCCCTACATTATCTTATATTGCCCTTCTATCGCCTCTGAGGGTGAGACGTCGACGGTAAAACCTGCGCGAGATTGAATCATATTGACAGGATCGTTCTGTCAAAGATCCTGAAGATTATAGATCTTCTTGCTGTAATTATACACGCATTCAATATAGAGCTTGAAGATTTTATTAAAGCTTCAGTACTCGTGAATTGTTCATTATCTATTAAAACCTAATCGGAATTCATTCAAAATTTGATTACTGATGATAGATCGTGCTTTGATGTTCAAATGCTTGATACGATTGACAGTTTGAAAAATATTAATGAGTGTTTTAGGACCTTCATGATTAACGTATCACATTTAATATATTATAATTTTGTTAACACTAGATTTACAGAACCCGTTAAAATGACGGATAATAGGTCTATTTTAGATGACAGGAAATTTTTGTAAAAATGTCAACTTTCAGCAAAAGAATCAATATTTTAGGCAGTTCACATATCATCTGCAATTTATTTATTTTCCTATAATAAATAAATTACAATTTCAATAAATAATATAATCTTAACAGACGAGTATTCTTTTAAAGCAATGTTCAATAAAAATAAAAGCTTTCTCAAAATCACATTTGAAGCACACTTCCAAAGTCGTAAAATAAAACCCAGAATCCGAAGCAATTGAAGCTCTGATTCAAAAGTCGAATTCCTGAAATCGAAGGGTGCGTGTAGCGTCGATTCAAAGCGACAATAAAACGTGATCTTGACGAGGTAATCTCAATTCGGACTCGCCTATGGAGGCTAAGCAGAAGAAAAGAGTGGACCCCTGGCGAAGACGCGAGAAGAACGCGTAACACGCACCAGGGGATATTTCCGACAACCCCTGCGAAGGGTGGCAAGTCACGGCCATCCGGTCGGAGGGGTTTTAGCCATCTCGAAGAAAGGACCGATCCCCCGAGGCCGATGGATGGAACCGCATTTCGTGTAAGCGGAACTCCTTCACGGCCACTTGATGTTACGAAACAACGACGAACCCTTAAAAGTTAAACTACCTTCGTGAGGAAATTCGCACCCCTTCACGGCACCAACCGGGACCAACTAATCAACTGTGATTGTACGCAGGCTTCCGGAAATTGTTATTTCTTTGATGTTATTAGCGATTTAAGGATTTGAGACTTGGATTTCTTTTACGGGATTGCGGACTTTTGGACGCTTTTAAAAATTAAGCTAGCAACCAAATACACCACCTCATCTTTACCCTCATATCTCAAAGTTAAAACTATTTATGGAATTGCAAACTTTTGGTCGCTTTTAAAAATTAAGTTAGCAACCAAATACCACATTATCTTTACCCTCATATCTCAAAGTTAAAACTATTTATGGAATTGCAAACTTTTGGTCGCTTTTAAAAATTAAGCTAGCAACCAAATACCACCTTATCTTTACTCTCATATCTCAAAGTTAAAACCATTAATTCTGGAGGCAGATAACATTGCAGTGAATAAATTTTGCATTTTCACTAAAATCCGGAAAAGAGGAGAATGCGTCCAATAAAAGCAATTGACCGGTAAATATCATAAATTAGCATAAATGTCCGAGTCGTTGCGCACGTTCCAAAATAATATCCGTCCGTGTGAAATTAGAATATTTGCACGTTTACATGAGCCGCATAATTGTCAAAATATCTATGCGGTGCTTTTACTTCTCCAATTAGAGTAAACCATAATGCGAATCCGTGTTCAGCGAGCCACCCAAATCGACTCTAATCACGTCAATCCGTGTCGACTGCATTAATTTACGTTCGAGCAGGTTCAGTGAACTACAGCTGCTCGCATTAGCGGATCGTAATTATAATAATCAAACCGCGAACGTTTTCGTGTTGGTTCCAGTCGAACGCTCCTCAGGGGAAATCCGAATTTTCGAGCGTGGAAACCATGGTAGCAGGATGATCCTTGGAGGCGACAGGATTTTCGTTATCCGAAGAACGCTGCGGAACAACGTAACAATGGTGGCCAGTAGCGTGAGCCGGTCCCTTCTTTTTTCCGCGCGTCTGCGCGCGTCACGACAAAAGCAACAAATCTCTTCTTTTCGGGAAAACAAAGAGACTGGATATGAACCGTGCGCCACGTTCACCCGTGGGCTCATTGTTCCATGGTCGCGGCACGACAATTCAGAAATTGTACTTTCTACGAAAAATAAAAAATAAAACTGGAAAGAAATAGGAAAACAAAACGGAGAGTGGGGAAAAAAAAGTATTAAAGAGCGAACGATGAAAATAGCTCACCTGAAAAAAACGATGAAGAATATTACGGGATACGGCAAGTGTAGGCGTAATTACCTGCTCTTTAAAGAGTCTGGCCACCGACTGGAAAAGCGAGAACCCTCAAACCGTGACGTTTGTTATCGGAATGACAACAACGGTAGACGAGAAGGGACAACGCGAATCAACGACAATGCCGTCGCAAAACTCACCCCCATCTTTTCCACGCGTCTGTGCAACGCGACAAAAGCGTCGGTTCCCTTCTTCACGGCCGCAAAGTGTGCAGAGGAGAATCATTCCCTCTGTCTGGCCTCGCTTCGACTTGACGCGAATTGCTGTCCGTCGACGTAACAATTTCGCTCTATGATAAACGGCCCTTTGTATCACACGGTGATAAGCCAAACTGCTGTCTGCTAATAACTAGTACGGCACCGCCACACGTTAACTAGATTTGGTCGCCTGACAACGTATGGTTTTATATATTCTCCTATATATTTTCAAGGCTGGTCACTTCCTAATCATTGCTATTACTACCACATGTTACGGTTATTATATTCAGTATGCACTATGAATTATACTTAAAATAGTAGTTTAAGTAACTTTGAAAATTATGAAGCAAGTTTTGTTGCGACCAGTTTAAAAATGTCAAAGATTGAAAAGGTCGAAAAGTTGACGGGAAGACAAAATCGCATCGTTTGCTTTGGCCGTAAAATTGCTGATTATACTGCGCCGACAAACAAGCTTTTCCCTTCGTTAATTCGTTGCCTCTCATGGAATTCGGTATTCGGTAAGCAGGTTTCCCGGATTTCTTTTCCCGACGGACAGAAATTAGCCGACCCGTTGGCCGAAACTGGTTACACGGTTAAACCAGTCGACACAGGGAACGTCGGTTGAAAAGGACGGCAAACGATGAGAGGCGCGAGCTTTCGTTTGTCGCGTTCACGAACGTTTGCTCGTCCCGGCCGTAATTGCGGGGCAAAAATTCGCGAAAAGGAAAACGTGTTTGCCCGGACGTACGTTTCGAGAGCGGCCGTAAAATCGTCGCACCGACCGAATGCAATCACGTTGGATTAAACGTTGATACGTTCCAGCTACGAGCCAAATTTTCCTCTCTCTCCCGCTGTCATTCTCTTTTTCTCTGTTTCCTGTTCCTTCTTGTACGTTGCGGGATATCTAGCGCGGTATACCAGCGAACTGGGTCAACGGGGATTGCGCGATTTTACGGGTCGTCGACGTTTAAGCAGCGATTCGATCGCGAATGAGACTTCGAATTGGATACTGGAGAAATTAGGAAGCTAGCCATAGAACCGCTCTATCGATACGTTCGCAAGCTCGTTAAGATTGAAATCCAGCTACCCGCAACGGTTGATCGTCTTCACGGTATTGTGTACACGCGAACGAATTTATGGAACTTTTGGCGTGAATTAACTCACGTGGTTGATTCACCCTGGGAATAGACGGAGAAATTGTTCTCCGTCTGAAGTTGCCTCGTTACGTAAAATCCTTTGGGATAATGCCGAGGAAATCGAGTTACGATTCGAACAAAGAGTATACTTCAATTCTAAGAGTGCACCTGGTGCTTGGAAACGTAAAACGTGTGTGAAATGTTCCCTCTAAAATGAAGTGAATACGTGCGCTATTTTATCGTGTTTTTCGAAGATATTCAGAATCATCGTCAACGGATTATCTCCATGTTAGCGAATAATGTCAAGTTTAACTAATGTACTGTTAGAAGGTGGTTCCAGAATTTGTGCTATAACTGATCTGGTGAACAAAAACACATGTATAACACATGTATATGCACATATGTTTGTATTTAGGTACCATATGTCGCTGACTCTTTCGATGGACTCTTAATATAGGGAAGCTTATAAGGAATTAAATAAGTGAACAATTTTTACTTTGCCAAGACAGAATCTAAAAAGTTTTAAACTATATGTAGTTAAGACTTGTTAAGAGCAACTCTAAAATACACTTCAAAGTCTAAGTCCCAGAGTCTACATAGCAAGCAGAAATTCCAAGAAGCACTGAAACAAATAACTCTGACCCGTGTGTCGCCGACTTTGTGGACACATCCTTGGCATCTGCAAGAAGCATACGTCAAGAAGTCTCAGTACAAAAGGAAGAATTTCCAAGTCTGAGATAACAAGCGAAAAATTTTTGAAAACAGTTCAGACTGTAACGTGTGTCGCTGACTCTCAAGGAGGATTTATAGAGTAGGATTTTAGAACGAACTTCCTACATTCATCATCAATCATTGCTGAACATCCGATTAATAACAAGAGAGCATCAGCAAAGTCACAGATTATATAATTTACATAAAGATTGTCACCGCGGAAAACAGCGAAATCGGCTCTTTGTTTCTACAGAGTCCCCTCTAATGCCTTTACGACGTTTCCCATCGAAATCAAATGTTCCCCGCGATCGAGAGTCGGATGATGCAAGATGAAAGACGAGGGGTAAGGGCTGCGAGTCTGTCAGAAAAGGCGGAAGAGGGAGAGGGGGATGGCTAAAGCAGGTATAGGTAATGTACCAAAATTGCTTTACCGCCGGTCCATTTACGGAGATGAAAAGCACTCTCTGCCAAGTACACCGGTGGCTCCATCCAGGGTTCACGACAGCCCAGAAGCGTCGTATCCCGTCTCTGCCCTTCTGATGTTGGGTACTGGCGACGTCCAACCCCTCTCAATTTCAGTTTGAAGCCAACCCTTTCACCAATTTGCCGACATTGCCCGCTAGAACTTTCAGTCTAGCATTGTCGCTGACGTCGATACTGTAACTCCTCTTCAATCAAGCTAATCACAAACAAATGTGACCACGTTGCTCCTCGGACGTTTGTACAATTAGTTCTGGAACGTACAAGCAGATTTTCTGCTATAATCGCGACTTGCTTATGCGACCCTTTTACATAGGCTGATTCATCATTTACGAATCACTTAAGTCACTCGATATTAATTTAAGAATTTAAGAAATTAATATAAGAAACTGTTTCAAAAATTATTCTCTGGGCCTTAATAACCTGGAAAGGATTGTATGAATTGAATATTTCATTAGACATTAGAAAAATTCATTAGACATTTTTATTTCGAATAACACATCTTATCTTCTTAATATTTCGTTGCATCTATTATCCATAATACTTCTAAATGGATACTTAAATAGTTTGTCATGAGAGATGAAAGTGTATCACTAGATGTCAGCAAAGTGTAAAAAAGATTTCTGTACAATTCAAGAAATCAAATACAACGAAATTTCGTTCTCTTAGCGACACATAGGAGATCCATAAATTAGGTGCCCGATGCGATCTTTAAACAATGATTTCGTTGGCATTTAAATAATGCTCGTCCGCCAAGCGAGCGGAGGGTGATCCGTGGGATCAGGTGCGCTAAAGAAAACTACCGGCAGAAATGGATTGGACCGAATTCCGGAGGGCCCCGAGGTCGATTAGGGTGAAGCCAAACGGGAGATACGAGAGATTTCTCGAGGAAAAGCGAACGGTGCCATCGACGTAGATTTACCCAAACGTCCATTCTCTTTCTCGCTCATTTTCCTCCACTTTCTTCTTCCTCCGTGTCTATTTACTGTTTGGAAACAACCTTTGACATTCCATTTAATGTACTATAATGTACTCCATTTAGCTTTGGAATTTCTGATCTTCAAAAATTACAAAAATATTGGAAATTAAAAAATTTTTAAATGACGTAATTTCGAAAATTACTTGAAAGTTTTGTAAAATGTGATCCATATTAAATAACAAAAAATGTCAGCACCCCTGAATATCTCGAACACACGTTCTAACGATGAAATTACCCCCGGAGCGAAAAAAAATCCAAACAATCCAGAAATTGTGGTACCAAGATACCCGCCATTTGCATCGCTGTAATTTGCGGGCTTTTAGACGAAAAACGGCGGCAATTTAGGTTGAACGATTTGTAAGTGTCGACAAAAAAAAGAATGGCAGTTGTTAATCGATGCGAAAACGATCCGAAAAGCGCATTTCAGAGGTTTGCCGGGCGAAATAGTCGAACACGCCGTAAACAGGCAGTTTCACTCAACAGATTTGTATGTGTAACGTTTTTTTCTTCTCTTTTTGTTGGTGAAAATAATGGATGTTGAAATTGACAGGTGTCCAATCGCATTTCCATCAGTAACCGCTATTTCGGTGTCTTTATCGTCATCATGGGTGTTGCGTTTCAATTCTCCTTCTCCCATCCTCCCCCACACTCCTTCCCTTTTCGCTGTGTTTTATTTTTTACACGAGCGAAACGCGTTGAAAAAATAAACGGGAGTATCCGTTCGCCGTTGAAATTTTTCATCGACGAGATCATTTATTTATTAGAGCTTTTAATTCGATCGAAAGTTTTTATTCGCGGTAATCGAGGATCGATACTCGACGTAGGCTCCTCCATCCGTATATTCCCGTGAGTCCTTGATCCTGTCGACGCTCGACAACAGTTTCGGAGCACCACTATAACTGATGGACTTTTTATTTAATTACGTGCCGCGTACGCATCTGTGTACTCCTCCTTGTTGGCTCGGTGCCTGAAAAGTATCGGTGCCACGGGGATTCACCCTTACGTGTTGTTGCCGCCTAATCGGACGTGAGACAATCGACAACTTTGCTCAGCCTCTTTTTTTCTCTCCCTTCAGTCAACTTGAAGGGAAGATGAAGGCACCATTTGTTCATCTATATTTATCATCGCTAATATTTTGAAGAGTACATGTACTTATTCCTTCTAATTATAATATCGCATCGTTTGTACTTATCGCTTGACTTTTTTAATAAGTAGTGAAAATATATACTGAATTTTGAGAATTTGTTAAACTTTTCTATGAACCCAAAATTATTTCTGCACATTTCCTTTGAAATGAGCTATTAATAACCACACATGTACATATTCAGTTGGTAATAATTTTTGAATATATTTCTAACAAAAATGACTTACAAGAAATTAAATATTATTTATAAACTAGTATATTAATATAATTTTAGAGAGAAGCTGTCAATCAGATATAGGATTTGGTTAACGATTAATTACATTTCAGACGATTCTTTGTTGTTCCGTAGAATTGCTATTTACAATGTTCGATGTCGAAGCGTTTCTAAATGAACAAATAATCCCTGCGCCCTACGACCCTTGATACCAGCGGGTATAACAGAAACGATCGGTGTTATTCCGTGAAATTCAGCGTCGACTCGAATATATCGATGGCAGCCAACCGACCGCAGACCATCAAATTTAATTTCATAAATGGCTATCGTTGGTAACCAGCGTGGTCGTGTTTGGTAGTAAGCGGTTACATGCAAACAATCCCGTCGAACTATTTGCTCGCATTCTTTCGCTAGCCGAATCGTGATCGATGGATTTTCATTTTTCACGTCCGAACGTCCCCACATCAAATATTTGCTCGGAAATTTAACGTACGGATAATGGAACATCGAAAGATATTTCTAATTTGCAAATTGTCTCTATCGGAGTTTCATTACGGTGGTTCTGCTAATGCTCTAACCAGAATTCTGGGGATTTTAGGATTTGGGGTTTTGCGTGTTTGGGAAGTGTTGGAAAATTTGGGGTTGGAAATTTTGAGGTGGTGCGAAATTAGGGTTAAAAAAATTTGAGGGTTAGATATTTGTGAGAATGGACATTTGAGAAGTTGGCAATTTGTGAAAGTTGGAAACTCGCGAAGTTGACAATTTGTGAGAGTTAGAAATTTGAGAGGTTGACAATTTGTGAGAGTTGGAAACTTGAGAAGTTGACAATTTGTGAGAGTTAGAAATTTGAGAGGTTGACAATTTGTGAGAGTTGGAAATTTGAGAAGTTGGCAATTGTGAGAGGTGAAAACTTGAGAAGTTGGCAATTTGTGAGAATTGGAAATTTGAGAAGTTGGCAGTTTGTGAGAATTGGAAACTTGAGAAATAGTCACTTAGTGAGAGTTGGAAGTTTGAGAAGTTGGCAGTTTGTGAGAGTTGGAAATTTAAGAATTTTCAAATAGAAAATTTTCAATTATTTAAAAATGTCAAGTCCTGAAAATTCATTATCCTACTAAAAAATTATTAATATAATCTTCCGTGAGTACTTTATTAAAAATTTTGCGAATACCTGTAATTATGATAAGTTGATCATGCGTTCAAAGTTCTATTTACAGTAGAACACAAGAATTGGAAACTGATCGATGTCGATGATCCGCTTGTGATTTCAAAGCGGATCCATTCGCTTCTGTTGCCTGCATAATTAAGCCTTCGTGTTGGACGCGCGTTTATTGTCGATTTACAACCGACTGTGCAACGTTTTTGTTCGAATGCAAGGTAAAATAAATATTTGAGCTCGTTCGGGAATCGGGTACACGGTTACGATCTGGTTTGTATTTATCGTATTGCATTCGATGCACTTTTGTTCGTGAATTTTGCACGTTGACCGGTGTAAGATTACTTTGGCCAGGAAACAAGGGTTTTACAATACGAGTGTATCGTTTGTGACTACCGTCTAGTGAATATTTATCGACCGTTAATTAATCTTCTGATTCGATTACACGTTACAATAACAATGAACACGTTGCAATCGCGTTACAAATTTTATTTAATTACCGCTGTGCACATTTCTAAAAGGAAGTATTTTGTTAGAAAAATAGCTGGATGAAGCTCGATAATTTTAGTTACAAAGCCATCCCTTTTACCTCGCAATTTTCTGCTGCTCGATTCTCCGTTAATTCGCGTTAGTTTTCCAGCTTTATACGTAACTTACTGTTTTTGTTTCGCCCACCTGTTTGGCAAGAGATTCATCCTTTATGAGCTGACGTAGAATATTGACGTGTACGAGCTTCATAGTTTTTGCACTTTGAGAAAAACAAATAAAAGGAAGGTTGGTGAATGGTCTCATTAAAGGAAAATGGTACCGGGAAACTCTTTCCGAGGGACGAGCATGGGACAGAGCCTATTTACCGATTTATTTTTAGAAAAACGTCGACACTGGCCAGCCTAGGCAAAAGCTTCTAAACTCGATTTAATGCTTGATAAGTCAAACGAAAAGCGGCAATTTTCATCGGTACCATTATATGGAAGTGCTTTTCACCGGTCAATCGAGAAATTGCTTTATTCGTTTACACCCGCGGTCACCTTTTCAACGGTGCGTGATAGACATTTCTGGTTCATTCAAATAATCACGGACTCGATCGATCACTCCGCAATTATCGCATCATTACGAATTCGAATTATACGTCTACACGTTGAAATTTGAAGTGTTCAGATTCACAGGTTTGATCATTTGGTAATTTGCAAATTTGGAAACTTTGGGAAATGGAGATTCAGAAATTCAAGAACGTGACATTCATTTTAACAATGAGCGAGCAAGTGAAGGATTTAACAATATTCAAATCTAGAGATTTAGAACGTTAATGCAAACTCAGCAACCACTTTCAACTAGACGAATTGAAAACGTATTTAAAGTTGTGAAATACTGAATCGTTAATACTGAACAATCACCGCCGTAGGTGCACACTCCAATCATAAACACATCCCTTTATAGACATTCCGCTTTCTAGGGTGGTTCGAGAAGGGGTGCGTTACCGACAGCTGATCACCGGCTATGAAATTTAATTTCATAAATGGCAATCGGCGGTACACGGATTGATAGCCTGTTTGCTCGTACATGATGTGCACAAACAATGACGGTAACGTAATACGTATTACCTGCGGCTATCACGGGTCGTTCCGCGAGATCGAAACGATCGCCGTTTGAACGACTCGTCTTCTCCATCGGTCGATAATTACTTACTCGCGGCAATTAGGTAATGGACGGGAGGAAAGAGCAAGGGAGAAAATGGTCGACCGCGATCAATCGTCGCGACAAACGAATCCGTGCTGGCCATGGCGATCGCCTACGTGTCTGGCATTTTTATTCGTCGCACCAAGCCGCGACTACCTCTCGGTTTTTCCCCGACGACGCACGCAAACCTCGTAAAACGAATAAAAGCGAGACCCGCCCATGCGTACTATCGAATGAACCGAATTCTTTTACGTCCCAGCGAACCCAGGGATCCTACTCGCTAAAGGCAGAACGTAGATTTTCAGTAGGATAGCAAGGAAAAGCCTCTTCCTTTATGCTCTGCAACTTTCTGGAAGAGAATTATGTAAAGCGTTATCATTTTATTTCGACTACCCGGTGATGTAAAGGGTCCGACTCTGATCGCAACCCTAGCTTTCTTGAGAGAGTTAGCTCGAGGTTTCGTCTTCAATTTGTTGCTTGGGTATTATATTTGCAAATAGCTGAAAATGCTCATGGGTTTACCTGACCATATATAAATGGCCATATATTAACAAACCATATATTAATGATCATATATTAATAAACTATTCTAATAGTTTACCTGATGTAGGTCTTGATCTGAAATTGAAATATGATTTTGTGAAGAATTGCAGCTGACATTGGGATAAGTCACCCTAATTAGTCCTGTTTGCATAGTATAAAAGACGTAGAGTTTAAATTTTGCAACTATCAAAATCTGCACATTTCTAAATCCTCAAATTTCCAAATCCTCAAATGTCCATAAACATGTCTATAAAGTTAATTCTATCTTATCTTATCTGATCTTAATCAGTATCCAAGTTAGTGCATTTAAAAATAAGTCAATCAAGAACAAATCTTCCAGTACCGTCCAGGAAAACTTGCAGAAAGTATGAACCTGCCAAGAACACCCCTATGAGTAGCAAGGAGCGCTGTTGAAAAATGAGATACAGTATGAAAAACGATAGATGTGCATCGCGTCTGGTGAAGCGTTGTGGGGATCAGGATACGAATGGTAATTTCAATCTGTAAGGATTATCCGGATAACGGAGGTAATCGATATTTATATCGAAGTCAGAGCGTAGGATGTAGCGGAGAAAGGATCGACCGACAGAAGTGGCGTTCGAGAAACGGTCTTAAGCCATGGATATTGTGATTCCTGAACCTTTGCGGAAGTACTTAATGCTCTGGGTATATTGTTAGCCCTCTTCTAGCTATTTTGTTGGCAGATTTTTCAAGTATGTTCAATCGTAATATTACGGGCTACTTAGGTAAAGTTATTGGGTATAGACAATCGATGATTACGAACATTTCTTTCCTGTTTATTCTTTTTTGCTGAAGTTAAATGAAACGTCAAGAAACGTGGTTCCGTTAGATATACCATCTTTCGATTTACCATCATGCTACCGCTTCACTCGATAGACATTCTTATTTTGTTTGTATAGCCTACGCCTCGCGGAACCATTGTTTGCTTGGTTACGCGATATTTGCACAGAATCATGGACTCCAATTATATGGGGAGGAGAAAGAACGAAATACGTGGTAGAACGTTGGGGTCACGAATGCCCGGGGGCTTGTTATTTCACTGAAAACCGTTATATCTCAAGATCTTCGGTCATTAGAGGAGCCTGTAAGATTACCTCCCCGAAAACTTTGAAACAA
The DNA here is from genome assembly GCA_963576845.1 of Megachile leachella. NCBI lineage: Eukaryota > Metazoa > Arthropoda > Insecta > Hymenoptera > Megachilidae > Megachile > Megachile leachella. Next base: position 3,759,797 of record OY756257.1, read on the forward strand.
TATTTGTGAAACCGTGAACGCTTAATAGACGGCTAAATTATCCTAACTGATTACCACCCGGACAAACGCATTTCCGGGAACATCATTCATTTGCATTTGTTAATTCATTTCGCTCTTCCGCAACTTGATTACCACACTGAAAATAACTGTATCTAGAACGACACGCTACATATAATTTTAATTATTAACGATACGAGTGTTTAATTTACCGTGTCAGATTATTAAAGCAATTCTCGTGAAATTTCGAATTTCCTTTTTGATTAAATTACATTTGTCGAATCAATGTTAATTAATTGTTCCGTGCACGATAGCTTTGTGTGATTTTGCTCCTCGACAAACTAGTTATTGAAAATTGCCGTGTTTAGTGCTGCACGCTATGACCTAATCATAAAATGGCGAACCTGCGTCATAAAATGATAATTGCTGAAATGGTGTAAAATATTTGATAGGGCATAGGGTTGTAAAATACAAAATATTTCTGCAAGTTCTTACACTTTACAAATTTTTGAAAGTTTCAAATTTCCACATCTATAGATTTCCATAATTTCTGAAATTTTAAGGTCCCTAAATTTTTAGCTGAAAATATTTAAATCCTTAAAGATGCATGAAAATGAAGAAGTAAAATTTCCTCCTTGGAATATCTTTCGATTTGTCCTTGACTGTACAGAATTATCCCGTAAAATTCGGTCGTAGGACGTCGATGAGGAACGGCATGCCGATCATCCCCTGGAGAGACTCGCAGGTAACCGGGTAAGACGAACGCCTGCGAGCAATAGGGAAAACAAAAGAGCTCGGTGACTTTACGATCGCGGTGGTTCGAACGTAAAAATCTATCAACAGACCCTTCTGTATAACAGGGGATGAAGTGGCGGACGCAGAAGGGGCAAAAGGCAGCCGCGGGCGAGACAGCACAGCCACCCCTCCGCAACAAGCGGTATTGACGAAATTGATTGCGGAGGGTGTATAACCGAGCTCCGCTCTCCTGCAGGGTGGCGCTACCCGTGGGTGTTCGGGGCAAGAACCGAGAGGGTGGCGTGCTCCGTTCGCTCCTCTCTCCGCCGCTAAAACGCAAAAGGGTGAGAAAACATTGTTACTAGCAGTTACTCTTGCGCGGCTCCCTCTACCGCCCCTAACCTCCCCTCTACTGATCCCCTACCCTCTAGCGCTCCCGTGCCGTGCACGTGTTACACAGCCCCCGGGGATGAGCGGGAGAATCGAACGGATGTAGGAATCACGAGAAGAGACGACGGAGGACGAGTGGAAGCCTCAAGGGAACCGACTAGATCACAAGTCAGACGGCTCGTTTCTTTCTCACCCCCTCTTACGACCCCCGACACCCTTCGCACTCTCTCTTTCGCTGGCGGGTCTTAAGTCGACCCTGTTGCCCGAGCATTCTGCGTGATCGTTAAAAGACGTCGTTACACCCGAGCTACCGTTTATCCACTTGGAATGGTAATCAGTTTTAATTGATTTCTTGGATCAGTTTTAATTGATGTCGGATGTTGGTGGGAAATCGGATGATAATTTCAAGTCATTCTGGGCACTTTAAATGAAACTGGATTAGAATTATTTTATGGAATAGGGTTAATGATACCTAGAGATCACGTATGGTATCGAATGGGTCTTAAAATTTATTATGTGATTTAATAGGGTCTTGAAGGTAAAGTGACAGAGATACTAAAATATATGAATGTGATATAAACTTATACGAGGTCTGTCCCAAAAGTATCCGACCTTCCTTCATATTTCCCTGCTGGTGTTATCCTACGTCACCGGGCGGGTGGCATCCTTCGAAATTGTCCCCATTTAATTGTATAATACGCTGCTAACGACATTTTCATTTAAAAAAACAGTCCTAGAAGTCGTTTTTCGATATAGCCTTTAGAGCGTTCGTTGTATTAGTTTCGATCGTGTCTTTATCGTCGAATCAGTGTCCTTTGAATGGCATTTTCAATCTTAAAAACAACCAAAAATCGCAGGAAGCTACATTAGGACTGTACGGATGCTGACGGAACTGTATTACTTTGTGTTTCGTCAAATATTGCTGCACAAGATTCGATGCATGCGCTGGCGCGTTATCGTGATGAAGAAGCCAAATCACCGCTTGACCAAAACTGAGGCCAAAACTAGTTTTCGATATTCCAAAATCACATTCTAGTTCTCGCACAGTAAATCGACGATCTTCGTTGATTGCAAGTCGCATACGTTCGACGTTATTAGGTATTGTCATGAAAGGCTACCCAGAGCATGGGTTACTATCAACAGATGTGCGGTCATCTTTGAATCGCTTATATCACTCTTTGATTTGTGTGTTGCTCATACACTCGTCCCCAAATGCCTTCTTCATCATTTTGATGGTCTCCGCACAACTTTTTTCGAGTTTTAAGCAAAATTTGATGCAAATTCGTTGCTCCGATTTTTCTGTCATTTTTCACAACAGCAGAACGTAAAAAACGCTTCGTAAATAAATGCACGTTGCACGTGAACTGAGGTGTCCCAATGAAAACTGCGATATCGTGGGAGTTCGTAAAGCTTTGCATTTGATACTCATACCCGACAAATGACGCTAAAATTGTCAGGTGCGAAGAAATTAAAGAAGGTCGGATACTTTTAGGACAGACCTCGTGTGTATGTAAATTTCTCCATATATGTATATTTCATTTGATATTTATATGTATTGAAAACATAATGCATATGAGTTAGAACAAACCACCCTGAACGTACCTTCAGAATCTACATCCAACTGATCTAAAATTGTTATTCAAACAGAAAAGTTACATCTAAAAAATAGATTTTAACATCTTCTTTTTCAACTTGCAACTTGATCAAATAATACCTTGTTAAGTCTTTTAATATTCTATTAAATTCCCAGTTCAGTTTCTGTTAATCTAAATTCGCCTCCTTCAGTTTTAGTTCGCGACATAAAATTCCGAAAACAGAGATTGGCATCAAACTCTTAATTTAGGAAACGAGGTAATTGATCATACCCGAATATCGACAAAGCTCGAAAACGGTTTTTAATTTCGCACATTCTAGCGTCCATATATTCGATTTTCGCGAGAGTATTTGCGATTGTTTCGTTCCGATAAATCGGACAGTGGAGCCACGTTTGTATTCCAAACAACGTCATCACGCTCGCTCGAATTAGCGTGCTGCATCATTAATGCGCAATAACCGAAAAATAAGGCGTGCACAATGGATTTGCGGAAGTTCGTGGCCCCGGCCACCTTCAATTACCGTGAAATCACGTTTTTCCGTTGCTTAATCGGCCGGATCGATGCAAGTAGGTCGCGGATACCGGTGACCCATTAAATTTCCGATATACAGCCGGAAAACGCTCGGTTTAATTCATTTCGGCGGTGACCTATCGCCGAGAATCGACCTTTCGCTAGATCTATTTGGAACACTGGTGTCTGCCTTTCAACCGTCACCGGATTGTTGGGTCAACCGTGACCCACGCTAACTCTTTTGAGATTTCGACTGTATTCTAAGTCATGTTGTTACACATTGGATATTTCTGTGATGCTTCCCATGCACCATCATCGTAAAATATTTCGACCAAAAAATTCATTGCATATTTGCATACTAAATATTTCTAAAAAATTTAATGTTGAGATGACCATTAACTTCATATATGTATAAATTTGCTTAGTCCTATCATTTGCAATTTGGTTTGAATGAAATCATTTCTGTTTTCCAAACCTAAATCTTTTGATTTAAGGTCGTTTGAAGGTCATATTTTTAACAGGTCCTTCAGATGAGCTACTATAAAATTAAAAATTCATGGAACCGTTTATAAAAGTGACTTTAACAATTTGTAGAAATAAAATTCAAAAATATGTAGTAAGCTGAAAAAGTTTTGTTCCAAACATTTGTTGATTTGATAAATGTTGTGTGATAGAGAAATAAATGCTGTATCAACCTGATAAATAAAAAGTATCAAAGAAGTACAGTTAATTAACTGCTATTTTTCCTTCACCGTCTCGGAAATGAACAACGCGTTGTTAAAAATAGCCGGCCAATGATCCTTCATCAAAAGGCAACCAAGGGATCGGTATTATTTGTCAACGGGTGGCAATCTCGCTCAGCGACAGAATCACGCTACAGAATCATTATCGACGTAAACTTCTCGAAGGGGAAAGAAAAGGGAGACAAATTTCTCGAGCATTCCTTCTCTCGTCTCAGCTTCCTAATCTTCTGTCTCCTTGGGAAACGAAATTCGAGGGAGGATTCCCTGTGGCGTTAATAAAAATTCTGGGGTGGAAAATTACGTGACGCGATCAAACCTCGACCTAACATTTCCGCTTCGTAATGTCAATTAACCTTGACTCTCAGTTACCTCATATTGACGTTATTTACCACTAAGAAATAATTCATCAACCTTGACTTAATGGAGTTCAAATTAAACCAATCAATTAAACTGTATGTTCATAACGAAGGTTAAATAACTCCATTTTTTTTAGGAAGGATTTTCTAAATTTTTTTAAATTCTTCTACTCGTACAAGCAAATTAGATTTCTGTAAAAAATAGTTACCCCACTTTTGTTATAAATGACTCAATTTATCATGGTTTAATATATTATTCAATTTATATGCATTTATAGACACAGGACAATAAATTAGCAACAATGTAACTGAGTTAGTAAAAATATAACTATTATAAAGAATTAAGGTTCTTATGATTACTCCCAATCTTTTTTTCTTCAAACCGAATTAAAAAGAGTCCACATCAGAATTGGAGATATTTAAATCCCAGAAGATATTTAATCCTAATAACATATTGTAGCATCGGTGAACGTATCGCCGAAGATCGTTCATCCCCATACAAATCCTGCCGTCACGATTTGCCTTCAAAGCACGGGTTAAAACTACCCCCCGTCGCGGAATCCAGCTCGTCCTGGAACAGGAAACACAGTCGGTCTACAAGACCAAAGTCTCGGTCACGGATATTGACATTTCATTAAACGAGATTCCTGAGGAGCGTGTGTACGTATACGTACGTTCAATTTCCGGCTGCTTGCGAAGCGAAACTGAAACTTGTCAAAATGTATGTTGTATAGTTTGGTACGCGTCTTTGTCTACCGGCGTTTCTACAACACATCCTGTGCATCTTTCACGGTAACGTCGATGCAATTTTGATGAAGCAACACGATCTCCGATTTTCTTCCCGGCTCCTTTGAATCGCTGATCAACCTGACTCTGTTATTCCATTTGAACCCACCGAGATCTATTATTGCTCGTTCGTTTTAAGCCGCAATTTTGCTTCGAAAAATAGTTGGCAGAATTCTTTATGAATGATTCTATATTTTATTTATGAATGGATATGTCGGTATTAACTTTTGCTGATTTTATAGAGTTTAGGGTTAGCAATGTTAAATGTTATTTTCAAACACGTCTTCATATGGTGCATAGTTACGTGTATGTATGTGTTGCATATCCACATGTTATAAGTATATTCTTTAATTTGTGTCCCGTTTCTAAAACTATGAACATATCTAGATACCGTATGTAGATGGTCATCCAATTAAAGACTAATGAATCTTGAAGACTATTTTACCTATGGAAAATGAGGAAGCTAAGGCTCTAAATATGATATATATAATCCGCGGATGCATCTGTATAGGGTCGTATTATAGATCGAGTAGGCATAGCATCGTCGGTCCATTATCATATAGCGAAGTTGGCAACCCTCCCACGTTGCTCGGCTGAATTGCAAGCTTGCCCTTCCAGCCGGCGTGGCAAGATACGACTTTCACTCCCACGTCCGCCGGTAGTAACGCACAAAAAAATGCTCTGAATAGAAACTTCGCGGCATTAGGGGACAATTGGGCTCTGTCGTCACGTTATTATTCCTGCCTGTGCCGCGGAGCGAGGAGAGGCCGGGCAACAGCACTCCAGAAATTGCTAAAATTTATGGACTCTATCGTGGAACACGCTGGAAAAGGGAGTGGAAGAGAGGCAGGAGATAAAAGAGAGATTCCTCGAGATCGCCGAAGAAAGTTTTCTCTTTTCCGAGCGACATTTACGCTCGTTCTCTTTCAACGAATCGTTCCTTCTTCCTCGACTTTCTCGCAAGACGGACGGTCCTCGCCTAGAGAACGACGTTTCTCGTGAAAAGATCGTCTTCTCGTCTCTCTGTCTTCCACTGCTCGATACTCTTCGAATGGCACACCGGTAATGGGATAGTGATCGAACGTGGATAATTTATCGGCTCCTTCCTCGCCACGCGTTTAAACACCCTGCCTCGAAAAATGCGATTCATTCATCAGTCACTTGCACCACTGTAACACCCGACTATTCCTTAATTTTTATACTAAAAATATTCTCACCTATTTTCTTTGATTCTCCCTCTTATTTTAAATGACACTGTTACGCATCGGGTCAAATATTAGCTTTTTATATTTGTTGTCGAAGGTTGTAAATCTTCGATGACCCATGGCGTTTCCACAACTTGTTACGGTAGTGGAATTATATGTAGAATTTATAGAGTGGTTCAGAGTCCTCCACACTGGTGTGCCCAAGTCAACGAAGGATGTAGATCATCATCCCACTACTTATGTGTTTCAACAAAGGTAAACTAAGATTGATTATGTTCCAACGACAGATATTTTAAGACTGATTGTATTTCGATCGAAAGTATTCCAAGACAGACTCTATCTCAAAAGGAAGGTGCTCTAAGACTGATTGTATTTCGATGGATGGTATTCTAAGACTGACTAGTCGCCTCTAAGAAGCCAGAAAAGAAAACTACATATGAAGTTCAAAATGCGAAGGCGTTACCAAAAAGGACCAATCAGGACAAACTGTTATACGGAAAAAATACTGATTGGTGAAACGGTTCAGCGAATGAAATTGTAGGACTTTTAACATACACTCCAAAGTTGTAAAACGTTTCGTTAATAAAGTGACCCAAACAGTTAAGTGATTTGGGTCCTTCAAAAGAACTAAGTAACGGGACCTGTTACAGAGGTGCACAGTTTAGGACCATGGAAATAAACTTCTTTAAAGAAAGCTATACCGGCGTTATAAAAATGTACCTTTCTGGCCTGTTAGAAAGCTATTGTCAATAGTCAGGAACGTCAAGCTGTGGAGGCACTCATATGGTCCAAAATATCCGTTTAAAATTGCAAGAATGAAACGCTCTTGGGTCCGACAGAACACCCATAAATATTGGACTAATAATATTCCGAGCAATTCGTAACAGACACTCATTTTAAGATACCTCTGAGCGATATAACTGACACAGATAGCTCCATATACTCTCCATATGTACTCTCAGTACATTCATATGTACTGAGTAGTACTCTCAATACTTCGTATATCTCACTCGTTGACACGAAAAATCATCCACGTAAAATGTGCACAGGTCGAAATAATGCGACATATAATGTTTGACTAACCCAATGAGGTTGGCACACCTGGCGGACAAAGGGTGAAGTATACATAGCGTAAATAGCGAAAGGAGGACAAGAAGTTTCGGGGGCTTAAAACTGAGGGCCGACGGCGAGTTTGAAGTTTTAATGCTGTACAAATACACGTATACGTCTGATATCGAGACGGGGTTCGAATTCTCAAGGGTTTTCCGCCGCGACGCCACGAACTTAACTGTTCGAGACTCTCGCGCGTTTTCCTTCGAACACCGGCTGCATTATTGTTACTCGCCTTTTGAACAAGTTTTTCCCTCTGTTAACGGAGGGCCAAGCAAAGCGGCTTATAAACGAGCTTGATATTTCGCATTACCGGCGCGCGATTCCAATGATTCTCGATAAGTACCAGCGAACTACTTACGGAATATTAAACGTGAAAACTCTCTGTCGACGATTGATAATGGAGGAGATGGGAAACAGCTTCTACGGATGGACGGTCAATAGCTCGACTGGAAACACTTGATATTGATGCTGTCGCAAAACAATTTTTACGAATGAATACTTTGTCACGAGGCGTTTAAGTAGCCAGTTAAATTCTTCTTTGTTCGTGACTTCCGGTTGAAGTATTGTATATCCACTTGTTGTAGAACTTCTGTTTTCATCTTCGACGAACAGTCAATTTTTATAGACAGTCATTTATAACAGTCATACAAACAGTCATTTCTGTGCATCATGAATTAACATCAATTTATTAAAATAACATTTGGAGTTCATTGCAACATCTGATTGCACAAACAAAATGAACTCTGAATTATAATTGTACTATACATATTCTGAAAGAATGTAAACAGTATTTATTTTATTTATCATAAATGTTTATATACAGTTTCTTTCATTCTTCATTACCAAATGAATAATTATTTAAAAATCAACCCTTTTTGTATCGTAAACGAAGTTATAAAAACAGTATAGGAAATACAGGGAGGAGTTTGAAAATCAATTACAGTGCGGTGATTAAGCAAATCCGGTAATAAATTATACAGTAGCTGCGGTATAATGTTCTTCAAGTGGGTAACGCAGAGATCGAGAACGATGCGAAACGTTCGAGCAATGTAAAACACTTTTTGATGAAAAGTTTTTAAATATACGCGTAGCCCACCCCTTCGACATAAATTTCGTTGTACTACACAAATATTTCACGTGGCGCTCCCCATTTAAAGTTAGTTCGAGAAACTGCTTAGCATCTACTTATTCACTAGATTTTTCAACATGAACATCGTACTCGGAGCTATCCAGCCGGTCCATGTTTCCCAGACAGACGTATAGATCGCGAGTCATAAATATAAGAAGGCAGAGGCCGTATTTAATGCGGTGCCCACAACTCGAACTTACAACGGTCGATCTTGTGTTAGAAACGTTGCGAGAAAGATGTCTAGTACGTTCATTGAGACTGTCGAGAACGTAGCGTTCAATCTTACGTCTCTTAAATCATCCTCGCCATTGAAAAATGATATACTTCTAAGTAGCGGTAATCACTTCGTTTTGAAAACTTCATTTACAGACGATATTTTTAAACTACTGTAATCTGTGATTAACTTTGGTGGTCCTATTTATGAAATTTACGAATTTTAGGGTTTTCTGTAGTTTTATAGTTGTTAGTAAAGTTTAAAGCTTTTCTTAGAATATGTGGGAGGAGGTGGGAGGAGTGGACTTGTTATGTTATTATAGAGGAGATTATGAGAGGTGAAAAATGTGTTGTATGCCAACCTAAACCAATATAGATATCCTACTCAACTATCCGGTGACCTCATCCTTAACTGCGATTCATACTGCCAATAGTCAGCCCTACATCATCCTCGACCTTACCCTATGAATCATTTTTTAACCCTGTCCTTACCAATTCCAACTCCCTCCACCACTCTTCCAAATATATATATATTCCTGTATTTTCTGAAACTAGAGAACAGTTAAATCTATATCTTAGACCGAACTCTTGCACGTCTGCACGATAAAATATCAGCTAGTATTACTGTACGCGTTAAATAAAACCAGCCCAAAATTCCGCTTGGAATCAAAGTCTATTTAATATAATAAACCAGAATACAACAAATGGAACCTGCTCGACTGTACCAGATGATAACGCGAGAAAGATACATTATATTGACCATGCAGTACGTGACCAATGCAATGCATTGACTATGGAATGCGTCGAATATGTAACGTGCTGACTATGGAATGAGTCAAATACGCAACACGTTAACTATGGAACGCGTCGACTGTACAAAGCATTGACTACGGAACGCGCCGACTATGCAACGCATGGACTATACAACGCGTCGACTGTACAGAGCGTTGACTATGGAACGCCTCGAGTATACAAAGCGTTGACTATTCAACGCATCGACTATGGAACGCGTCGACTATTGAACGTATCAGCTATGCAACGCGTCGACTATGGAACGCGTCAAATTTGTAATGCATTGATTATGAAATGATTCGAATATGGAATGCGCTGACTATGCCACGCGTCGACTATGCCACGCTTCGACTATGCCACGCTTCGACTATGCCACGCGTCGACTATGGAACGCGTCGACTATGGAACGCGTCGACTATATAAAACGTTGACTATGGAACGTGTCGACTATGCAACGTATGGACTATACAACGCGTCGACTGTACAGAGCGTTGACTATGGAACGCCTCGAGTATACAAAGCGTTGACTGTTCAACGCATCGACTATGAAACGCGTCGACTATTGAACGTGTCAGCTATGCAACGCGTCGACTATGGAACGCGTCAAATTTGTAATGCATTAATTATGAAATGATTCGAATATGGAATGCGTCGACTATGCAACGCGTCGACTATGGAACGCGTCAAATTTGTAATGCATTGATTATGAAATGATTCGAATATGGAATGCGTCGACTATGCGACGCTTCGACTATGCCACGCGTCGACTATGGAACGCGTCGACTATATAAAACGTTGACTATGGAACGTGTCGACTATGCAACGCATTGACTATAGAATGCGTCGAATATGTAATGCACCGATTATACATACAATGTGGATTTTAAATTTAGTTAAAACAAATTTTACTGTATGACATTTTTATACGCTTAACACGTTGACTGCCGCACTAAAGTAATTTTCAATTGCATTCAGTAGTGCTTTAATTCTTGATCAGTTTTTGTAAATATTTGCACAATATGTTGTTACATTTATTTTCCATAGATTCATGTAATTAATGCGAGAATTTGCGGTTAGGAAAATGAGTAAATTTTTAACAACATACATGTTAAATCAGTATACATATTTAAGTGTCACCCATATAAGGGTGACGTGGCAGTCAACGTGTTAAAATCAAGTCCCGTTCAATTAAATTCACTATTAAAAATTCAAGTAGAAATAACAATTAACAGCATCAACAACACCTAAATAAATACAAGTCGATTCAGTCACCTGTCATACGAAAACGCGTACCAAGAGTGGTCTATAGAAAAACAGACGACACGTGCAATTTGTACCGTTCGTTGACGTCGACGAGGAAGCCACGTGGCGAGATAAACACGTCCCTTGACCGTGGAAGACCCACTACATTTCCGGTGGTACAACAATTCGACGCAACCATCGTCGTTTCCAGCTTTTCATTGTTATGTATCTCGACAACTGTTCGGGTTCGATACCGGAAAACACGAAACAGAACGCCGCGGGGTGTCTGCCGTTCAAAAAGGAAGCTACTCGATGAAATCTCTGTTCGTCTGAGAACTGAAGAATGGACGGAAATCGTAGGGACGCTAACATTTCGAAATTTGGGGGACTTGGACATTTAGGGACATTGAGTTGGAAATTTGCGAGGTTGGGAGTTTGAAAACTTGGGGTGATTTAGGAATTTGGACATTTGAGAAGTTGGAAATTTATTAGTTTTTATATTTGAACTTGTAAGTGTACGAATTTAAATATTTGACTTAATGATAAGAAATTCGACGCTTTCTCTACATCTACAATCGAAATTCGATTTTTCTTAAAAAATAAATACAAATTAAAATCGCATTAAAAACTGAGGAAAGAAGTTACAAAAATTTAGCTTGTGCTTCCATTATTAGTACAGAAATTCTCACTGTCGTTACTTCCTCATCGTCGTTCATTCTGCAGCGTTCGAAAGTCTATGATTGATATTGGAGAGCGATACAAAGGGGAATTCTAAGCGTGCAGTCGTTCGGTTCAGCACTAGGACCAATTTCCTAACAAATTTGTTGCATTCGATTTGTTCATTGGTGGTCGAAGTCGACGTTTGTTTCTCGGGAAAATATTCAAAGCGGTACTTGCCAACTGGGGCAAGAAATTGCGCGGGTACCGTTCGTCCACACGAGAACTCTCTACGTTTCCGATAGAATGACGGTTTGATGCATCACTTTGGCGCAACGTTTTCGGATTTTTATTGTTGTGTATCTTTCGTGGCCGATACGCGGAACAGAGAACGGATCGCTGCGGGGTATCCGCATCGGGAAAGAAGCCAGTGAACCAAATCCGTGCGGCGCAAAGAGAGAAAGAAACGCCGGAACACCGGGATACGAAGGATACGTATACAAAAGAGAGAAACTAATCGGAAATCGAAGCGGCCGTTTGCGTCCCTAACGAGTCAGTTTTTAATAACTCGCCGTAAAATCAACGAAAATTCACTCGCCGCGTTTTCCCTGTTTATTCCGGCCGTCCACGCTCCCTCTTTCGTTTCCCATCAAAGCCACCCCGGGTGAGGCTCGACGGTAAATTGCAAAAAACGTTCCGACGTCCATCATAGCGAATTAAAAATCTGGATGATCAACGATCGTGCTCCGATACTCCGTCACCAATCACAATATCTCTCGTCCCGTGGTCGACAAACAATCGCGGGGGAGACAAAGTACCCTCTCGTTGTCGCCACCGTTTTACGAGTTTCATTGTCGCCCACCTTGATGAACCCCTCAGCACAGAGGAAACGGAGAACAAAGCTCCGCAGGCGGTCGCCGCTCAAATGAAAAGCCCTCTGGAGAACGAAGAAAGCGATGTACAAGGTGAGACACTTCAATTCGATTCAACTCAAATCAAGTTTCTTTGACAAAACTCTGCTGATTTCGTTGCTTTTTATTAATTATAAGCTTACAAAGTTAACACGTGCTACATCTCTATAAGCTTTGAAATTTAAAGGGTTGGAACATTCTAGTTATTAGGGCATGATATGTGAGGATCTAACTCAGGAGTCTAGGAACTTGATGAATGAAAACGTAGAAACTGGCAATTTTTAAAATTGTAAAAGTTAGCAAATTTTAGAAAGTTTGTAAATTAAAAAATTCCTGGAGTTTACGCACGCGTTCTAAAGGAAGTGTTGCATCCGAGTGAACGAAGGGTAATACACGGTCGATTGTTACGGTGGCAGTAATTGTAGGATGCCGGTAGCGACGTCGGTGGTTGTGGGGTTTAGGTAAAGGCAACGAGGGGTGGCGAACCCCCAACGACAATACTTTACGGTTCAGCGCACTCTCGGCTCGGGATCATCGAGTTTGAATCCGAACGGTGTACTCGAGCTCAGGATCATGGTGGTGGTGATGGTGCGCCTGGTTCCGGCCATGGGGAACCCTTCGCGGCTCTGTTTAAAGTAGACACGTGGCCCCGTTTACGTTTCGAGGGTTGACGCACGCATGCGTGCGCCCCATGACGGTGTCGGTGCACGCGCGTGTATCGACGCTGGTCCTTTGAAAACCAAAATCAAATACATTATTTGAGAGGTACGGGACTGGCAAGCCACGGGATCGTCCCATTGTTGGCCGCTGTCAGCCTGGAAGAGATTGCGCGACTTTATTGGCCGTTTAACAATCGGGACGAGTTGCGACGGGATTTCGGGAGCTGTCGCCTCCGTGATTAAGTTTCTGAAGCGGTTAGATTACGCCTCGTGGATTCCACGCTGGGAACGACTGACAGAACTTTGTTATTGTCTCGTTTTGTGGACGATCCTTGATACGCTAGCTTTACTCACATGATTTCACGCGTGATGGCCTGCGAATCACAACTAAGTCACTCTATTCAGACTTTGTAGATCTCTGTACACATGTATTGATGTTCGGAAAATCAGCTTTAATCTCTCGGTAGTTGGCAAGGGCAAAGGAGCTCGTCTCCTTCAGAGGTACAAATAAAATGTATAAAATCTACAATTATAACTGTACAATAAAATACACGAATATAATTATAAATACATATATAATAATTGCATATAGGTTAAATGAAGAATAAAATGTGAAATCATAGAAGTGTTTATATGTAGCTTCTTGTTCGTAAACAGTCTGTTTGAAACTGTATTATTTCTAGTCTCCTAAAATTGTGTGAAATTCAAAGGAACTTCAAATAAATGCAAGCGATACAAATAAAAAAAATTATTCCAAAATGTGTTGATCTAAAGACTTAGCCTTTTGACCTAGAAAAGACGAATTCCTACACGTGACATACGTCTTCAAAATTCATTTTCCAGTAAATTTGTCGAAATACCCTGCCATATCCCTGTAACGATGTACAGGGTCGATATAAGAAATCTTGGTTAAATTCCTATTACGTTAAAAAGGAGATTATGCTAGGATTTAATTCGAGGACAGGAACGGTACGGTCGAATTAAACGTTCCGGAAGTCATCGTTGAAGGTGAAGACTACGGAGGGACCAGTAGTAATGTCGGTATCTAACAAATAAAATACCGGGTTCCAAGTCGTCTCTTTATCCTGGCCGGTTGTAAATATGCAAATTGTCAGAACCGCCATCCTTCTTTGTCTAAAGGAACGGTGGCTCGAGCGTTGGAGCTGCACGGCCGATGAGATTCAATTTACCTCCACCAAAATGGTGTACGCGGTAATACAGTTTGGATACGCGGATACCCTCCGCCTATATTATTGCCTTCGTAATAACGTGACAGTAATTTGTATGCAAAATCATTTCCCCAGAGCTATCCGGCCACGTAAACGTTCGACCGTCCTTGCAAAGTTTTCTTTGTTTGCACGCCGAACTATCTTCAAACTTGATAGATCGACAACTTCGAGATACCTCCACACCGTTTTCGTGCGTGCCGCTTCTCTGCTTACCTTTGCGCGGTTATCGATGCAGCATCGAGTAAACGAGACACACGAAATCTGGGCCACCGGTGGAAATTACTTGGCAATCTTCGTGCTTGCTTCTGCGCTGGATTTTGATCGTGCGTGACGCGGAAGCATCTCGGTACACACGGCTTCAACGTCATTTAACGCGACCTTATGGCTCTGGTAAAGTGCATTTCATGTTAAGATTGCAATTACGAAAGGGGATGTTAGTTTTTGATTTATACTGGTGAGGATATGAATTCAAGTCTTGAATTCACTTGATTTGGACATGTAGGTACACATGGTTTAAGTACGTATAGGTACACGCGGTTTAAGTATAGAAAGTACTGTACAATTCTGGTGGAATGTATTTGATGTAACTGGCATAAGAATTGTTTAGGAAATTATGACTTCGGTTTTGATTTCAATGTTTGGTGCTAGCCCCGTGTACCATTTTGACGAGTCTCACTCGTGACATTTGACACTCGAATTTTCAATACCCTTCATTTTGAAATTCAAATCCAATGGACAAAACATTTTAACTTTCTTCGTCTGTTTTAATATTATAACTGTGATTAGTTCTAACTTGATAACCTAAAGATCTGAAGGTGTTAACATGGATGTGATCCAAATACAAATGTTCTAAAATTTAACAATTTCATAGTTCTCTCAGAAACGTTAAGAGAGTGGTAACATTACATGAATCGTCTAGATATATCGCGTATCGTCTGGTGGCGTGAAAACAAATGCCGCGCGAATAAGAATCGATGGAACAAGCGTCTGAATACGGCGTGGACGCGAAGGAACAGGGAAATTTATTTCAACCATCCAATTGTATTTTCCTAAGTGGAGGCTCGTGCTCCATCGATAGCTCATCCAGACGAGCTTTCTCTTATCTCGGTTAACCGAGTGATGGATGTCGATCTCCTTCCAATTCCTGTATATATCGAAGCCCTTTACTTTTCCTCGAAGAGAAGGAACGTGAACGCGTAGCTCTCCGAGGCGAAGCACGAAGCGGCACAAATAAATCTACCGTGGTCAATCTCATGAAGTCCTTCCTCAACAAGATTCCTCCGGTTCTGTCCAGGATCCAAGGGAATACATGCAAAAACGGGTGGGGAGAGAAACGAATGGAAAAGTATCCTCCTGGACCTCTCCAGGGTACTCGCGATAAAAGGTTTCCCTCTATTGCTACTTTTGTGTAATTCTGCCTCGTGTATCCGCGGCTTCTACTTCAACCAGCTATCCGTTCACTATCTCGTTCGAAAGAAGATTTACATCCCGAACGTTCTTATTTAAATTGCGATACCGGCTGCCCGGGGAAACAGATCGAGGGGGTTCAACGGTGCACGGTGTGTTTTGTTTAAAATATGCAACTAAGTTATGTAACCGGCTCGAAATATCGATCGGGTGCTTGTTAGAACCAACGATTAATGAATTGTCGTAAGTATCCCGTTACCGCGATTTTCCGATCCTTCTGATTCTTCATTTATACCGTTCAATTTTTCTTTTAGGGTGGGAGAATGCAAATGTCGCTTTATGAATTTTAATTGTTTGCTTCGATTTCGTGGCAAAAGGCCGAGTGCTTTCAGTTATTCGCGACACATTTTTCAAATTTCATTTGTCGAAAATGAATTCGGTGGTTTATTGACGTTCACATCTCTAATTCTGGATTTTCTCGTTCCAACAGAAGTTTACAGGTCGAACGAGTTCCGACATTTGAAAATTTCCAAATTGTGAAGTTCGAGTTTCATAGTAGATCTTAAGGGTCAAAGTTCCAATATTCGAATATTAGAAAATTTGTTACTTTCAAAGTTCACTAGAAAATCTTTAAGAATCATAAACCTTTTGTAATATTCATTAGGTTACTTAAATTTAAAAGTATCTTCGATATCTCGTATTT
Organism: Megachile leachella; assembly: GCA_963576845.1. Classification (NCBI taxonomy): domain Eukaryota; kingdom Metazoa; phylum Arthropoda; class Insecta; order Hymenoptera; family Megachilidae; genus Megachile; species Megachile leachella. Next base: position 3,776,169 of record OY756257.1, read on the forward strand.
TCAGAAATGTAAATTTCATGCATATTTGATATTCTGCGCCCCTTCTCACGCTCGAGCGAAAGGGTTATAAATGAGAAGTTAAACTTCTTGAAAATAGGGAGCTGGCAACTCGGGTTACGAACGAATGACGGGACACAATTCTCTGTCAACTCTGACAGATTTTGTCCCGAAGTTTTTCGGGCCTCGACAGGGAGTATTGATGAGAGAAGTTCTTTTGGTAAAGCACTTCCATTCGCTAATGAACATCTAGCCGGAATATTACATGTAATAACTTCGCGCCGCAGCTATCGTACAACATTTTTGTGTATTTTTTAAAGAGAGGGAATTGGTGCTCCCCCAGGCGCGATCTCGGGTTATCGGATGAAACAGAACACGCCAAAGCAGCGGTATCAAAAACGCCGGAAAACAACCGTTCCGTGGTGCACGACGACAAATAAAACGGGCAATTTCAGTGAGACATCCGGGGAAAAGTGAAAATGCCAAAATTCTCTCATATGCGAAATTAACGTCCCGTTTCGATGTTACACTCTGACAAATATATAATCTTCTATAACAAACTTGTTCGTGAACTAATTACAGGTTCGCGGTAATTAATCATAATTGATTATTGTCGTAATTTTTTACGTCTCGTAATTAATTGCAATCGACAAGTATTGAAAGTGAGATTTGGAAACATTATAGAGATTAAAATAAATTCTTCTGTATTTGCATTAGTTAAATTTATTTTGACAGAATGAATAGATTAGTGGGTTATTTTTCAAAACACTGAACATGTGCTGTTCACCTATGATATTTATTTTTAAAAGTAATTTCAAAAGAATATATTTTTAATTTATGACATTGTGTTGAAATATTCCATGCAAAATTGCATTGATGCACCTATTATACATATATATGTATAAGAATACATATGAATAAATATGTATATCTGAATAAATGATCTAAATGATGATGAAGTCAATCATTATTAATATATGAATGTTTCAATCAACAATTGCTGTAAAGAATTTTAGACAATGAATAAAAGAAAGTAGCTTGAAATTACAGTGTTCATATAAAATGGAATGTGATGAAGGGTCAGTAAAACGGTGGAGCCATTGTCGGCCATTTCTAAAGAGAATCTTCGTCGGTGACAACACGATTTCGCGAGAAATGGGCTCGATGGTTTTCCAGAACGGCCAATTGAAACGATAAGCGTGATCGTGCAGATAAAAATCGAGCTATGGAAGGAAACAACGAAGGAGAAACTCACGGACAAAGGAAGCAGATGTGTAGAGATATTCTGTTTGCGACAGAAAGGCAGTCGATACTGCCCCCAGAGAACCAGTTGATCAGCTATATCCTGGAGGTCGAATAATGTTACATAGGGGTGCATCGCCGACACCCTCGTTGCCTTTGTACTTCGTCGATAAAAAAGCGTGAAGCAAAGAAATGAACGAGAAAGAGGGTGGATTAAGTTCTATCTACTCGAAGATACCAAATCAATTTCTAATTTGGGGGACGAGAATACACATTTATAGAAATATAAAAACGTAGTATAGGAAATTCATTTATTGGAAAGATTTATTCTGAAGCGGAACTTCGAGAATGAGTGTACTAGTGAGATATAGTGAGACGACGCACGGGTTATTATACTTGTTGCAATGTAGAAATATAGAACGAAATTTTCTAGCAACTAACCTGTAATATTATGTACCTGAATTATTTCTAGGATTCAGTTGTAGAAGTAATTATTAACGTATTAATTTAATTAAGCTTAATACAGACTTCCAACGGCGGAGATTATAGAAATATCAAAGATAACAAGGCGAAGCAAAAGGCAGCAATTGTCCGAAATTACGTACCTGTCCATTAAAGCGCAGCGTACCAAAGAGTTCTTCTCGATCCCGAACGTAAGAAACGTAACTCGCTGTCTTGCAAGTGCAGATAGTCTTCAGAGACCGAGGAATAAAAAAAAAAGGAGAAATAACGCGAAGCCGACGAGCAGCAGCTGCGTGAAGGAAAAAGTTGTGCTAAGTACCGTGTAAAAGATTGGCAATGAAGAACGACCCTTGTCGTTCCACGTGTTCCGACCTGGCTCGCCCCGCAGGGACGTCAATTTCGAAGGCAAGAAAGAGAAAAAGCGAGAAGAAGATCAAAAGGCGCCAGAATTCTCACCTCGAGTATACCGGAGAGGACGACGGAAAAGCAGCGTCATCGAGGATAAGGAGAATGTTGCCACTCGATTCGAGGAACGAAGAAACTTGTATCTTGTCTGGTTTCAATTAATCAGCGTTTCACCGGTCTTAATGTTGATTCCGGGTCAAGCTACGTTTATGGACGATCTGAACGCACACGTGGAAATCTTCGACGGAGGTACGTCGTTAGAGATCCTAATCGAATTTTGAGTATAGGAATTTTTTCAAAAGGAGAATTACATCATTCTGAAGGTTCGAAAGGTCTCATCTAATGTTGCAAAGTTTCAAGATCTCAAAGTCGCACAATTTCATAATCTCAAAATTTGGAGATTTTGAACTTCCAAAGTTTTGCTGTTCAAATATTTCAAGATAGTGAAAGTACAAAGTTTTAACGTTCGAACACTTAAAAATTCTGAAATTCTAAGATTACAAGCCCATCAACTGTGACTTGTACCGATTCAAATTGTGTAAATTCGTTCAAAGCGCTGCAAAATGGAGGTCGTCCAACGTTTAATATAAAAATGAACAAACGACGAGCACCGGCAAACTTGCGTTTCCGCGAAACGAGTAATTGATCGTGGCCATGTTTCATCCGATAACCGCTTCCAGATTTAGACGTCGACGGGGAGAAAAAATGGAAAGAAAATATCGACGAAGGGTGCTTGTCCCTTGAATCGATTACCCCGTACACCCTTTGGCTGTGTCGAGCCCATACCGTCGCATTAATGAAAGGACCTTCGGTTATTGTACTCGTCTCTTTATCCTTGTCTCTCCGTTCTCGTCCATCCCCATGGAACGCTATAGATACGAGCGCGTAAACAGAATCGGAAGGCGCACAGGTGCACGGATCCCTGCACAAACGTTCGCACATGCAACCGAACCCCTTTGCCACCCCCATTCGCGAATCAATGAAGCCGTTGCGCGTGCGCCTGCAACCCTATATCGTTTTCACAACGATATTGCTTTCTATCGGCTTTAATGGACACGCGTTTCTTCGAGGAGCCTAGATCTGCACGCGACATCCTGTTGCGATATGCATGCGGACTTCTGGGGATCGAGTTATCGTTTACAATCGATGTGTTCTTTCATGAATATCCTTGCGAAACTTAGCCAATCATGCTGGAATGATAAATTGTACGTGTACGGTAAACTTGTACCTCTGAGCGATTGGATCAGTGGTTCTTAGCGGAACTAGTGTTTCACGAAATTATTTTAAAACTGACGGGTACAGATATCCCATTGAAAGGTTGAGTCGACTTTTATCACATTTTAGTATTATTTATTTTAAGTTACGTATTTCTTAATTATTGTAATCGCGTTAGAAGATGATTTAGGAAACGTTGAGTAGCGCTGAGATCGTCACTGTTACGCAATGATATAAAATGATTCCTATGACTAGATGATAAATGATAATGAAACGGTGAACGAGCGTAATAGCCACTTTCTGTTCAGCAGTATTGATGTGCTTGAAATTATTGCGAAATTTTTATTTGTGTTCTCATTGATTATTCTTATGTTGCTTTTTGTTTAACGTATGGTTGGCAACAGAATTTACGATCTTGTTGTATTTCACTTTAAAATTGATGAAATTCCCGAGAGGTTGAAAAATTACACACGTCTATGGCAAACTATTATTCATTTTAATGGTGACTTTAATTGAACATTATTTATTGAACTTCGATTGTATAAGAAAAGCTGTGTAAGTTATGAACTTATTGTTAGCTGCCCATTTTCAAGTACAACGAAAAACTTCTAACTCGACGATAAAAGCAAAATAAAATCAAATGTCCAAGAAGAATTAAATTGCAGCCATGAAAGTGTATAAAATTTTACAACTGCTATAATTATGAGCGTGTATAAATAAAAAAAATGTTGCCCGTATAAAATGCTATAGTGTTAATCGATTAACACGTGAGTTCTAATCTGAAATAACTATTATTCTGTATTTGCACTTACAAAGCTCGGTATAAAATTTGAAACCCGGTGAAAGAGAAATTTTTTATAAATTAAGAGAAAGTCTGGTCGATATTTCAGAAACGTTGATCTATCATGAAAGTTAGAGGAATCATGTTAACAGCTAATAGACTATGGTAGTTTAACATCGAGCGAACTTCGATGCTCCGTAACCACGTTCTTTCGCGAAGGCACAAGAGATACGGGGCCACATAACGGTCTAATTCAATAATCCCATGCTCGAGGGCGTACGGCCACGTGTACGCGTTTATCCACGGAAATACTTCATCCGGATTCGCGTGATAGGTAGTGGCCCACGGCGAACAAGAAACGACCCGTGTTCTGTTCTCCCTTGCCACCGCCATGGAATCCGAGGCTAAACGAACCGCTACCTTAGACGAAACAATTTCACGTGCCTATTTCCTCGACGTAAATTGACTCTCGTGCACATCCCGGCCGGTGATCTCGTGTGGTTATCGTTGCGATGCGTGGACCAAAACGACCGAGCAATCCCTGCATCCTCGTTTCATTCCCGGAGATTACTCGATCTTTTATGCCTCAATTATCATACCGAACGATTATTAAACCCGCGTCGGCCCGTTGTGCCTACTGGTCTTGTTCGTTGCGCTGAAAAACGGTAGCCAGGACACGGTTCAACTCCGCCTCTAAACGTCCACGCAAGAACGCGCCCAGAGGTGTGGAGCGGAGCAGATGTATACTTTATATACCCCGCACAGAAACTATAATATAACGGGAATCCAGTAAATTGTTTTTGACCGTACGAAACGTATAATTGCCTCTTTTACTACGGTCGTTACTGGTCAAAGACCATAACAGTTCTTACAATTATTTTTGCTACAATACGCGTGGACATGTCGCGACGTTTGGAGACCTTGCGATATCCATTTATACATGTTCTATTACGAGTTCTTGTGGAAAAGATTTATTATTCACGCGTGTCTATTTTCATTCAAGATCGATTACGGTATTCTTGAACCTACCAAAGAGTACACGTCTCTTGAACCAGATAAGTCACCTATCGAGTGGCAGTATTCCTCTTTCGTCCATACAATTTTGTTCATTCGAAGCGTTAATAATAATTTGTTACAATCTGCACATTTCATTAGAAATATATGTACAAATACTAATGTTTGATGATACAAAATATGATTAAACCGATGACAGTGTTTCTGCACGATCACTGCGCCTAACGTTGCAAACATCGTAACATTATTTGCGGTCGTATTAACGCGTCGAACGCGATTCATAATGACAAAAGGAAACGCAGATAAGGCCCATTCGGTGGTGGGCCCGCGTAACGGACAATGATGCGTCCTTCCCATGTCGGCGTTCGTGTTGAGACCCGAGACCGACCAAATGACCAGTCATAAAGGTTATAATGAGCTTGGCCCTGTATGCTCGATCGGTCCATCGTGCACGCGGTTGGCGTCGTCGGTCGTCGTTCTTCGTTTCCACGTTCCTTTCCCCCTTCAAAAGTTATCTTCCTTGCACTCGCCGCTCGTCCTCTTTCCGCTCGAGCACGGTCCATCCTGCTTCGTCTCCTTCGATACAAACTCCCGGGGCCAGGTACAAGTCGAGATAATCAAAAGACGCCCCGTATTCGGCAGTACTTCTGGAATTCGCGTCGATGCATTGTATTCTCGCCATTATCCGTCGCGAAAACTTGGCAGAGATGAAACTGCGTTTCTCTGTCCTACTTGTGTCTCGTCTTCCTTTCTTCCTGTCGTTCTGTGTACGCGTTTCGTCAACGGGCCTCGTTTTCTTCCTCTATTCTGCAACTTCAGGCTTATTCCGATGACAAGGATTTGCTCGAAGAAAACATATCGGAAATGAAGGATCTGGTTTTTGTATTAGAACACAAATTAGAACTGGAGACAGTGTAAGATCTTATCGGATAGTTATAACAGGTGCTGATTTTTCACGTGTTGTCACGAAGTCCCTGACAATATAGTTAATCATCCACGGATACCCGTTTAATATATTTACAGATTGCAGACCTGTCCATGACTGTCAATCGGCAGTACGCGTCTCTACATACTAAATTATTTGTACAAATAAATAGTAATAAATAACTTTGCATAATGAACGTCAGATTGTCGCAAAAAACCGTCGTGTATAAGAGAAGGAACAGAGGATGCAAGAGAGAGGAAGATAAGGAGAAGAGAGGGCAGTGGTCCCATGCCGTGCGATCTACAGAACGGTCGATTTTTTCTTCGCTTTTCATTCCTTCTTATCCCCTCCACGTTCTCCCCTATCTCTCCTCGGCTCTTTTCTTTCCTTTCGTCCACGCAGTGACTGCACGCGTGTACGTACGCGTGCTCCATCTTCGTTCTTCCATCTGTTTCTTCTCGCCCGTTTCGCTTTTTCGCCTCCTCCGCCGTTTGTACCCTGTCCATTCTTTTGTCGAATCTCCGCTCGCTTTTTCGGGCCGAAACGCGGAGGCAACGGCGGTGGCGAAACAGGTGGAGGTGGCGAACCTTCGTCTCCTCTCTATTTCATCGTTCGGCCTTCTTCTCGGGAACGGAATTACGGCGAGCGCAAAGTCGCGGCTAATGAAGTCGCAATTCAAGCATTTTACCATTTGCCGATTCCGCGGCGAGGCCTGATCGAGCGACGGGAGGTGGAGCACGGTTGTCCGGACTGGTCGTGCGGATTTATTTGGCCGAGCCGACCCTTTTGTATCGGCATACTTAACGGCGCTCGAACGACGACAAGCCGGGGGAAGCTTAATGCTACCCGCTCGAGCAATTTAGCTTTCGCGTATTTCGCGATAGCGGACCGGCGATATCGGCCTGGCTACGGATCGTTTCGTGTTCGATCATGTCCCGGAATTTCGGTATTCGTTTTACTTCCTGTGCTATCTCGAACGGAACTTTTAATCTTCCACTTTTATTTTCTAGAAAGAAATTAATCTGACGAATTACTAACTCAATGTTAACTTTGTAACTTTGCTACCACATGTTTGTTATTTTTCATATTTTTTTATATAAGGAAATCAAGTTACGTCATGATACTGTTATGTAATAATAATTTGTACTCCGTAAAATAGTTCTAATACAGAACTATCTTGTGCAAATTATGTCAAATTAAATTGCAGACACATCACATATGAGGTAGTCAAATTGCTTCATCATATATTTTATCGCGGAGAAAGCGATTCGTAGTGGACAAGTAAACGTGAGATGTTACTTTTTAATGATAATATCAAGAATTTATTTCCGTTGAAATATTTAACGATCCTTTGCCATTCTTCAAATTGATTTCATAAATATTTGATACATTAATGTAACAAGATATAGGGTTAATTCGTGGTTATCATTTAGTTGAAATATCTCTTTCCAATAAATCGTGTCTCCATTTTCTACCATTGTTCATTAACTTTTCCCATTTTTTCCACGGAAATAGTGTCCGTAAATCATTGACGGAAATTTGAATGGTCGAAGAGAAAAAAGGATATTCTATTGATTTGATAACCATTTCCCGCGGAATGCCAGACTCACCGTTATAAAACCACGCGACATGTGTTTGCCCGCCGTAAATATTCTATGGACAGGTGGGATAAATGCACGGGCAAAAAAACGCCGGGATTCCTGCAGACTGATTTTTATAATACTCCCGATACCTCGACGTCATATTACTTCCTGCGTTCTTGTTGCACTCGTCCCGTCACGGCAAAAAGGATGTTGCTCTCCTTGACGAGACACATTCCGTGACTATTCGAGTCCCCGTGAAGAATATTGCTTTCTTTTTTTGCGATGCGAAATAAAGATCACACCGAGAGAACGTTCTTCACGAATTGATCACAAGGCGATTCGTTCTTGCTTTATTTAATATCGATCGACTGTACATCGTGTTCCACTTGTCGCGATCCTCGCGAATATACTCGTTGAATCTGATGACAGAGCAACATGTCACTAAAGAGGAATTATTTATTTCGAGTGTCGAAGAAATTGCGTGCTTCGTCCTAACATGTTCTTTGATCGACAGTAAATTTCAGGTTGCAACTCGTGTAACTTGGAAACATTACAGGGATGTCAATTACGAGAATTAAGTTGTTTGAAATGTAATATAATTAGTTTTGACATTCTGGGAGTACCTTATTATAACCTCGAATCGATTCAAATTTCAATTCATACAATTGATTTTATATTTATTGAGTATTAATGTTACTAGTGTTGTTGAGTATTAATGTTAGTAGTCTGAATGTTTAAGTCAGTCCGAAAAAATTATTTAGTTCACCCGTTAATAGATAGTCGGAAGATATTAAATCGCAGTTCCTGAAAAACTGTCATTTCACGATTTAATGCAATAAAATGTTCGAGAGCAATATAATGGAAGATCGAAGAAAAATCTCCGAATATCTGACAGCATTTGTTCATTTCATTGAAATTGATACTCGCATTTTCATATCGGACATTTAGCACAAAAATTTGTCCATGCATATGATAAATAAATATCACCTTTCACTGAGCATAATAAAGAGAACTGCACGAGTGTCATTCAATAAATGAGCTTTTAACGCTGATTAGAAAATACGCGCGAACGTGCATAAAATTCCATCCGGCGCGCAATAAACGAGTATTTACTGTATCTTTCATTATTAGCTTTTTTGGGTTAAATGCTGCTACGTAGCCGGACATTTCCCTTAATTAGAAAATATTACGTGTAGAATACGTTAACGAAATAGCATGAAAATTACTCGCGTATGCAGCACAGTTTTCGATGTACGGATAATCGTGAAATACTCCATCAGAGTTCTCCCGTTTCGAGTGACACCGTACAAAATTCCCCATATAAAGCCGCGATTTCATACGCGAGATACATACTCGTTTAAGTAGCCGTGTTCTTAAGTAATGTTGCGGTTGTCTGTGCTCGCATAACACGTGTAAACGTGCACGTTTATTGTTCTGCAGGGCGTTGTTATGAAGTACGCAACAAGGTTTCGGTTCATCGCAGCCGAGGGATGTTTTCTCCCCCTCGTCGTACTCTTACTCGTGACGGGCTTCCATGGGGAAGAGAGCAAAATACTGAGCACCTGCGTCGAACGAAATGACAACGTTTCAGTAATGAGGGTACACCATGTAAATTATTAATGAAAGATTATAATAAAGAAGGTGCAAGGTGTAAAAATAATGTGACCAAGCTTTTAATTTATACACGATAATTTTAATTTGTACCAGATTTTGCACATTGGGTGAAGTTTCATTTGTATATGATTTATACTGAAATTTTTAATAACGCAGTAGGATATCAAAGACGATTTATACAGTAATTTTTTCAATTTAATGTTTTATTAAATAATAACAAAGTCATAATTCGGTATAGCGTTTCACAACAATAATGGTTTAAAGCAGCTTAAGATTATTTTTTCCGTATTTTTGTTGAATTACTGAGCGTTTTTACAAGGATATTAACGTTGAACGAATCCGAAGAACTTAACAGCCACGTCTTACAGGGATTCAACGCTTAACGCTCAAAGAGCGGCGCGTTGCTCGCAATTTTGTAGCGATTTCATTCGCGAGGAAAAGACGAGGAGGTAGGATTATTCGGTGTTCTCGCGCTTCATTCAAGAACCTAAATCTCCTGCCGGTTTAATAGCTTCCCTTTTCCTCGGTTATCTCGTGATTGATCGCAAAGAACCAGGCACCAGCTAGCGCACTGTTTCTCGCGCTGGCTGAAAGTTGAATTCAAAATGCTGCAAACGCTTGGAATCCTTGAAACGTACTGTGTTAAACCCTTCGTTTATTCTTCGCCAGATTACTGCTCTGCCCTTTCCCGTTTTCTGGTTTATCCGTCGTGTTGCGAGCACGCGTTAAACGCGATTTAATAATCCTTTGAAAACGCGCATAATTCGATACGATGCAACTGGGAAACTGCCATAGCAACTTCTTTGAATTGTTTAAAAAATTTGATAATTAGACAGCAATATCTCTGGCGTGAAAAGAGATAAAAAATATTTTAGTCTTATATAGAGCAGAAATTTATTAAACAACGGTAAAATCAAATTAAATTTATTAAATAATGGTAAAATTAAAATTGGCGTACAATAAATGAAAATTTTTATGGAAATTGGGTTTTTCATTAATTATATTACCAAACCAGAGTAATTAACTTTGCTAGAAATTCAATTACAACTTTTCAGCTGAGTTTGATGAATTTGTCTGAAATTATTATTCAGTGTATACCGCACATACCATAATATCAAATAAATAGCACCCATTTCAAACTGCGAGCCCCTGTGTATTTTGAGTCTTTCAAAGAGTTAAATAAGCTAATTGCAAAAGAAGTTAATAAAAATCAATTCCATCGTAAAAAATATTGTGACCCGTTACTGAAGAGTAGCTTACACGTATCGACGCGGTCCCTCAATCGTACATTTTTATAATCGATACCGCGCGAAAGGGGTTGCCGCTTAATAATAGCAACAGCGAACAATTCACCCTCGTTGTTTACGGGAAACACATCGATTCGCACGAAAAGTTCCTCGACCCGTGTGTTCGCTTTCTTCCAGCAGGCTGTACGCGCGAACAAGCGCAAAAATGGAGCCGACACGATTAACTTGGTCGACGCTGGGAGCCATTGTGCTCGTCTCACTTTCACGCGGTACGCTCGTACATCGTCGATACGACGGGATCATCGACGCGTAATCCTGACAAAAGTTTGTTTGCACGCCGTAGCCGTTGTAACATGTTAATGCAGACGTGGCACGGACCGCATTTGGCCCGACACCGGGCATCCCGGTAATGACAATCGAGACAATAAATCAAGAGGGTCCGGCAGAAACGTCGCGGGGTAAGGGGTGTGTATTCTGTATAGAGGGTGCAATATGCGGGCTGAGATCTGCGTTAACAAATGTCTCTATTGGTCGCCGACGTGTTTCTATACACGGTGGCCCCCGATGAGCCGTAAAAATCACCAATTGGGGTAGGTTCTCACACATGTTGTTAATTCTTTGCTACGCTTTTGTCCCGATGGAGACCACCCTCGCGTGATTATCGCGTCAAACCGTGAGAAATGGCGATATTATGCCGCCTTCGTGTTGTTTCATCCCGTCACTTTTGATGACCTCTGTTCTGCCTAGGCTGTTGTATAATTTCAAATTCTTTCAGTATTGTACTATATTTACTAATTAGATTATAGAACTTAGTTGGTACTATCACATTATAACACATAATTATATTGTTGTACTTTACTAATTTATTATTTTGCCATCTTATTAAAAAATATTGTGAGAAAACAGGAGAACCCAGATCATGAAAGATAGAAATCATAACCTGCTCGTGTGATCTTTGGTCAATGAGCGGAGAATAGGCACAAATTTTGACAGCAATGAAGAACAGTAGTTTCCTTAACTTCCCATCTATTTTTACATTATATTTTCAGACTAACCTCACCATATAATCTTGTATTATTTTACTAAAAAGCGTATGTGGAAAATTTAAAGTTCACACGTGTGAGAATCATTGGTTGAAAATTGTATGCTATTTTCTTAATTCGTGCAGTTCTTAGAAGAACTTATTTATTCGCCCGAAAATTACGGTGGTGTTCAGCTTGTTTATCCAAGAGCTTCGGGGGTGGAGGTGTCCGCTTAAAAGCGGCTCTCAAAGAATCATTACCGGCTTTGTACCGGTTTCCCGCGCTTTAAGTTGATACTTTATGCGTACAAAGTAGAAATTATTGTCCAAAACTTATTCAAATACGTCGAGATTAGAGGGACAACCGGTTCGTCAGGTCATCGCTGGGGTTAAGCTGATTCGTGTTCGGGACGGAACGCGACCTTGATGAAACTCAAATTTGTAACAACCTGAGATGTTTAATTATCGTAGAATTTTTTAATAAAACTTAAAATTTACTCAAAATAATATGAAGCTGATTTAAATATGAAATAATATGAAGCTAAATAAATTTCCAGATTTCAATTATATTTTTAATGTATTTTATAATAATTTATTTCATGTTATAATCATACCATAATTTCATTCATGTTATAAGTGCAAATTTTTTAAATTTCTGTATCAAAATATTTTTCTGTATGTTGTAACTAAATCTGAATGAAACAATACTGCACGAAAAATGATCCTAAAAAATGTTAGGTATGTTGCTAAACTGTTTACACGAGTTTGATACAAAATATTTAAGAGTAATGTTCTTTTTCACTTTGCGATACGTCATCGGATGTACCATACACTCATTGACATTTAACATGAATCAGATATTGTGCTTAACACGTTCTCTACCACTGTCCCATGTCCATGTCATCAATTTCAATACGAGGTCGTAATTTTTCATTTTACATGATTTAAAACAAATGAAAATCAATCTCTGTCATGATATACTAACGACCTGCACGGTTTCAAGTTGTATTAATTCATTTCGTGTTATTTTATAAAAAGAAACGTCGAGTGATGGATGAATTTTCAATCGAGTACCAACAGCGAACGTGTTAATATTTAATTCTTGATATACTGCATAATAAAAAGTGAACAAAACCTCTTATTATAATTAAAAATACTTGACGATTTTTGTACTATTTCAAAAAATGGCAAAATGTTATTTTAATTTTCAAGTAATTCCAGAGATAATAGCATATAAAGCGTAACAATTTAGCGCAATATTCGATGCGATTTCAGGTACTTTCATCGCGCATTATCTAAAGTATTAAATGATGGCAAAAACGCTGGAAATAAAGCAAATCGTCAACTGGTGCTCGATCATTCATGCTGTCCTTGCGCTCGATCCGTAAAAATCTTCCGTTCGTTTTAAGCCACACTTACCTCGTTCTGAGAACCTTCAATCAGCGGCTCCATTAATAAGATACGGCTCGCGATCTCTCACTTTATCGCACGCAAGCACGTAGATTAATCTCACGGGCGCGGCCGGTGTCGTTTCGATCTACCTGCTCGCCAGACTCGTCTGGAAGACTTCAGGAAAATTAGAACAAACTAATCGGCGTCAAAAACTCGTAGTTAATCGACACGATAAAGGTAATGGACGTTCTCCGCTAATGCAAGTAGCCATTTAGCGCGCGAAATCGATGGAAATTAAAATACACCGGTTAAACGACAGTGCAGCTGGTCAGGATCAAATTGTCGTTTAAGTATAGACCTTGCGAGCCTCTCGTTTCGTCGTGTGCCACGGTTATCGCGCTACACGCCAATAATTTAACTCGGACTAATTCAATATCACGTACGAACCGCAATGGACGATATTCAATTACAATTTCTGCTACAGACGGAGAAATTCAAACTATTCATTGTTAAATCGTTACCTAAAGAATTTTTGCACAATTTAATTCTAAAGAAAATTTACGAAGAATCTTTAGTAGAAAATCCGAACCCTTAGTCGGTTACCTAACCTACAGACGATAAACTTGTACATAATTTTGAATTTACATCAGATACATATATGAACGAAATTAAACATTAACGTGTTTAATTGTAATTGTAATATTAATATCATCTGATGCCAGAGTCAGCTTGTACCTAACTGAGCAAACAGTAAACTTGTACATAATCTAAACTTTAGATCAGACACATGTATGAACAAAATTAAATTTAAGTAATTGCAACATTAACATCAATTAATGTCAGTTTGTATCTAACCTAACCTTTGTACCTAACCTAACGGTAAACTTGTGCATAACCTATAATTTAAAGTAGATACATAAACGAAATTAAAGTAATGTTACATCAATTTATGTCGACAATAATATTTTTTATGCAAGGAAAAAGCATGGTGTAGTTCCCAGAATATTATTTTCCGAGAAACAATATAATGAATGCCCTGTAAGGTTTCAGTTACTAATTGAGTATAATTAAACTTTGATGAATTTAATAAACAGGTAATGTTAAACTGCACATGATACAGAAGCCTTTTGCAGTCTAAACAAAAGTATGAACAATTACATGATACAACATTGCAATTTGTTAAATTCTCTGAATGAATAAAATTTCGTTGTGGAACAATTGTGATCATGCTAATTGATTATTACAATACTATGTCGGAGTATATTTTAGCACACAGAGTCTGTGCTATCTTTTAGATTCTGTAAAATAGGAGTGTCCTGTATTCTGTAAAATACGAGTGCTCCGTATTCTGTAAAATACAAGTGTTCTGTATTTCGTAAAATACGAGTGTTCTGTACTCCCTAAAATACGAGTGCTGTGTATTCTGTAAATTACGAGTTTTCTGTGTTCTGTAAAATGTAAGTGTTTCGAATGCTGTAAAATACGTATTACAAGTTCCAAATTTTCCCTAAGGTTAATTTTCTATAATCTAAGGTTAACTTACCTAAGAATAATTGAAGAATGACAACAAAATGAATAAATAACGAATCTAAATGTAACAGTGTTACATTTACGATAATTTATATAAAAAACCATCGATAATTTACGCAAAAGTAAAAATGTACAAAAAGGTGTACAAAGTGCAGAGAAGACAAACAAGTTGCATATCGGTTGTCGATGCAAGCAAGCTCGTCAAGGTCCGGATACAATCGAAGCTCCATTACAAACTGCTACTCGCGGTGTATTAACGTTCCATCATGCTACCGGCGTTACCAGCGTGACTCTGCGTTTCGGTGTAAATCATCGTCGAACGGCAGGATCATCAACCGCGAGCCCCATCGCCGTATATGGCATGCCAGCACAATCATCGACACCGATCGAATTTTTTTGCCGTTCATTCCCTCGGAGGTCAATGAATTTTTGCACGAATTTCCCGATTGGATCACGCTGATTAAGTTTCGATAACTAATTCGAGCTTTACGATAATGACACGTTAATTACTTCGTGAAACGAACACCGCTATTTAAATACGATGACCAAACAAATCTTCTGACTTATCATGATCGTAAAGTATCTTTAATATTTTTGTGTAGCGAATGTCTAATCGCTTTCGACTTTATTTGATGTCAAGGTATGTCTATTTTTAGTTTCGGAATAACGAGTCATCAGATGATTTTAATGCGAGGAATTTCTTAATGATATAATAATTTAATTTTTTAAATTCTTAACTCTTTGAATTCCAAAATTTCAAAATTCTTAATCTCAAACTTAGATATCTAAATAAAGATCAAATTTCTCCACGAAATCAGTAGAACATCAATAATTACTATAAATTACCAATGCACTAAAGACGTTCGACGAATCTTGAAACTCTCGACAGTAATTTTATAATTGACAGTAATTGAAACGAGTTACGTTCAATGGTTTTAGTCAAGAATCCCATCTCATCGTTTAATAATTGAAAGGTAAAATGGTATTAATATCGCAAACCGTGCAAAGCAGGCACGAACGCAGACGCGTTCTGTCGAAGGCTCGAAATAATGGGAATTATATGTAGCTATTAAATAATTCATCACGATCATGCATTTTAATTCAATCGACGTGAAGCGTGCTCGAAAAAGGAATGATTAATTTACGTCGCGGTGCCGTGTATGAAATTCGAAAGTTACACTCGATTCCATGTGGAAAATTCGAAATTATACTAAAACGTTTCTACTTGATGTTGCAAGCGCAATGAACGATGTACCGCTTAATCACATTAAATTACCGAATACCATGACCTTATGAAACATAATCCTATTGAACAAAAATTGCAAATCGAATTTTACATCAATCGATAGTTTAGCTCCTTTTGAGCTAACCTCACTCGTGGGTTGACATCAGCAGTTATGTTTGACGCATCTAAAATCTTGCTACAAGAAACCCATACGCAATGAGTCAAGTTTGTCCGCACTGAGTCAAGCCATAACGTAAGAACAGAAAGAAGTTCTCTGAAGTCAAGGAGGAGTCGACATCACGTTTAAAAGTGGCGAATCGATACGCGTGTATACACGAGCGTGTTGATCGCGTGGGCGTCGCGTCTGTTCTCCGATTCCTTTTTACGAGGCGACCGCAGGGATATCATCTGAAGCTATCGATCATCGATACCAGATTCAGTTATCCTATTGTGTTCCCTACGAGCCGCGAGTGTGTCTTACACTAGAGATTATTCAGCCGCTTTCTCAATGGAACGGATGGAATGCGGCGTGATTAATCAAAGACCAGCCTCGAAACGTATCGGTTTAATTAATGTGCTCACGAGTTCTACGTTACTTGTGGTTACGAACTTACGATCTGCGCTTGTGAAAAAAATCAGGCGTTGTTTAAACAATGCGTGTTCCGTTCACTGGTCAACGAACACGCGTTATTCTGACTGGATACACTTTCGAATCGAGCTTAACGTTCCCTTTCAAAGAAAATTGTAATCATAATTTTGTACCGTACAAATTACATTGGTAACTTACTATCTTCTGTGAGGTTCTTCCATTTAGGGGTTTAGGGATATAGGGATTTGGGGATTTTTAGAGATATGGATTTTGGGATCTAGGGATTTTAGGACCAGGGTATTTAGAGATTTTGGGATCTAGGGATCTAGGGATTTTTGGGTATAGGGATATTGGGATCTAGGGGTTTGCTGACCTAGGGATTTTGGGATGTGGGGATTTCAGGATATAGGGATTCTGGAATTTTGGGAATTTAGTAATTTGTGGATTTAGAACTTTAAAAACTCGAGAACTTGGGGAATTAGGAAATCAAAGAATCCGAGATTCCAAGAATTGGAAAATTTAAAAACCTGAGAATTCAGAATTTGGCGATTCAGACAAAATGGGTAAAAAATGAAAAAGTGTGAAATTAACCTGACATAGACGAACTACATACAGTTTCCGTAAGAAGAATATATCCCGAGGGTATCAACAGTTCACCGACACAAGCATTTTTGTAACAGATGATGGAAGATTTGCTTCCGGCTGAAAGTTCTCGAAACGTGTGAATGATAAACCTTGATCTTAATCATGATCCGTGGTTACTCGTCACCGAAACGACGATGTTGACCTTAATTCGTCCCGTAATCCTTCCACGAGTCTGTTCGAACGCGGCTGGACATAAATCGTAGCTGGAAAACCGAGCGGTGGCTGAGCTCCGCTTCTCCGTCTAAGCGCGTAACTTCTAAGATGATAAATACCGTATGATAAATTTTCATCTCGCGTGATTCACACGCACACCAAGGTGTGCAGGCCTGGTTAGGTGGCCGGGCAAGGCGGTTCATCAGGACGGACGTGAATACGCCGTGTTTAAGGCGGTTTCTCATTCCACCCGTTACATTCTTGCTCGTATTTCGTGGCGGGCAAGCTGCTATTACGCTGAATTTAATCAAATTAACGATTATGATTGCAGCTTTTAGCCATCGATCGAAATGAAGTGTCGCATTTTTCTTTTCTTTGATACGTGCCTCATAAGCATTTATTTGATCGTTCATTCACGTTATTACACGGTTTGTTTCTTAAGCAGCAATTTAATTAACTGCTTTGTTAACGTTGGCTTCCATAATCGTAATTACTGAACTTCAATATATTCGAATATATTATTTAAATGTTGGGTGATATAACTTTTGGGGAGGTCTAAAAATATACGATCGTTTAACCCAACATTCTGAAGGATGTGATTTTTTATGCAAAAATAAATTGTAGTGACTGGATTTTTAGATGCGAGACATTTCATATCAGGAACGTTCAGCAATTTTTGAGAAGATCAATGTATAAAGATTTAGACTTACGTTAAATTAGACGTTTCGGCGCGTAGGAATTACAGAGCGTGGCAATTACGGAGCGAAAAATTATATTCCTTAATAATTCAAAAACGAAGCTTCAAACCCCATTTTTGCAGAAAAGATATACATACTGTGTACGAAACAGCATCGATGATTATTTGAATATTCATGTCTAAAACAGAATATAAACTTAAATTCTGTTCAACCTTCACTGTATAATAATACGGTGTATATTTTACAGTAACATCTGCATGATTGCACTTGTTCAGAACTTTTCACCTGCTACCTTGTGCGACCACTATAATATTAATGCTGCTTATAATTCCCCATTTTTCTCATTCATTGGATTACATGAAATTTCTTATATCAGCGACACAAATAACAAGTACCTTTCGTTCATAATTAATCCTAATTATTCTTGCAAGTAAAAATAGTAAATTTTATTGCAAACCTGACCCGCTGCGAATATGCATCACTAAATAATGGAAGCTAATATATTTACGAGCTACGTAGACAACTCCAGTTACGTGGAACCAGATCGTTTGCTCGTAATAAAAGAAGACAGAGTGGAGAAGTAAATCATTCACCGTCGTTAACAGGATTAAATTCCTGTACTCTTAATCCTAAATCTCTCGCAGACAAATAATTAAGAGCGCCACGTTACCAGCTTGAATAATCTACTTAGGCTTCTACGCTTCGGATCGCGGCGTACAACTAGCCTGATCCCGTTTGACAGGATGGCACGAAGAATAACCATCCGGTTAATGGTCTTTCGTTTAATAAATCGAACCGTTATTTCTAATAAAACCATCTACGGTGAATAATCGTTTCATCTAAAGTCTTGATTGTCAACGGGGTACAAAATGTCGGGAGAGCCGGAAATGGGATATAAGTGAAAACACGGACACGCAAGTAGATTGGTCAAGTCACGCGGTCTAATTTTCACGCGCCGAAATTTCTACGCGTTGTATTTCCACGCGTCGAAATTTCTACGCGCCATAATATCACACACTGTAATTTTCACGCATCATAATTCCACTCTCCGTAAATTTCCACGCGCTGTTTTTCCAAGCTCCGTGATTTCTACGCGCCGAAATTTCTACACATTGTATTTCCACGCGTCGAAATTTCTACGCACCATAATATCACACACCGTAATTTTCACGCGCCATAATTCCATTCGCCGTAATTTCCACGCGCTGTATTTTCACACGCTGTATTTCTAAGCTCTGTAATTTCCACGCGCCGAAATTTCTACGCATTGTATTTGTACGTATGAAAATTTCTACGTGCCATAATATCACACACTGTAATTTTCACGCATCATAATTCCACTCTCCGTAAATTTCCACGTGCTGTATTTTCACGCGCTATATTTCCATGCACCGAAATATCTATGCGCCATAATTCCACTTTTTGTAAATTTGCACCCGTTATATTTTCACGTGCTGTATTTCCACGCGCAATAATTCCACACACCGAAATTTCTACACGCCATAATTCTAGTTAGCTACACTACACTAGCTGTGAGACACCCTGTATATATGTATAATAGGGGTCTATAACTAATCTTTCATAAGTATCAGTAAAATGAATTATTAATTAAATCAACATTAGTAATTTTTAAATAAAGAATTAATAAAATATAAACAACCAACATGTGACTAATAAACAAAATTGTAAAAGTCGCGAAGTTAATAAATAACTCTAAGTGAAAAATGTCCAATTCCATGTAATATACCATCATATAATGAATCCGATAGAACGTTGCAGCGACGGAATAATTGTTAAAAAAAAAAAAATACAGAAGAAACGTCGATCAACCCCGGTTTCAGAGTAACACAATAGGCGCAACGTGACGAATACGTCGTTAGGATTTCAGCGAAACAACGTTTATTTGCCGTGACGTTGAAAAACGAGCGACCATCTCTCGTCTTTAATTGCTTATCGGAGCCAAATTGAATGTACAATTCGATCTTCTCTCGCGTTGCGGTGATATAAAAGCGGACTTCCTCCGGGCCGCCTATAAATCAAGCGCAATAATCCCCGAAAATCGAAAGCTAGCAGAAAGCGCCGCATAAATTCCCGCTTTTACGTTTTATCGCGCGATAGTTTATCAACCTCGACTTAAACTTCTTCGTGTTACTTTACAATGGCGCGATCGTTAATCCACGATTCTTTATCGTTGTTCTGTTAACCGAAATACTGGACTGACGTCCATGACCGATATGGAACTCGAAGGTTTCAACTCCGGTTTTTTTTTGCAAAAGATCAGACACAGTAGTCTGTTGTTTTATCGTCATAATGTAATATTCTCGAAAACTATGATATATTAGGATTGATTAGTTATGTGAGATTATTTAGCAAATTTTATATTTTCACTCTGTGTATACCGTTTTCTATATCATCAAATTCTTACGTAGCTAAATTTCTATATTATCAGATCCTTTCTATATATAGATTTCTATATTGTTCACTTCCCTGTATTCCTATATTATCAGATTACTACATGATCGAATCCCTGCATAGTCAAATCCTTAAACCTCTATATGTATACTGTCATCCCAGTACTGTCATCCCAGATGATTTATGACGCGACAAATTCACTTTCTTATCAAAACCGCAGATACCACTGGATTTCCGATTGTTTTGGTCGTAGATGATCATCGTTAGAAAAGATATACTTCGATTTCAGAAGGGAGTAGCATGAGCGATTCGTTTCGAGGCTTATGTTAATGAGAGACGATCGTTCGTGGGAGCAACGACTAAGTGATACCAGCGAATCTTTTTACTACGTAATTACAAGCTCGAGTCCGCGTAGGAACCCGATCTATGCTCGCCGGACCGAGACCATCGTCTGATCTTAATCCTATCAGTTACGCGGTATTGCGAGACACCGAAGACCTTCTCCGAGAGATTATAAAACCATCGACAAGAGCAAAGCATTAGACAGATAGACAGACATTCTCCTTATCTCCTTTTTTCACCGGAATCTCGTGCTATGTTTATTTGCAACTCGCTGTGGGAACAAGAACTTATATGTCCAACAAAGTTATCTATAACTCCATAAGCGTTTCGACCCCTGGGAGATTTGAAAATTATCGTCTGTAATTAGGACAGAGAAAAATCGAGAACCGAAACCATTTCCATAAATTCCCGAAAATAATATTGCGAGGATTTCACGGAACGCGGTGGAATGATACGCACTTAAAGGTTCCAGCGGTTTAATCCCATCGGTTACCCTTCGGTATGCAAAATCTAAGCTCCCACGGAGCTGGTAGATACGGGAACGATGGCGAACGAGAGGAAGTAAAAGCGGTGGCGGGCGAGGGTGCACGCATCGGTTCTCAATCCATTTATACCAGGGAACTCTTATCCCGGATTAATCGGTCGTTCGCGACAGTCCAGCAGGCCAGGTAAGACAAGCTTAATGCATCCGAGATGCATCGGACCTGGCTGCAACAACGTGTCGCCTCCGCTGCGGTCCGATTGCAGTTTCACTTTTATTCGAGCCGCCATTAGCGGGCCCCTCGAACACGCTCGCGGGATGAATTAAAGCGTGAAGGCCAAAAGGGATTATCTCGAGACGATAAAACATTGGCGAAAAATATTGCTACGCAGTCTTGGCACGGCCATTAAGTATCATCGATTCGAGAGGTCCTCGGCTTTCGGATAAAAACGAAGTGGATGTGACAAACTCGATTTGCTTATACTTTCGATACTGTAGGCGACTATAGCCAACTGCTAATACTTTTTTCAAAAATGGATCGAGAGGTACTCGGGACTTACTGATAGTATGTTAGTGTTAATTGTGTTGACCATAGTCTGTCTGTTCACAAAATTTGGGACTTGGAAATTTAGAACTGTTGAAGCTAAAGCCTTGATCATGCTTTAACAGTTTTTAGAAAACCCTACATCCTTGGAAGTCATTGTCTAATTAGGGTCTGGGGGCCTGCAAGCACTCCAGGTATAAACACATGTACTGTCGTTGCAGTTTCTTTTTAGTTCAGTTCTAACAGTGCGTCCGTCTTGTATACACCAAATTCTAACATAGGTTCCTTCATCGTATATTTTTTCACTTATAAATATAGCTATTAATCTGATTAACTGTACAAGTGCGTTTTATTTCACATAACCCCTGAACAAGAACTTTTTGAAGTTGGGGATGTGAAGATGTAGGGATTTGGTAATTGTTGCAATTTGGAAATTTGGGATCTCAAGATGTTGGGATTTTTAATTTGAAGATTCAAGTATGTAGTCATTAGGGTATCTGGAAATGTGAGCATGACAATATTCAGAAATAGCAAAAATTTAGAAAATTGAGAATTGGTAAAAAATTGGTAATTTGAGAATTGATCTGTGACCCTCTGTGAACTTAAGAATTATAGAAAATAGAGATTCGAAAATGTGAAGATTTGTAAGATTAGCAAGTTTGGAAAGACAATGTCTAACTTTGAAATTGTATGTCCAATAGTTTTGAATTGTTCAATATTTAGCAATAAAATAAAAATGAACCTATCTGAAAACAACCTCAGTTTCTACACGTAAATTTATCTTTACCTTTTAACCTAAAAATAAACGTAAATTTATTTTTAATCAGACTTCGTAAAAATGGTACAAAAATGTATCCTAACAGAAACTTCTTCGCAACACCTAAATTTATCACAAAACACAAAAAGCATCGAGTAACCTTGAAAAGCAGCCGCAACGGACATCACAAAGGGTGTACATGCAAGTAATACGTTCTTCGTCCGCAACATTCGTAACCAGTTGGTTGGCATCGAAGATTCTTTTTAATTGGGTTGAATCGGACATGAAAAACCAGGATGGAGGGGCCGGGATCGCGATCGAGCGTCGCGATAAAGCGTTGATCGAAAATCTTGCTGCGCGTGATCAACGCGCCTATTAACTCGTCCTCGGCGATTGTTTGTTTTCAGGGTGGTCGTAAATAGTTTCACTTATCCGTGTCCTCGCGACGGTACGGCAACCTGCTAGCTGGTAACGAGGCTGCTTCGGTGTCCTTTAATTCGCCACGAAGCACTGGCCAGCCGCGTGACGCCCGTCATTTGTAAGGAAACGCGGCTGCTGTTCTCCTTATCTATACGAAACTCTCTGCGGAGGATTGCCACGAGTGTTGTACACATGCTTTCTAAACCGCAGTGAGCCTGTGACCCAATATCACCCCAGGGATTGCTAGTTAGACTAGCCACTTATTATTGTTTCGAATTTAAATTCGGAAATAGTGGAATCGGTAATTTGATTGAAGGGACATTTGTAGGATGGTGTGGGAATAGGGTGGGATATAGGGAGAGAAAACTTGGGAATTTGGAAAATTTAGAAATTCCGGAGGAAATGGTATCTGGATGCCAGAATTTAGAGGATTCATTAATTCGGGGAAAATTGACAATTTGAGTATTTGTCTACATTTTAAAATTTGATATTTGTCGAAAAATCTAAATTTGAAAAATTTGAGGAAAATTCATAAATATAAAATCGGAAAGAATCAGTGAACAAATTTGAAAATTCGGATTGTGCTTTTTTCCGCATATCCTTTTAAACCCCATAAATGAAGAGGAGCAATTTAGGCAAGCATAGCCGAACCGCAAATTGCAAGCAGAAGCACGGCAAGGGTATCGCGTATGAGTAAGGACTAAAGAGCAAAGACGAAAGAACGGTGAAGTATTCAGCGGAATTGTACCGCGTACAACGTTACATTATATCCTTGATCGTATATTCAGCTACGTAGCTGAAAAACTCCTCCAAGCCCGCGTATAAGCGGCTTTTCTCTTTGCCATGTTTCGCCACGACGACGTCCCTCGTCGTTGCTGCTGGCTTCTTCCTTCTCTCTTTTTTTTATCATCCACTTCTTCGCTCTCTTCTTCCTTCTCTTCAGCCCTTGTCTTTTTCCCCCGGTTGAATTAACGTACGACTTCCGGCCGCGAATTGTCTCGCACAAGCGGAGTATAATCTTCGAACAAGCCTGTTCCTTTGTTAATCCAATCTGCGAGCGGATAACACCGAGAGTTAAATAAACTAGTCGAGTTAATTTTCTCGGGGATGTTAACTGCTTTATCTCTTGTTTCTTTACAACCGCGCCGTATTTTGCGATTGTCAATGATATTACTTTTAATGGTAAACGTTTTTGTGCTACTGTAAGGGATGTGGGAACCTAAGGATATAGAGGCGATATAGGGATACGGGTGATTAGGAACGGGATATCGGAAAATTGGGATGAAGAGATTTAGAGATCTAAAGAGCAGGGGGTATATGTAGACATGTGGGAATTTTGGGACTTAGAGCGTTGGGGACCTAAGGAGAGAGTCATTGATAC
Source organism: Megachile leachella (assembly GCA_963576845.1). Lineage (NCBI taxonomy): Eukaryota > Metazoa > Arthropoda > Insecta > Hymenoptera > Megachilidae > Megachile > Megachile leachella. The sequence goes on from OY756257.1 coordinate 3,800,244, forward strand.
GTGGACATGTAAGTATATGGGGACATATGAATGTGGAGATATAAGGAAATTGGGGCAAAGAGATTTGGGGATCTAAAGAGCATAGATAATATGTGGACATGTGAGAATATTGAGACATAGAGTGTTGGGGACCTAAGGAGATGGGGTAATGAGTATATAGACATGTAGGAATATGTGGACATATGAATATGGAGGTATGTAGGGATATGTGGATATAGAGAATCCAAAAATGTAGAGATTCAGAAATCTAAAAATTTAGAAGTCTATGAACCTAAAAATTCAGAAATCTAGGAAATTAAGAATATACCCATTATAACATATACACTTTTCAAAGTATAAATTGCAGAATTTTATTTTTACGCAAGTGCTCGCAACTCGGCATCCAGCCAAGGGTTTTGTAGCGTTTTAAACCGAGAATTCTTTTCAAGTGTGCGTATAAGATTCCCGGGAAACTGTGGTTTCCATGAGAATTCGTAGCAACCGCGTTAATGCGATGTTTAAAATAAGAACGATTAAGTATTCGCATCTATCCTGTCACCCTGAGAAGCAACCGAGTTCCTTTCGCTGCTCGCATAACGTTGCCCCTTAGGTAGCTTACGTTATCCGATACTCGAGAGTCGGGCAACACAATCTCCTCGAGACGCGGTAATCTTATTAAATAGGGCCTTCCTTTGTTTTACGACCTTTTTGCACAGGCTTTAAGGCCTTAAGCCTGACGCCTTCGCCTCGTGTCGACCGTACGCCACCAGGATACGCGTCCGCCGTTGTATATACTTGCGTTTTACCCCCTGGGATCAGCCTGGGAAAATCCCGTTTTACCGATATTGAACGTGCTACAACCCCGTGCACGGCTCGGGAGAACGGTCAATTATTTACGGGCAGTGATTGAATTTTTTTCTCCACGGAATCTCTCTCGCCTTCTCGTCCTTTTCGACCCGTCGCATCCTCCGGCGACGCTCTTACGGCCAGAAAGTGTCGTATTTTTTTCCCGCCGAGTTAATCCTTCGCCGGGATCTCGCGAGATGGCCGATTCCGGAACGGGCAAGAGCATTGTAAAGGATAAAATTTACACACTCGCTGATAGCGGAATTCGCGTTCCTTTTTTTTATGGGAAAGTAGATTGCGGCGAATAGCGAGGATATTTATGAGGGCTTATTATGCGCGTTGGATATTTGTAATTTTTTATCCCCCGCTTCTTTTCCGTTTTTAATGTACGCGAAAGAATTGAACGTTATCTGAGACGGCTTTAAATCCTGGATCCGGAAAGTGGGACGTGGTATAAATCTTTTAAATGAATGAAAGATAAGAGGTAATGTATTGGTTATTATGTACTTTATAATTTTTTTGTTTGAGGAAATTTAACCCACTTCGGACTATTCAGAATACTTTGTTTCTCTATTATTACGTGAATTAAATTAATGTATAATTACTTTTATCTTAAAATAAGTCAAGTGTGTATGAAGCAAGTGTGTCTTTATTACAAGAATTATATCTTTGTTCGAAGAATTTTATAATTAATTGTCATCTAATTCCTTTTTGTACAAAATGTATCAATTTATGTGGTTAGGTTAGGTTATAATTTATATGCGAAGGTTATATATTATTCGGAGAACAAAAATTCTTCAGTGATATTCTACAGTAGGTATTTTATTTTGAACATTAATGTGACGAATGATGTAATACATTACAAAAATTAAAACTCACATAAATTATTTCAATATTGTATTACTTTATCTCTCCGCTAGTTTTTTATCGATCATCCTGCATAGATAGTCAGGTTCGCATACGTAAGGGTCGTTATTAAAAGTTCACTCTGAGCATCAACAACGTGACTCGAGAGCCGAGCTCCTCCTACGCCATTAATTTATCGCGAGGAGGAACAGGCTTACACGAACAGAGATAAGTCCGAGCGAAGAACATCGTGTTCGCGAATCCTTACACTGGACAACAGTTTTCTGTCGTCGCCTAAGCGAATTAATCGCGAAGCTAATCAAGCTTCCTCTTACTTGCTTCTGCAACAATTCATCAACTCTACACAACGCGGCGATTAAAACGTGCAATCATCACATTTCTAAATCTTCATATATTAAAATTTTTTAATTTTCTGTATTATCAACTTTCTAAATTTTCAAATCCACAAATTTGTGCGTACCAAAATTCCAAGTTCCAAAACTTAAAAATTCCCAGAATCTCATTTGCAAATCTCTAAATCATCAATTCTATAAATATGAAAGCTTGTCAACCAAATCAATGAGTCCTCCTTCATAACAATTCTAAACCTACGATACCCATCGATACCGCCATTTTTCTTCAAACATCACTTAACCAACACTTCTTCAACATCTTGACCCACTTCCAGCGAACCATTTGACAGAACCGATTGCTCAGGCGTTGGGTAAGGCTGTTGTCCTGCGATATCGTAGCTCGCGATATATTATCGACGTTACAGAATCCGCGCTTAAGCAATTTATGGAAAGTGATAAATTGGCAAAGGCGAAAATTATACTATTGATACATATGTAATTTTCTGTGCGTGAGCGCATGTATGTCCGTGTGCAACGCATGCAGGAGCGACGCATTTGCAAAAACAAATGAATAGCGGATCGCGACTCTGTCGTACAGCGAGTATGAAGTCGTTATTGCTGCAGTGCGCGAAATCGAAATGTTTATTAATAATCCTGTTTAATATAGAAATAAAGTTATAATATTTTGTTCAGTAAATATCTTAAGAAGTCGTTCGTGTATTTATTTATTATGAAAATCGAACCATTCATTTAACATGGTAGCAGAAATAAAGGTTCGAAGAAATAAAGGTTATTAAGCCACGTGTGCCGGTAATAAAATTAATAAAATTGATCTAAGAAGAGGGATAACAGATTCAGTGGAAGTGAAAAGTGTGTGAAAAGAAGAAATCGGACATGTGAATTTTTAAAACATAAAATTACTATGTAAGACACGCGAAATCAAACTGATAGTGGTAAAAAAAAATCAAGTGTTTTCCAAGCGGAAAGAAAAAATATAAAGTGCCACGGTTGTGGTAAAGAGGATATTAAGAAATTGTTTAAACAAAGACAATGCGCATCGAGGTGCGCATAGGTCGCAATGGCCACAACAGTCGCAGACGATCGAATTTTAAAAGGGACGAAAATCGAAAAAGTTTTGACTTATTTTGTAGTTGATAAAGCGAATATTAAAATAACAATATCAAGTGTGTATTACGTAAAAGAAATGGACAAAAGTTTGATTAGTTATGCGAGAGTAACAGATGAAAATAAGATAATTTCAATGATTATGAAAATAAGTAATTTAAGATTGTACGGAAGTAAAGTTTTCGTAAGAGTACCGGAAAATAAAAGACAGTCAAAATGCGATAGGAAAGCCGATGTTGGTATACTTGTAAGATATGAAAGTGTAGGATACAGAGTGTTAATTAATAATAATGTTATGGTAGCTAGACATGTAGATATTATAGACGAAAAAGAAACTTTAGTCGGTTTTGATCCAATGATGCGTCGTTGTGTGTTCGATTCGCGATCGTGTGCGTGTAGCGCGCGAGAGCATCATCCGAGCGAGCAGGAGCGTCGTATTCTCGGATTAAAGCGCGTATAGTTTGATGTAAATTTAAGGTAGCTCACGGGAGGGATCCTTGTCTTTTTTTCGGCAGAAACATCGCGACACGGTATATGACTTAAATCAGATTTAAGCCTGCCGTTGTAGGTGCGTCCTGGCTGCGGTTCCTTCGCTTCTCCCTCTTCTCATTCTTCGTGTTTTTTTCCGGTTCTTTTAAGAACCAGCCCCTCGTCGAACGGGAGCCGGGTTTTTGAGCTTAATTTTTAGCGATTGGAGAACCGTCAACCAGGACCCCGTTGTTTTGACTCTTCGAGAGGCACGTGCACGACGCAACAGAAAGACGAGCAAACGAATACACGATAAGCACCGACTTTTGTGCCGCTTACCGGAGGGCTACAGCGGTTTCAGCTCGAGGATGACACTCGGCCGAAATTCCCAGGGACTTAAACGGAGACGGATAAAAAGCGTACGCAAACGGAAGAATGAACATCGTCCTAGAAACTGCTCTGCGATACGTTTATAATCACGATACTGCGACGGAGTCGCGTTTTCACGCACCGCGAAACGGCCGCCGCGATTTCCTAATTACCGTCTCTAAAAAGCTCGAATTAATTAAACCAGCCAAAACTCCGGCCGCGGCGAATTTTCACGACGCGAGATACAATTTCGCGTGTCGACGGAGAGAGCGTGAGTTTAATTAAACTAAACACGAGGGAAAAAATGGGGGCGGAAAGAAAAGGAGAAAAGAAATAAATCGGGGAAAAGTGGTGCTCGGAAATGTACCGACGACTAATGAATCGTGCGAAGACTTGAAACTTTAAACGAAGAAACGTGAGATTTTATGAAAACTTATCAATGTAAAACGCGACTACTAATTACTTTTCGAATACGCTTGTTTGAATAAGCAGTCATTTATAAAAAAATTAACTAGGTCACAATTTAACCAATTAAAAATAAACTCTATCGTTAGCGGATGTTATCGTTCATCAAATTTTCATTCAAATGAAAAAGATAAAAATATACTGCTATACATTATTATATGCTTTAATATGTATTAAAATTGAAGTATGTCAATTATTTTCCTCCTTCCATTTTCATTTCAAAATTACCCCACACTCGGAACTACATCTATTACAACTTCTCCTGTTTCTTGACAATTGCAGATGATCGTACCACCGTTTCGTCAAATCGCAGCCTAAGCTTTCGCAATTATCCTCATCAAGTTGCAAGTGCAATTCGCCGACTAACGTTATGAAGACCCGATTCCTCGAACGCTAACTTTCGTAAATTATAGTCGTCGCAAAAACATGGCGTGTATTACCATAGATTACCCGACGGAGCCGTGTATTAGCAACGCGTAATCGTGGCGATGTCACATCCAAATGTCGGCCCTTACCTACGACTTAGTAGAGTTTAACCGGGATTTCATCCAGAGGCCGGCTTAAGCCACGACACCGTTGATGCACGATTGTTTGTAGAAATATTCTTCCGGCCGTTATTTACACGCCTATCAAAACGTCCGAGCAGAGTAGCCTCGCGTAAGCTGGTTTCATGGGCAGTTTGTCCCTACCCTGTCCACCTATCCATCGTCTCGTGGAAGATCGGAGGATTACCGTGGCCGTGTTACGATCACGCTGGGGCAACATTGTCCTGCTATACGACACAAAATCGCGCGTCGTCGACAAATTCCTCGCCTCTCTATTATAAGACACGTTAATCACAATTTTCACCGATCTGTCAAAGAAAATTGATTTCTAATCACTAGAGATTTATATTCCAATAATATTAATTCGACAAGAAATTTTGACAAATATTCAAATTCTTTTAACGCAAGATGAAGGGTCATTAAAATGTTTCGCTTTTATCCGATCAGATACTTAATTAATCAATTGAGTAATAATTCAGATAATATAAGTGACAGTTAAGAGCCATATGTCGCAAGAATGATACAGAATTCATGTTACGTGGAACCGATTTATTATAATTGGACAACTCGGATTCGTGACATATTCCGTTACGTAGGGAGTTTAAATTAAGACATGAAACAATCATATTCTCAATAAATCTAACTATAGCCTGGCGTACATAGGTCATTTCTACTGTGACACTAATCTACGTTGCCTATAGAGCTGGCTATTTCTACTACGTCGGCTAACGCGTTAAATCAGTGACTTTTCCTAAGTTAAAATAACACCTTGTAGAATGAACTAACATTTACAATGTTCCTTTAGAATGAATAATGAACTCGGATAATAACGAAGCTTTTTCTGATCATATTCGTGTTCAACCCCCTAACTTATGATTGTTTCAGCAGTTGCGTCAGAACCGCCGTTGCAATATTAATCCCTTGCCCTATGACGTGTTACAATGACGCATATGGTTCGAATGTGAGAAACGAGACTTTCACTGCAATTTCAGGTTCACTTCTGATTATAAACTGTGTGACCAAACTTGCTGTATACTGTAACATTGCAATTTTCTTCAGTTATTTTTTCGTTTTATCAGCTAGCTGCGAATGACACACTGTTCAGATGTAGGTTAAGGGATTAAAATAAATAAAGAAACTTTTAATTGAACAAACTGTAACTGGTATTGGACAGTTTGGATACTGTTATATAGTTAGACAGGTATTGGAAAGTTAATTGTAGGGTGGATACCATTTATTTTTGTTGTATTTGAACTGTGGTGTCAAGAGTGACTCGATGATGCAACTAAGAGGTTAAGCAAAATATGAAACCGTAGAAAACGATCAGGTCTTATTCCAAAGATAACGTTCGTAATGAAAACTGAAAATATCGCATACTTTTGATTCGCTTACACGTCCGTTTATCTCGTGCCGACTGATATATAATGGACTGTCCGGCGGCGAGTGTTCTGATAAAGCGTGGGCACGCCACGAGAAAATGACCATAACGGAAGACACGAATTACATGATGTAAACGCGCCACCTACGGCGAGACGAGGCTGGATTGAATTTAATACTAATTAAAAGTAATAAATCGGCGGACGAATGATTTCTGCACGGCGAGCAGTCGATCCTATTCCCGTCGTTGGCCCCGGGCTTCAGGCCCGGCAGTTTCTGCCGAATTAAGTCGGACAGTATCTTTTTCTGACTTCGCCACGAGGAGAAATGCAATTAAAGCGAGATCAGAGAAGAGGGACGCGCCCCCCTCGTCCGTTGTACGCTCTCGCTGCGTCTTGACTTATGGGTCGTCCGGGTAAACGAAAAAAAAAAGGGAAAAGATTGGCCGTGTCGTGGAACGCAGGCTTTTAATATCGTTCAGCTCGCAGTTGTTGTATATTTACAGGCTCTTATTAAGTCACTGCCACTACTCTCTTACTATCTCTTTCTCGCGTTCGCGCGCATTCTACGCTTCCTACGACATCGATGGTCCCTGTTCGGCCCCCAAAAACACGCGAAATTCCTCGGACCGAGATAAGATTCGACGATTTAAAGAAACAACCGACAACATTGTAGAATTTTAATTTAGCAAGCTTGAAGATCTTAAAAGCTTTTCTCTTCCTCGGACTCTTTCGGATAGCTAGCATCCGTCGAAAAATTAAAAAAATTACCTTCTCATATTTGTCATTCTTGAATAGAATTATTTATTTTTATTATGGAGGATAAAAAGTTTTAAAACCTGATAATGTGCAAGATGGGTTTTGTCGTGAAACGAAGTGATCAAATTACGCGATGTATTTTCGTTTTACTGCATGACTCTATTATTGAAGTTTGAACGTGAGAAGTTTCCTGGGTACTTGGAATATTCCATAAAAGTAAAACATGGTCGCAGTCACACTTCGGTCCATTTAGTATTCAAATTTAACCAGTCTCGTGACGCTATTAAAAACTTATAAAATCGAAAGTTAGATCGTTCGGTGAGGATCAACTAATTGCCCGCCACATTCGAAATGTCGTTAAACGTCGTTTCCATTGAAGAAAACTCGTAAAATTTCAAGCATTCGGGTTGATCGCTCCGATCGTAACAGGATGAACATTCAGACACCATGTTTGTACATTTTACTGGCGTTATTATCGATTGAATCGGCGACAATGCGGTAAATTCGATTGGATTTTATTGGGTGCGTAACGCGCACTCGTGAAACGCCGGCTCGAACGAAGGGGGAGATCGTTACGTTTTGACGTTTACGAGAAAGGGTTACAATGGACGGAAAGCGTTAATCCAGAGGGCCCGTTGGGTACCGATGGGGCCTCCTCCGAAGAAACGAATGGGGCGCCTATGGCGATATTTATTTAACTGCCGCACTAAGTTGGCGCCCCGTGGCGATGTATTTCGAAGACGCGATTCTGCCATAATTACAGTAAAAAGCGATCTTTAATTTCGCGAACGGCGAAAGTGACTTGTAGGTGGGGACAGCGAGGGCAACCAGGATCTTCCTCCGGACCTCTTTCCGGGGGGATTCATAATTTGAATCCACTCCTTCAAACTCGTCCCTCGACTGTATCGTCCCGTTAAATTTCATGAAAGCTTGTTTGGTCACAATGTTTGAAACAGTCGGTGGTATTCGGGATCGAAAAAAAACATTCCGCTAATTGCAATTTTACTTCTATTTAAATAATTTAAGACGACATCTCCAAAGTTATTTACGATTAAGAATCGAACAGTAAACTGCTTCACCCTGTTCATATCTGTCAATTTGTATGAAAAATGTTGGGAGGACAGGACATTTCCATTAACATTACTACATTTTACTGACATTAATATTGACGATGTTTGCATATTGTATATTTCCTTCGTTTTGTGATATAAGTTCTGAAACAACAGTCATGAGCAAAGTTCAAATAGCTATTAGAATGATAATTGTACAAAAGTTCCATAAGTGGTCGTATATTTGCCCATTCAGACTTCTCTTAATTTTCTTCCTCTTCTTCCCGTTTTCTCTGAAGACAATTCAATCTTCGTTGAACAGGGGAAATTATTTAATACGTGGTAAGCCCGTAACAGCCCCAGAAATATTAATTATAAAGCTCGCTTTAAATGTTCATTCCGCAAATTTACATAAGCAGGCTCGAGAAAATTCTTTTATTTATCGGGTACCATTGTTCCCCGTGGCCTTCCATCGACGTTAACAGAGGCGAACACAATTCACGGTGTTCCCTGTGCCGTCGCGATTTCTGAAGCGGGTTCTTACGCATCCCGTTCTCTTTCTCTCTGTCTCTCCTCTCGTTGCCCACGCATTATAATAGCGGCACTTTAAAAGGGTAAAGGATGAATAAGGTGTGTATAGAGGCTCCTAGCACCTGCAGCCCATTATAATGAGAGGGTCTGGACGTCTACTTCTTTAAATAACACGTAATGGGCCCTAATAATTAGTCGGGGGAACATCGGCAGGGTGTGTAAAACTAATGCTGCTCGAAGGAACCGGCCAGCTAAAATCATTTACATGGCCGGCCATTTATTCCTTTCTCTTCCTTTTAATTGCCCCGTCCCTTTCTCGCCGGTCCGTGTGATTTCATCCCACAGTTATTATTATCGGACAAATCATTGCTCACAACCGTCGATATAATCAGTGATCAGTCTCGTTTTATAGATTTGCTAACACGCTGCTTCTTTTACCACCTGGTGTTTACATTAACTTGTTCGTCACTTTTCTGTTTACTTAAACATTGAATGAACAGAGGTATTGCTTGCTTCAACTGTAAATTGTTATTAATTAAACGGTAATTATTCAAATCACACATGATACTCCTTCAGATCCATGAAAGTTTTGTATATTCGCGACTTAAAATTTACAAAATGAAAATGCAAAAGTGGAAAATAAATTCCGTGTGTTTGTGTACCGTTCAGCGTTGACTTAAAGTTTCGGTGACGCTGAACGCGTAAAACATGTATTCTCGGAGAACCCTGTGGTGATGAGCGAAACAGCGGTATCGATGAAAACGCGGAGAGATACATCGTCGACGAGCAAAATTCCTGGCGCTGAAAAAACGAGCAAATTGAATATTCGACAACTATATAATACCGCTCGCGCTTCTCGCAGCGTAGGTAAAAAAGGATTTCGATTGATCCGGCGAACGGTGTACGAAAAATACACGAAAAGCTTGGACGGTGCCTTCCGCGAGGGTACAAATTTCAAAGCGTCCCCGTGAAACGCACACGTGCAAAGGTGGGCACAGTCGGTTTTTTTCATCGTGTTACGCCGCTAGTGGCAATACGTATCGTATGCCTGTCTTCCAGATACCTTTTTACTCGTCTTTTGCTGCAAGATCGGAGCAACAACCAGTCCTTGTGTGTCCGACGAAATTTACGACGGAGCCTCATGCACCATGCAGGCTTTATTTTAATACGGCCGGGTAGGAGATGGCTCTCGGGTAAGAGACGCCGTCCCGCTGCGCCAAAAATCTTAAATATTCATAATTAAATATGCTAATGAACGGGTGACTTCAACGGCAAAATGATTATCAAATTGTACAATGGCCGCGTAAAGTTATTGTACGGTCAGGCGGTGTGTCCACACGAGTGCGTGTCCACCAGGAATGGAATGCATAGACCCACCGGGAGGAACCGGGCCAGGGGACGTTCAAGGACCCCGATCGATCAAAAATGTTTAAAACCGAGCCGTTGAACGTTTCGGGACCAGAGAATCGGGCTGGACTGGTGTCGATAACCGCCGCTCTTAAGAAATCTTTGGTCAACCTGGACCCTTATAGTTTATTGTTGGCCAAACACGACTCTCGAGCTTCGCAAACTTTGACCAGTTTGTATTCGTTGTTGTTGCGGTACACGAACGTCCACTCTATTAGTTGATAGGAAATAACTTTAACTTTGAGTACAGTTCAAGTTTCTGCACCATAAAGGAGGAGATTGACTACGATACTTATTACTCGATTCCTTGCGAAGAAATTCTGCCGTGCTTCTTAAAAGTATTACGTACTTTTTATGTCTTTTTAAATGGGAAAAGATCTCTCTAGACTCTTCATGAGGTTAGAATAAAACTTTTGTTGTATGACTTATATTTTCAAGGGGGTTGTTTATGAAATTTTTAAACACTCACAAATATTTGTGTCTCAAATATAGGAGTCAAATATAGGAGTCTCTTGACTCCTTTCTGATCACATCAATGTTCATCACCTTTTCAATAAGCATTCAATCAGTTCATCACTGTTTTACCCCAAACAGAAGTTGTATTTGAATACGACATAAGTTCAAAAAAGATTATAATTGCACATATAATTTGCTATGCAAATACTATGGGAAATACTCGATATTTGGCACGTGGTACCCAACGACAATGTAAAGCATCGACAAGATACACCGAAGCTTACCCCACTTGTGCCGGGGCGGAACAAAAATCCTGCGGACACGTTCTCGCGGCACCGGGAATGCTTTCCTCTCATTATTACGAGCGGTCGTGTCGCCCAGAGTGTCGAATCGGAGATAAAGAGATTGTTTAAATGCATTACTAGTCCGGAGCCGATCGAAAGAAAGAAACGAAGGAGGCGGAAAGGTGGGACCGGCCGAGCGAGAGAAGTCCGGACAAAAGAACGAGCATGAACGAAACAGCTGGGAAGAGAAGAGATGGAAAGAGGAGGTGGAGGAAGGTCGAGGGACCGAAGAGAAAAAGGAGTACAGAGAAGGCCGGGGAGAAGAAGCTCCGTAGAGAGCCTCTTGCATCGGTCGCGTGAGATAGCCGCATCATTTCTTGGCAGACAATTAATTACTGACATTATGTTTTAGAATGCTTACTTGCACTGGCTACCAACCGATCTATAGATTTGTAGCCGGCCGGACACGTTCTGTCCTCTTCGGCGTGAGCGAGCGCGAGGAAAATAGGGCCGCACACGGGGTGTCTGGTAAGTTCAGGTACTGCGAGATGCTAATTGCTTTTCGATGAAGGTACAAATATAGGGTGTTTCGATTCTACCTATGTAGGGTGTTTTTAAAAGATATTTCAATTGCTTTGTTTGGACAAAGACAAACAAGTCATATCAAAGTAGAAGCATCCCTGAAACTATACGATGTTAAATGAAAATTTTGTTCGCTATTAAATAAAATTTCATTTATTTTTTCTGCAAGTTAGTTTTTCTAAATAATTCATACAAAATGACACGATGCAAAAATGAACAGCTTATAAAATATTTTATAACAAGCTACTGTGAAGTCTTAGTCTTGAAGCTACTATGAAATGTTTACACTGAACGAACCAGTGATATACCTCAACTAAGCTATACAAGTATTAATTGTGTAGATACGTCAAAATAGGACACCTGTGAAATAACCACATTATTGGACGATGTAACTGACGATCCGTATATTGTTAATAATTATTTATTCCCCAATTACATTGCAACCAGACGAAAAAATAGAATATCGACCCTATTATCCATTATAGCAACCATATTTCAATATGACGCTAATTATTCTGCAATATAATTGCTACCCATTATTTAGAGAATTTCATGCTAATTAACATACGTTGCACTGTTCTACAGTAATCTAATAATCTCATCCAAATGCATAGCATGAAATAATGCATAATGAAACAATAGCAGGGAACAATTCCACGCTTCAAATAATTCTTCAAAGATATATAGCAGGATTTGCTGAACACTCTGTACATGCGACACCCGAAGGAACATGTACTCGCCACGGGACACCGCACCACAGAAACCAATAATCAGTACAAAATGATGGATATTAAGCGTGACTAATATTATCGTAACAGACCTTTGCACAAAATGATTGATTACATTTATTTCTTGATAGGAATGTAGAAAATGAGAAAAGGAAATTTCAAAACAACCTAAAACTACCAAACCGGTTAAATGACCGTTCCACAAGATCCTTATGAAAAATTACACAATGTGTTGGACTGATTCTTCTGATATCTGCATTGCCCTCCATCAAGATGAAGAATTAATGTGTGTACAAATTTATGTTTTGCCATTGCTTATTTATTTTTTGACTTCATTTTTATTTCAAATTAAGTACACATTATACGCTGGTAGATTTAGTGTTAACACTAAAACTACCAAACCGGTCAAATGACCGGTCTACAAGTTTCTTATTATAAGGTACACATTTTGTTAAAGTACATTCCTTGAAAACAGCATTGATTTTCAACAAGATAAAGAACAAATGTGTGTGCTAATTTATGTTTCATCGTTTGTATATTTATTATTTAACTTTATTTTTAATTTCAAAGTAAGTGTACATTATATGTCGGTAGGTTTAGTGTTAAACCCGTAGGAGGATAAGGAATCGTAGAGGGTTAAAAAATTTAGCGAAATAAAGTATAAGTGAATCGATAGAGTTTTCTATCTAAAATATTCCCGATCCAACCATTCGATCTAGCAATTCTACCGCTGAAGACCTCGGTACGATCGCTTTCAAGGTACCCCTCATATATGGCTAAGCAAGATTCTCGGGTGTAGTTGCCGCAGCAGTTGCGTTGATCCCGTCATTAAGTCGAACACAGTCGTTATTTCACTTTCACCAGCGACAGAGCATAATGCCGGCGAAGAAACAATGCCACGTAACAAGCGGCAAGACCCACGGGCCGCTTAATAATCGTCAGTGTCTTTATTGATGTACCGCGGGCGGAAATTTGAAAACCGTGACGTCGCGTTGGGTAATTTTTCATTCGACCTGGCCGGATTCCTCGTCTTTCCACACCGCCATGTGCCACCTCACCGAATTGGAATTAACTACATTCGCCTACCGTCGCTGTGTGCGTGTACGTGTGTGCATCCGTTACGTTCATTAAACGGTTTCACAATACTCGATAGATGAAACTTGGCAGGCCCTCCTTCCTAACTATTTATCGTTCTTTCATCGTCGATCCGGCAAATAAATCTCATCAGCCCGATTATCCCGGCCGGCCGAATTGAGCCCGAAAAAAACAGCGCGCCTGTTCGTTATTTAACGAATTTTATCGAATAATCGCCGTTTCAGCGTCGCCCGAATTATTTTCAATCGATACCTTCACTTTTTTTTCGACAGAGCAAATAGTATCTTTCACGGAGATATCGATTTAATTTTACGATTCGCTCAACTTCTGATGCAAATCGGTCTTTGGCCCATAAATTACTAATTATTTTCAGATTAGGATATCCGAATTTAACTCCTGGTTCTCCAATAAACGATTAGCTCAATAACCTAGGCTGATTTTTTAAATTTAGAAACTGTGAGAATAGAATATTTGAGAATGAAGATTTTTGAATCTTGAATAAATCTTCCTGAATTTGGTGATTTGGAGATTTAACACTTTGAATGTTCAAAATTTATTAGTTTTAAATTTCTAAATTTTTATTGTACCTGGGTGGTAATGGACTCTTCGGAAAATCCAGAATTGGACTTAACATTTTACTTATAAGAATCTTTCTCACGAAAGTCTGCGTGTTAAAGTTCGCAAGAATCCCCGACGGCTGGTCCGACAATATACCTCGATACTTTTACACGCGAGAACCTGTTGTATCTTAACTTAATTTATCGTCACGCTATTAAGCATGCTCCGTGGGTCCCGGGATTCATTCGCCTTCGAATTACCTCGATTTACCTTCGAACTACCTATTTCCTCTTCCCGCACCCTCGTATGCTCGCCAACCTTCCGTGAACCATCGGCAACAAGATTCGTTAATTATTAAAAATTGAATCCACTAAGATTCACTTGTTAACGTGTTCATACTCGAAATCAGGTAAACTTTCGTTTCATGAATATTCGTTAAAACTGATGTCTCAACTTTTAGAAAACCATTTTTAAAACATGGCGATTTCTTCAAATGTGGTTTCGGTATATTGATAATGTAAAATATGTAAAAACGTGGCAATATTTTTTTAGTGCATTTAATTAATAATAAAATATCGTTCAATGAAATTATTATGTGTCATGGTTTGAGACAAAAAATTTTTTTTAAATTAATATATTGAAGTGGTACAGAAAATCAATTATTAATAAGTAGACGTCTCAGTAACTATAACGATATGAAGAATATGAGACATTCAGCAACGTCGAGAATACGGTAAATGTTACCGGCGTGAAATATTAGAAAGCATGAATTTTCGATTCATTTTTGCGGAACGAGTCATTTCTTCGCATTTTCGTGAAAATACAATGAATGACCGAGAAAGCTGCGTCACAAGAAAAGACGTGGTATTTCGCGGTGGACCATTTTTCGTCACGATACGGCGTTTTAATTTCATGCCCGTTCCCCGACACTTTTCGCTACGTTTCGCGAGCGTGACGAAAGTTTCACGAGGTCTCGAGCAGCATTTATTATTCGTGGATTAGTGGAACGGCACACGAACGGCGTCTGATACTAATTGCGAGAACAGCAAGAACGGCCGAGTCGCGGCTCCCACCGGGCCGTAAATTAATTTACCTCTGTGTGTTTTCGCTTTTAACGCCGCGGACCTGGGGGGGCAACTCGCCTCTCGTCAACAATTACCGTTTCCCCGCAAAAAATCTCGCGAACCCGTTTCATAGTGGAAGCTACTTCACGGATCGATCCAAGGGGGTGCAACCGAGTTTCTATTTTCTTTTTTTTTATAATGGTCGTGACGTTTTTCAATTGGAAAGTTCGCGAAACGGACGGCTACAGTTGCGAGTGACGGGGACACTAAAAACATCGTCGCTCTGTTTGGAATTAATTTCAGACGGGGAAATGGCGATCTGACTGTTGTAAGAAATTATTGCCATGTTTCAAATTGTTCTGAAGTAAGAGTATCAGTTTACATCAAATTGATCTCAAATAAAAAACACACGTATTTGTATTATATTTAAAACTTCTCAGACTACATAATATATGGAGATTTTTAACGGAGCCGTAAAAATTAAATCGTTTATCCAAAAGATTTTAGTTTATAAATATACCTATTTTTATGAAACATTTACTATCATATTTAGAACATTTTTCTATTTGTTAAATACAAAAATATTATCACAATCTTATTTGGTTATCTACATCTTAATTCACATATACATATATGTGCACATGTACACATATGTATATGTACACATACGTATACACATATGTATGTGTGCAGGATGCATATGCAGAGACACGTATATATGTATGTCCTAATTTTTAAAAGAACATAAACAAAGATATAAACTAATAATATCAATACATTTTTTCATATATACGTGAATCATATGAAATGTTAGATATTAGGGGTACTTAGAGTAGCAGCAAAGGATAGCTTTTTTTTATGGTTCGATTCGGGAAGAAGATTTACGCGGCGCGTGACTAAAGCCGTCGTTTATTAATGAAGAAAGCAATCGTAATCCAAGTGGACAGTCGTAAAAGCATTAAACGTCTTGTAAATCACAGAGGTGACACGGGGTGAAACATGATTTAACCCTCTCCACAGCGTATTAATATGCCAAACTGGCGTCTTCGATGAAATGTGCATTAATCGCCTGTGTTGAAAAACCGCCGCATATTTCATCGCAGCCATTTTTATCGTCGATTTATAATCCGACTTTACCTTTTATTTTGTCCCGGTCAGTGGCTCATCGACGTCACGGGTTCTTTCATATAAAATTCGATCGTTGATTAATATTTTATAGTCCCAGTTAAATTCTGGCAGGTGTTCAGGAATTCTACGAGAAAATACATTAGAGATTTCTATCCAATCTACGCCGTTCTAGGAATAGTATAAGTGCAAGTGGTCAATTACTTCGACGGGGTATAATAAAATTCATAGCCAATACAAGGAATTTCAAGCTGATAGGAATAACTTTACTGCGTACTTAAACGGGTAATGGAAATAAACGAATGTCGTTAAAATTTTTGGATTGATTTAGTGACTCTCGGATTACTGACGGAATCGGTGAAAATTCCATTTAAATTATAATATTAGTTTGAGAATTTGGAGATTGGGATATGGGAATTTAAGAAATTTGAAGTTTGAAAATTTGGGAATTTAGGGCTTGGAAATTGGAAAATTAGGAATTTAGAGATTTGGAAATCTAAGAATTTAAAAATTTTGAAATTGGAAAATTTAGGGATTTGGAAATTTAGAAATTGGGGAATTTAAGGATTTAAAAGTCCTGAGAATTGGAAATCTGAGAATTCAGAACTTTATTGTTTAAATATAATGAGATTTGGAAATTAAAAATTTGATAACCTGAAACTTGAAAATTTGATAAGTTGCAAATTATGGAATACTAGTGTACAGAACTTGCAAATTTTTTAAATCGAACATCAGAAAGGACAATTCGAACATACAAAGATTTGAAATTCATAGCTCAAAAATTTCATAAAAAAGTTGTTTCCAGTCCTCTTCACAATGTTTCATTCCCAAAGTTTCGCTTCCTAAGCCAGCAAATTTGAATGGCATTTAGACTAACCAAAGCAACAAAATGATTGCGCTGTAATGACTGCTTCAACAATC
This sequence comes from Megachile leachella, assembly GCA_963576845.1. NCBI lineage: Eukaryota > Metazoa > Arthropoda > Insecta > Hymenoptera > Megachilidae > Megachile > Megachile leachella. Next base: position 3,817,175 of record OY756257.1, read on the forward strand.
ATAATTGCTCGTTAAGAATGACTGATACGCGAAGTCGGTGGTAACCGAATGAAAGCGGACAGACGAAAGCCAGCCGCGCACATTGTTAATGAAGAAAGCAATCGTCGGTGGAAGCGAGCGGACAGTCGTAAAACCACTGAAAGCATTGTAAATTGCAGCCGTCGAGCGGCTAGAAAATGATTTAATCCTCCGCGGTCGCATTCATTTCCCTGGCCAGCGTCTTCGACGAAATGTACATTAATTCCAACGGCTGCTGAAAAACCGCCTCTTCGCCAGTCTCGTGTTGCTCGCGGCGATTCTACCAGTCGAGAGACCGGCTTATGAAAAAGATCAATGTCTCTAGTAGTACTATGCTCCATCGGTTTTTATTAACATCGTTGGCAATCGTGTGCGTTCTTCTGGCAGCGATTCTTCTCTCGCCATGAAACTGATTCGTTCAACGAATCTGTTGCGTTGCAATCCTGAATAGTCTCTTCGCTTCGGAGGTTTCGCACAGATCAGTGGGTAAAATTCAAAAGGTCTTTGTGGCATTCTTCCGCTCCTATAAATGGATACTGGAATGTTTAATGATAGATCTCGGAGACCGGATTCTACTAACTCACGGTTTTTCAAGTTTAAAACGGAGCAAATTATATGAGGGATAACTTGAATTTTGTTGTGGAGTTTAATAACTACTCTTCTTGAAGTTCAGGAGTTACAAAGTTGCAAAGTTTTGAAGTACCTAAGTTCATTTTGATATTTCACAAGTTTCGGTCTTAAATTCGTAGTCATAAATATTTAAGGTCTCGAAATTTTTATATCGTCTAACTAAAGTTCGAAGTAATAATGTCTCCGGAGGTAGCAATCTTTTAAATTCTGGAAGTCCGACCATTCCGAATTTTTTATATTCCAACGTTGCAATGTTCAGAAATCTTTACATTCTAATGTTTTAATCGTTCGACTTCGCAATGTCCCAGAATTTTGACGTCCAAAAGTCCAATGTCCTAAAATGCTGACATTCCAAAGTCTTCATACATTCACAATCCTCACATACCAAAATCTCAACATCCTGAAATCTCCACATACCAAAACCTTCATGACCCAAAATTGCAACGTTCTGAAGTCTCAACATTCAGGAATCTTAATGTCCCGAAATATCAGCATCCCAAAGTCTCCGCAACCCAAAGTTCTTACGTGGCAACCCTTCAAGCTCTCACATTTCAAAACCTCTAAAAACCCAAAATTCAACAATCCATAATTTCCGGAAAGCAATGAAACGTCTCTGCTTTATAACTTTAACCGCGATGCTCAACAAAATTCTCGCAAACACCCTTAGGACCAGGCGAGCACCACTGGTTCGCGGTTTCAGCGAGTGTATATAAATTAGCGCGAGTAACGCCGCGGCATTGAATCGGCTGATAAATTTTCGTGGTGCGGCCTCGCGTCACACCTCCCTTATACCGTGTATCCAGGAATCCCGTGCACACGGTCAACGATAAAAATAAGAGAGAAAGGAAGAAGTGAAACAAAAATATATAATGCTTGTTGGCGCGCGCGTGTACCTGGGTCCTCCTCCCGAAAGCCTAAACCTCGAGTAATCGCGATCGTGGCCCCCACACGACATTAGGGACCCATATACACAACACTCGCAGAGTACTGGCCTCTCATGTTAATTACTTTCCTTTTATTGCAACCACCTGACGTCGATTTGATCTCTTAATATTTTCATGCATGAGGACGCCATTTTGGAGGTCTTAAGATTGGTAATCTGTGGAGGGTAATATGAAAGATAAGAATATCATATCATAATTTGCATTATAATTGCGTTAACTCATCGTTAAATTCAAAATACACCAGTTTTATTTCGCTTTATATTGTTACAATTCTGATGCAACTGAAGAATGGCGAGTTGAGGTTAAGTGAACTTTTGTTGCAGAATTTTTGAATATTTTCTGGCAAATTTGATGTGGATATTAATTCTCGCTTTTTCTATTTTACAAATGTTATTTTTATAATGACCGTAGTAGATTGTATTAAAGATTGTTTAACCTGCATCGTCATCTTGAATTATAGACAGAAGTGCCATTCTTGCATCTACGCGTACCTCTGTAAGTTCAAAAAGTTTTAACAAAAGTATCTTTTATATATTTCCACAACTAGCTCCTGTAGCTTTTACAAGCTTTCATGGTGCTTTAAAGCGTAATTCCGTAGGGTATTAATATCAAATGAAATTACACGATACTGTTATTACGCGGCATTCGTGGGCTAAATATGATCGAACATCAGAATGTATAATTTTTTGGTAACGTGGCAGTCTTTAATTGCACTTCCGCCTCGTGGAAAGTTCAGCACCTGAACGAGTACCGTGGTCAACGCGTTTCTGTCCGCGTGGGAATGTCGTATACGCGCGCGCAAGATGCAAGAGCCAGAACGAAATTCTTCGGGACACCGGGGCCCGGCCGATTGTTTCGTTTCGTCGTTTCATTTGCAAGTACAAAGCGAAACCGTTGTCCACGCTGAAGTCTCCGGATGCCCGGACGAGACGCTCGACGACGAAACGATGACCGACAGCGTTCGTATTAACGGCACGGTCAATAATTCTCTTTGTTAGTACGTCTCTCCGCGCTTCCTTTCTTTCCATCGTTCTTTCTCCTTTTTTTCTTCTTTTGTTTCGTCTCGGTGCTCTCGTCGTTCGAAGAGAGCACTCCTTCTGTGTGCGACCGACACTGGCTCTCTTGTATGCAGGAATTCCGGGACCAAAAATATCCGAGCGATCCCTGTACACTCGCAACGGCGAAACCACGGCTCCGTGGCATCTTTGTGGCACCTTTGTGGCATATTTTCCTCCAGGCTTCGAAACGTTTCGCCATCGTACGGACGCCATCTTAACTCGGTTAACAGAATTATCTTTCTTTGGCTAACTGCCGTCCCGGCCAACGACGACGGATTCCCTTTTCGACCCGGCTGATTAAATTCCCCGTTGACGTTGCTTTAGAAAAGGAACGCGTCAAAAATTTCTCGTCCTTCGCTGTACTCCCTTCACTCGAGATCATTTCTTGTACCTTTCACGTTAATCATTTGAACAGATTAAAAAATGGGGGCATTGAACGAATTAATGTGCGTTATTTTTCAATTACTATTATTTTTTAAATGCAAGATTCACAAATCCTTAAACTTCTGGAGCTTCAAATCAAGAACGTTCTAACTAAAGATCAACGTCCCCTATACCGTCATTTGTTCGATCCTTACTCATCTTCAACATACGCAGGATAATGTCAAACGTATAGCCTAATCCCAGAAGTCATTGTTTCCAGAGGCTGTCCTAAAACTCACCTGCCGTCCGCATTATTTCGGAACCAGCTTGCAGGATCAGTAGGGACGAAAGGAGGCGAAAGTCACGAAGGAAATACGAGGAACGACCGAATGAAATAGCCGCGGTCTGGCGATGCAAACGTATTACGGTCTAGCGAGCAGGGTTGCGCGTGACAGCGCCACTGGCTGGATAGATTTATATTTACAATGGGCCTGTATATTTATATTGCCGCGCGTACACGGGTAATCCTACAACCAGGACGAAACACTCCGTCCATTTAAGTGGTGCGAGCTTTAACGCACTAGTTCGCATGCCGTAAGCAGATTAATCCGAAGGCCTTTCGGTCAAACCTGAACGATCGACCCTCCTTACATCTGCCACTCTCAATGGACCGCTCGATACGACTTGATGTCCAACGACCGCCATAAAGGTCGCGGAACACGCGCGTGGTCGTGTTTTGTGGCGTGCCATCCCGAGGGACACGCGAGACCCGTGTCGAAACAAATCCGAGGACAGGAAACCATCAAACCCAGAAACGCGTCTGCACGGAGATTGCTCGTGACTTGGAGGCGAACGTGACGATTGAAGTTTTCTTCCAGGGATCCGTGAATGGCCTGTTTTTACGGACGGCGATTTTCGTGTGTAAAAGCGGATTAATTTTACATTAGCCGTTTATTAAATTATTGTAAAGTAAATGTCAATTTGTAAATACACGTGTGAAGTCTGATTGGTATCACTAAATTGTGGTACGCCGATTTGAAGTTTGAAAATTGATGAAAATAGCTACCATGGATGGATACCCTGAGTGCTGATTTGCGATACTTTTTCATACTTCGGTGTTAGACTTCTCATAACTTCAAAACCGAAGTTGAGCGCCGTACAAAATTATTCAAGAAGCAAATCTTCATTTGAAGATCACTGGAATCAGCGTATTACCCCAGTTCTTCGTATCGAGTAACAGAAAAACTGGAATGAAAGTAGCGTTTCTGCTACGAGTCTGATTATTACAATTCCATGAGCCATCAATTTGACAGCCCTATAATAAATGAAGCTCCTGGATATCAACGTCAAACCAAAATTGACTTTCGATTTAATCTTTTAGTACTTTCTACGGTCTATTTCTCTGAAATTAATTTCCCAACGGTATCGTTACTAACAATCCCGGATTCATTTAATTACGTATCGTGACTCGCGAGATGTCTTTCTTAATCCGGTTTAAGAAATCCGAACGTTCACGCCGAATATTCGGTGAGGCTTTGTAACGGCGTCGTGTCTATCAGAGGTTGATACGTGGCAATGGTATTAATTGGACAGTGGAAGCGGTAACCACGACGGTAACAAATTTAAAATGCAAATGATCACCTATTAAAAGCGTTTTACGTTTGGCTTAGCCAAGGAGCACACTGTGACCCCGCTTCTAATCGATCGTTTCTCGGGTTTAATTGACCCACATCCACGGTAATATCGTGTGCTTTATTAACGACACATTAATTATTCGTCCGGTTTCAATATTTAAATATTTACATACATGCCTGGTGGCGATGCGTACGCGGACCGGCGGAGAGATTTAAAAAATTGCCTTCGTATACACGACGATGTACCGCCACCCGCATGGACGCCATAAATCTTACAAACGGTGCAATATCATGAAACGCTAATGAGGACACCATTGGGACATTTTGTATTCATTTCACGGAATTAGCCTTTCGGTTACTTGTTTCGAGAAACGGGATGTGATGAATAACGATAATAAAATCTTCTCGCAGAGCGGAGAGCGTAAATTTTGACTGTGAATTCACGATCGGCCATTTTACCGAGGAAAAGCTCGCCTGTCGCTCTCGTGAGCGGCTATTACTCTCGTGGCGCTTTAAAAAATTGATACTCCTCTACTCTTTCGTAAACTATTCACATCCTGATCGCGGTATTGTGAAACATTCGTTTGTTGCTTCGCAAACAGAAAGTATTTTAAATCTCTCTATAAACAATTCTGAAAGTGCTCGCCTGGTTAATTTTATAGGAACCTTGATAAGAATTCGTAACGACAATCGTTTTGGTGATTCGAATTTTCTCGCGGATATTGAGTTCATGAAAATCGTATGGGATACTAAATATTTGAAGGGTTGACACATTTGAGAGTTTCAGGTTTGGAAATTTAGGGGATTAGAAAATTGGCAGATTGAAAATTTGGGAAATAGATAAGACCTTGGAAATTTAGAGACGTAGAAATTTCGGACCTTGAGAATTGGTAGTTTAAAAATTTAAACTATTGGAAATTTGGGGATGCGAACATTTAGAAGAGTGAGAATTAGGGGGTTAAAAATTTAAGGCCGTGAAATTTGGGTGTGCAGAAATTTGTGTGCTTGAAAATTTGGGAGCTAGAAATTTAGGAGTGTAAAATTTGAAAGCTTGAAAATTGGGGAGTTAGATATTTAGGACCTTGGAAATTTGTGGATATAGAAATTTTACAGATCGAAACTTTGTGAAATTGGAATATTTGATTTCTGGAAATTTAACACTGCAAATTTGTGAATGTAAAAATTGGAAGACTTGTAAACCAAATATCAGTCATGAAGATTCCTATCTAGTTTATTTAGATCTTGCACCTCTTCGACAATCCCTCTGTTTCAAAGAGAATATCGTGGATTCGGCGATCAAAGGTTATCGCTCAGATTCGAGCGTGTGCACAATGTCTCGTTCACGCCAGGTATACCTCCCTCAACGGTGGCGTGCAAACGATGCATTAACGTACCGACACAATCCACCGGCAAATGAGAGGCCCAGCCACGAGTCCCTACGTACCGAACGTCGACGCGGCTTGATGGACTCTAAACACGCCTCCGAAATTTTGCGATTCTGCGAACTTTTCGTTCGCGCCTGACACGCTTGCCCGCAGGTTCGTAGTTGTATGTACGCGTCGATTGGTTCCTAGTATGTACACGGAAGCGAGATTGAAATATTAATTACGAGATTATGCAGAAAAGCGCGTTTAATAGGCCGTCATTTACTTGTCCATTCATTGCTGCATCAGGTAAATTTAATGGCGGACCAAATATCTAGTACAGAGATGCGATGTGGAGACAATCGGTTGTGTCAATTAGAATTTAACCTTAAATGTGGTATGAAATTAGATATCGGATATGTAACATAATCATTTGGTGTAATGGTTGTTCAATTAGATTATAGCTATTGCTACATTGTATTGTAAGATAATGGTCGTCAATGCATACAAGTTATGTGTGTCATAATAGTCGTCCAATTGTAACTACTGCTTAATAGTATTATAATCGCACACATATGCAACAAAAATATATTTTAATGATATATAAATAGGGTTAATTATGCAAACTTTTGTTACAAATATATCATTATTTATAAATATAAAATGTTTCAAAATTCTAGCAACCTATTGGTTTCTGAAAGGCAGAATATAACTGGGATCATGTTAAATAAATCTCGAGCTCACTTTGTAAAAAATTAATTATTTGTGCTTTAATAAAGAACAAGCTTACATTGTTGTAATACTCATGTTAATGGAGCCTAGTTTTACACGGTGCTAATGAAGCTTGCATCCAAATTGATTACACAATATCGACATCATGGCTGTCGTAACGATAGAGTAACAAACACGTAGCATTACATAATCCGTTGAAATATGTAAAGTCGTAAAAAGCGAAAATCCGAAATGTGTGCCGAAATTTGTTCGAGTAGGCAGCACGGTATGGAACAATGAAATCGATTTGTGTCGGGAGGAGCCGTAAAAGCGGCCCCCGGAGGAGGCACGCTCGACGTTTCGTGTGCAATGTCGAACGGTTAATTTTTGCGCTCGAAAAAAAGCGCTCACCTCGATTCTTAATCTATAGCAAAAATTACATGCAATTACCGCCGCCACCCAGCGCGCCGGCATCTGCGAGTCGAAGGTAGTCGACGATCGCGTGATTTGCACGTCCAACCGCCTTCAGAACGTCGAAGGCACACACGGTTGTTGCACACCGAGCCGCGCTTGGTGTTCGTCGGTTGCTGCTGAATATTGCGGTGTGTCACGTTTCCCTTTTCACGTCACGGCACAAGGAAATAACAATACCCCTTTTCAGCCACTTACAAACCGAAATGATACATTGCCCGTTTACGTATAGTTTCATCGGTTTCCCCCCGACGAAAATAACAACGTTATTTCGTACGCGAGTTCCAATCGCGATTACCGATATTAAAGAAAAACGTTGCGATCTCTCTAGCGTTAATTCCGCTCGCCCTCGCTGCGCCACCGCGAGCGATGAATTACGCGCGCGCGCGCATCCCAGCTCGCACACGGCGTATAACCCACGTACACGATAATTCATCTTCTAACGCCGAGGCTGTGGCTTTACGTGAATTAAACGTGTTTTTCAAGCAACGCCGCACTGCCGTGCGAATTAGCATAAACGCTGCACGCTTTTTTGATATACGGACCGGTTAAAAAAACAACGATGCTCTTGGCAATTTATAGGCTTGTAACACTCGACCGGCCGAGTGAAACAACCACGGTCAACTGTAAGTCTGCAAATCAAGGATCGCGGGATAAGTCGTATCTCACATGTTCTAGAACAAAGAGCTACTTTAAATATTACCACTGATAAGGTTATTACTACCCTCTGCTTTAATTGTCCAATCAAATCAAGTTCACCATTTAGATACTCAAGTAGCTCAAGTAGATACTTAAGTAGCTTTCACATACGGTGAAGTCTCGATATGTGACTCTGGATGAAACTAGAAGCAAAGAATGTTGCAGAATGAGTTATACATATATGGAAGTGTTATACTTGGTTGGGAAAACCCTGTCAGAAGCATACGTTGTTTTTGGGTATAGCAGAATTTATGGTTGTAAGTGCAGATTCAAGATGTGGTGATACGTATGTGGCTCAACGTAAGATTCAATGCACAGTGACATAAGTAGTGCAACATGTGTTAATACAATCTTAAGTAATAGATGACAGTTCAACGTATAATTCAACATGTAATATATGATAATATGAAAAATATTACAACATGCGATAATTGAATGTATAGTAGTACAAGTATGATAGTTCGCGTGATAATTAATGAAAGAAAGGTAGTGAGCGCAGCTTTAAAAATGGTCGTTCGCGTACAAGCTCGGTCGCCAGCATCGAAGCCGCGACAATGGCTGCAAAATTAACGCCTGTCGCGCAAACTAGCTCGAAACCTTTAGAAAATTAATTCCATTGGCAGGCATACGAAGAATCTCGCACGGGGATTCGAACAATTGCCGTGCAACTGATTATCGGTTCGTTCGGTACGTAGCCAGACGCGTGTACACGAGAACTCTTTACGAAATGAGTTCACACGACGCCGGGGCAGGGGTCGGGGCGTCGGGTGTCGAGTGGCGGACAAGAAACGAGTGAAGTCGGAAAGGAAATAGCCAATCAGGCAAATAAGGACACAAAGGCGCGACGGGTCTCCCCCGTTAATTGGCATACGTTAATTAATACACGGCCTCTTTGTTGCGTTACATCCACGTCTGTCTGTTCGGCTCATCGAAATTGCGCTCGAAAGCCAATGCTCGATCGTATTTCTTCGATATTGTTTCCCGAAATCGATGCGCGAACGAACCCTTCTTCCCTCAACCATTCTACGATTCCACTCGTGCGCCCTTTTTAATTAAAGCGTCGTCCATATTCATAAACATAAATTATCGTCTCGCTCGCGGCTTCCTTCGGACATGCACTCGTTTCACCGCTGTGAATGTATATATTTTTTTTTTCGCGCTCTTCGTTTCGATTCATTACGGGAATGCTGCGCGTGAATCGATTACGTAAACGCGGTAATCTGGCGCAACGATAGCGGCAACGGTATTTTCACAGGAGAAACTGTTTAATCGGGCTTCATTTGAAAGGATAATCGTGATTTATGGTGAATTTTTTATCCTTTAATCTTCAAGTAACGAAGATACCCTTATACTTTCTCCGTATCCGGTTACGCTGTCTTCCTCTTAACCTGCTCGGTTTTTTCTTTAATACAATTTAATTTTATTAAGCTTTAAAACGTTCTCTGTAAGCTTTCTCTGAAATTATTGTATTCTACGGCAAGATATAACAGATGTGCTCTTTTAATTATGGAACTTTATTCGAGTTAATGCGAGTATTCTTTTTCTGGAGGATATTCCTTTCTGGATAAAATCTTATAATCTTGTGTGTATTCGCAGTTAGCTACTTTATTTTATATGTTAATAACCTTCTTACTAATTACGAGCATCATATTAATATGGAAAGGGTTAGTTTTATCGACGTTCACATACCTAGATCTGTAGACCTCTCATCTCTCATCATTGTGCCCATCGTCCACGTCGCCGAGCACTTTAGCGAGCGCTAGCTCTGCTCATCACCTCGATCTATGCTATTCTAAACACATTCGAATCGAGACATAGATGTAAAATCCCCAAAAATATCAATCCACGATCGTCCCATAAAATACAAGTTTCCGTGGCATCGTTCAGCAAAAATCGAGCATTGTGGAGGGCACCAAGTGGCTGGCCCACGGACGTTCCTTAAAATTTATCGATCCTGGGAACACATCGCGAGGCCTTGTACCCTGTTCCATGCCGTCACAATATTCATCCTTGGCCCGTTAAATCATTCGATTTTTATATCATCCCCGGCCGAGCATGCTCGTGAACGACCTCGTGCAGAATGCAAGCAAGAGAGAGAAACGACGCACGCGTGATCACGAAATCGAACGTTTTCATGCGTGCTATACGTGTTAATACGGTGATTTAGGGCTTAACCCATGGATCCTTCGGCGCGCACAGGAAGTCGTGCGTGCGTGGGTCCGTTTAACGTTGGCGATGGTGATGGTGATGGTGCACGATGCACGTTAAGACACTGGGGTGACAAAGCATTAATTAAGTCGTACACGTTTATCGGATATTCCGGCGTTGGCTTATGGGCCGCGAGCGGCCACGGTCGAGGGAGAAAATCGCACGGTATAACGCGACGCTGATGAAATATGTCGGCTGCGGAATGACAGTGGCTCGTAAAGGGCTGAGATTAAACTTTACCGAATAATAAAAAAACTTTATATGCCCCGAATGTACATTATAACGAAGAAAATGCTTTATCGGAGTCTGCTATCGTTTTATGTACACTCGGCCGCAACACTTTCGGTGGGGTACACTTCAACGTTATATTAACAAATTAATTTCTTAAATATCTATATGGATGTGAATTTTTCTGTTCCCAAATTGGACCAAATCAGGTCTCCACTAATCCTACAAATTCCTAGATTCTTATATTCCTAATCCCAAGTAACTTCGCCTCTAAATTTCTCGATGTTGAAATAACTAGAGCCTCAACTTTCAGTGCCCTCAAATTCTCAGATTATAGCTAGAATCTCATATTCCTAGATCGCCAAATGTTAACAACGCTGTGTTTCTAGCTCCTCAATTTCCTTGATTTAAAACCCTAAGTGCTAAAATTCCTAGGTCTCAAATCTTTAGAACCGCCATATCTCCAAATGTCTACATCCTCAAATTTCTAACTTCCTACATGTCTACCTTCCAAAACCCCAAATACCCTGAAACGACTATATCTCCAAATTCCTAGTTTCTCCACTTCCTAAATCCTCAAATTGCTACACCTCCAAATTTACATCCAAATCCCCAAACTCTAAATTTATATCCCCGAAATTTTAAAAGTGATTTTCATATGTGTGTAGATTTTCTCATGACTGTACATTACTCGCGGTTGTCATCGGCGCGTTTATCGAGCACAATTTTCGATATTAATAGATGCACGCGTCTTTAATCGACGCTGAAAACGTCAACTTTCTTACGCTCTATGGAGGCTGTATTCTGAAAGCTCGTCGTATTTAATTGATGGAGCCGTAACGATAAGTATCGTCTCGTTAATTCTTCGCCTGATAGGCCGTGCAGTAACTTCTTAACGATCCTCGCAGACTCGGCAAGTTGGTTAACGAGGCAACTCGCGTTTCAACTACCGTGATATTACTTTTTGCTGTTATGCAATACCGTGCGAAATGTGTTGTTTGGATCGAGTGCAAAATTTTGGAGGAGATTTTTACCGGAAATTATGTTTCCTGTTTGTTGTTGAAATTGTCATGGTTTAATTTGTCGACGACGTATGGGAATAAAATCGCTAACGCATTTTGTTAATTGAAAATATCGATGACATATTGCGTCAACGTTAATACGCGTACAAAGACAAAGATCAATTATGAAATTTTAACTGCTGCGCGATGCCGCGGTGAAATTTTTACCTTAAATATATAATCCCTCCATTGAACAGGAATATTGAAAAAATAAAGCCGTTCGAATGACTATAAATAAACCCCATATTGCTCTGTTATACGAAAAACTGTTGCGAAAGGTTTCCAACAATTTTGATAATAAAATTGTTTATTAATAAAATAAGTTTTACACGAGACGTTAATAAACGGAAGGATATTCCAACATTTTAACGAAGGAAGAATAGGGAAGGACACATTTGCATATTGTTACACCCGCATTATAATTGGGAGCTTTTTAACCGTGTACCGGTCACGACGACCCAAATTCGCCAAATATAGAGAAGGCTGGTAGCATGTTCGTAAAAGTTTGACAATTCGAGAAATTCAAGAGGCGCCGTCCGTGGAATACATTTCTGACGTGCCTCCTCGTCCGCGCAATGAAATCCCGGAAATAAAATAGTTTCCCGATGAGCGAACACGTTATGAATATGGAGAAAGAGCGGTTTTCGTTCCGAGATCGTCCGCGAACAAAATAAATTAATTAAAAACACTGGCCGTATCAAACTCGAGAATAGTTTGTGCAGCAGTCAAATAATTCACCATTTTTGCAAGTGGAAAGTACACTGATTTCGAATGGAAGTCTGCAGTAAAAATTTCGCGTTGTTAACTTTAGGATCTCATAGCAAGTATTACATTCAGGTGCTATATCGCTGTAGGTTTTATGGTCATATATTGAATGTGGGAGACTTAAATAAATGAGAGATTGTTAGGTTGAATGTAATTGTGTAATGTGTAATTGTATTATTGAAGCTTTTTGGAGTATTCTTGTTTGTAATGTAAAGTTAAACTGAACATTTATTGTTCAAATATATTTATTTAGACGTAACCTAACATAACCTTATAGATAAGTTTGTCATTCAAATATATTTATGACAATTTGCACTTCAGGCCTAGTTGAAGCTAATCTGATACATAATTTTAATATTCGAATATATTTATTCTTAATTGCTCTTTAGACTTTACTTAACATAACCTTATAGACAATTTTATCATTCAAATATATTTATTCTTGGTTACACTTCTAACCTAATTTAACCTATTACATAATTGTATCGTTCAAGTAGATTAGTTCTTAATTGCACTTCCAACTATCCAATCTAATACATAATTTTATTATTCAAAAATATTTCTTACACATTAAACTTAACGAAACCTAAACTAAATTTTATCATTTAGATCTACTAATTATATAAACTTGAGATACAATGTAGCATTGATTTGAAGGATAAAATTGCAGTTATCTTCGATACAACGTCTAAGGATTATTTCAGCAATTGAGTAAGAAGAGAATGTCGAACATCATTTCCAAGGGCAACCAGGCACCCCATATTGTATCGACCCATGGCGTTTTCGCTTTAAGTACTTGTACAACGTAACTTCGTTGTCTCTCCATGGAGCAGCCTGGTCGGCCCACGACTCTTACGCTGATGAAGGGCTCTGTCTAATGAAAGGGTTGTGTGTTTGATACCCTTAAGAATTGAATTACGTCGGGACGAAGGCCGGGACCGGTAGCCATTTCGAAAAGAATAGGATCCGAGCTGGGGCGAATTTATCTTTCCCGGTATCGTGATCTCTCATCGGTTCTGTACGTGCTTTATGGTGTCGTTTATTTAACGACGCTTATTTATACGATGCGATGCGCTTTTTGCGTCGTTGAAAGATGAAAGGCACACGTAATTTCGCGAAATAAAATCTGACTTTCGCCAATTTAGAATTCAAAAAATTTGAGCCTTACAGAAATGGAGTTTGCAGAATAATTGATTATCAGTGATTTACTCATTTTGAAATTTACAATTTTTGTCTCTTAAAAGTTTGTAAATTCAAGAAGTGTGAATTTGTGAATTTGTGAATGTAGAATCTTAGAATTTTCTCGTCAAGAGCAGGAAATATGATACGAGTTTTCTTGGGCGATGACGTGCTTTCTTGGTACGACAGCAAGATATTTGTAAACGCGCAGAAATGGGAAAGAGGATCGCTCAACGTCAAACGGAACAATGAAATTCGTGCAAAATCGTAGACATTTAAGTACGAGATTCCGTGCCATCTATTATAATATAACAGGCAATAAAATTGTATCGACTTTCGAGCGTCCGCTGTCCAATCTAACAATCAGTTTCGCATTTCGTTAATCTTGTGAACGGAAATAACGTGCAGAATTCCTGTTTTTATTTTCCTGTTTTACACGTTCGTTTACGAATAGGATTACAGCTGATGTTTGCGAATATAATGATAACGGCGGATGCACGCGTTGAGATCAGCGGTAACGATATAAAACGTAATATATAATGGGGTGGGAAGCATATAAAACTGACAGAAAATACGTACGTACGAGGAAAAGAGAATGCGAATATGAAATTATGGATTCAAGATACGCAGAAATAAAATCGTCGGTATTATTGTAAATTCTAACAACGTTGGTTTTAATCCGCGAAGTATCTGATTTATTCTTTTTATCGGTAATTTCAATCTTTCATTTATGGGTACTGAAATGGAGGATTTCTTTCAATGAGGATAAGTATAGAATCTTTTATCGTTTCAAATTGATTTTAGAAGTCTAAGGATTTGGAGCAAAATTTTCAAATTATTAAATTTCCAAATTTGCAAATTTTTTGGATTGAATTTGTGAATTTTTGGAGATCCGAATTTCTACATGCTAATTTCTACATTACTATATCGCCATATTTGGATTATCTAACTTCACAATCTTCAAGCTCGCAAATTTTTATACCCCCAAATTTCCAAGCTCCAAAATTTCTAGCTCCTCAATTTTCAATCCCTCAAATTTTTACACCCCCAAATTTTCAAGCTTTAAAATTTCTAACTCCTCAACTTACAAGCTTAGAAATTTCTACACCCCCAAATTTCCAAGCTTTAAAATTTTTAGCTCCCCAATTTCCAAACCCTCAAATTTTTACACCCCCAAATTTTCAAGCTTTGAAATTTCTAACTCCTCAACTTACAAGCTTAGAAATTTCTACACCCCCAAATTTCCAAGCTCCAAAATTTCTAGCTCCCCAATTTCCAAACCCTCAAATTTTTACACCCCCAAATTTCCAAGCTTCAAAATTTCTAGCTGCTCAATTTTCAATTTCTCAAGTTTCTACACCCCCAAATTTTCAAGTTCCTTAACTCCTAATTCCTAATTTTAGCTCCTAATTTTCACTTCTCTTTTCAATCTCCAATCTCCTCAATTTCAATTACCTCCAATCTCTTCAATTTTCGATCTCTCAAATTTTCACCCCCAAATTTCCAATCCACCAATTTTTTTACACCCCCAAATATCTATATCTCCAAATATGAATATTACCAAATCGTCTACTTCCCAAAAGTAAAATTCTAAATATGAAAATTTCTGAACTAAAAACCAAAAGTGCCCTCAAATTCATTTTCGCTGCAGAGGCCCATCATGCTCACTGTGTATCTTTTTCCCATAATTTTTTTTCTTCACCCAAATCGTTTTGACTATCACTATCATTATTTCTCATCGTTAATTAGCTGTTAAACGGTACAGGCAACGATTACTTTCGCGAGAGTTTCAATCGAACCGGTATAAAAAGGAAATCCATTCTCGCACCCAATCACACGACCGACCGATGTAGCGAATTTAAATACCTCGATCACGATGCAGTAAAACGAAAGCACGGCGCGTTCGATGGGTTATACAGAAATTGGGTTACACGAAAATCATTTCGGTCGACGAGGAGAAACTCTTTAACCCCCGATGGATCGCTCTTTTTATTTTTCATTCGCGTTTCAATGAAATCCCGTCGAGAGTCTCGAATTAGTTGGGACCAGTTCGAAATCACATTAAAAAAATATTCGATTTCATCGTTCAAACTTCACCACCTATGCGTTTCCTTTGTCCGATCGCGGCACCGTGAATTCATCTCCACGAGAGTTTCGACTAATTGAAAATCGATTTTCATCGGGTTCCTTTTTTTTTGTCGACGAATTGTCCTTTTATGCGCGCTCATACGCGTTTCAATTATCTCGCTGTTCGTTTCTATCGATTAGTCGCAATTACGAGCGAAATTTCACTTGCGCAAAACTCGCGAGAAATTTACCCTTTTACATTTAATCGCGTTTTCAGTTTCATAACTGTTTAAGCGATCGTTCGGGCAAACTCTACCCCATTTATGGCATACTCTTTTCTGCACCGTTGCTGCTCTTCTACCGCTGCAAGTTTTCACTCTTCAACGCCAATAAGAAAACGATTTATTCAAGGAACACGTTTAATATTTCTGTTCTGAGAAGATAGACAGTGAAATAAAAATAGTGAAAACGGAAATTTATCACTCGTTTATATTTAATAAAATGATTTCTGATTGTACTATTTTATGACGCATACGCTATTGGATTTATTAAAACAAATTATTACTTTTATAAATTTCTTGCTCAATAAATTATCGTTGCAACGAAATTAAATACCTACTATAAGTACAAAGGTTGTCTCTCAATATTAGAACAGAACCAGATAAACGTGGAATTTAATTTTAAATTGTGGTACTAATTAAAATCAATTTACAAGTGCAGGGTTTCATTTTGATAAAAAATCATACGAGTGAGAATTTTCATTCCACAAAATATGAACAATTCGTCAATCAAAATAAAATTACAGAGTCGTATTTTAGAATGTAATCTTAGTAAAGTCGAAAGAAATTAACCGGTGAGGAGTTAAGGAAAGTTGATCAAAAAGTAAAACATCAAAAGATGTGCAAGATTGTACAATAAAAGTTGTACGCGACTTTTCGAAGGCAATTTCGAAAGTTACGTCCCGGTTCACCTAACGGATCTATATATTCCGGATTTCCGGGCTGCTACGTAGGCGGACACGGATACGCATGCGCACCTGCGAGCACATATGCTTTTTACGAGGACAATAAAAACTAAATAGTATCTCACGCGGGTTTAACCGAACCCCGTTACCCGGAATCGCAATTTTACAACGTGATAAAAAAGAAGGTGCAGAACGGAGAAGAAGAAGCCGGGGAAAAAAGGAGAAGAGGGCAAAGCTGACAGAGACACCGGCTACGTATGAATAACCGAGTGGATGTTTTCAAACGAGCGTTTTCCCGAAATAAACGCGCACGGCATTTTCTATAATGGCTCGCCAGCCATGGATCGCGGTTTTTGGACGCTCTTTTTACACGCCGGAGCTTTTCGACCGTGGTACTGTGCCTCTTGGTAACATGCCAACTTGCAATGCGGAATACGATGCTATTTTTTGAGAACCGCTTTCTCGAAATTAAGATTAAATTGGTATTGACACTTTTATTAAGTGTTCTGGTAATAATTAATTGATTCAACATATTTGTTTATTATTTATTTGTTATTTGAGCCGTTTATTTTGAAAGTGGCCTAAGTCCATTTATCTTAAAATCGAGATATTTAAGGTTTTGCGTTTCAATGAATTTAAAAATATACGTATAGGACATTAATGAGTCGTACTGCTTAAGTGTATCTAAGGGTGGTAAATTTATAGTTCCTATTAAAATAGTGGCAATTATTAAGTGAATAATATGCGTTTTCTTATCAAGAATGGAGTTAGGCCACTTTCAAAATTAACAACCAGATTCAATATAAAATTTGAAGGTGCCCAAGTCCATTCAACATAATTTAAGATGCTTCAAATTGAAAAAACCAATACTGAATTTATTTGACATATCTTTAAAACACTTCAGGAACATAATTTATGCGATTCAATTAACTACATAACGTGCAAAATTACAAACATAAATTTATTACAAAACAATTTACTACTCATCTACATTTTGTGTGTGTAAAAGGGATTTGAAGTAATCATGATGTTCCGGTGGTATATATCGTAATAGGTCCATTATGTCCTTGAATTTTGCTGTTGTAATTTGTTGTTTTTGTTGTCCTAAAACTGAGGTTAAATTGTAAATACTAATTAATTAAAATTACCTTCATCACCACTTTCCGACATTATCAATAGTAAATATATTATCTTGATTATTTAAGTATAAATGGAGTTAGGCCACTTTCAAACTACACGGTTCGATTATTAAACTAACTCTGAAAACTTATGTGTCAAGAATTATCGTATTTGCTCGGATTATAAGCAACCTGAAATGCTTTACTGATAAATAACATAAAGTTGTACACGTAACCATGATAACCGGAAAAAATTTAAAAACGGAGTTAGGCCACTTTCAAAATAAACGGCTCATTTATTAGGTCTATGGTTCATAATTTTTCTGACACAGTCGTACTTATTTGTGATTAATTTTTACGGGAATATTCAATACTTTTTATTTTGGAATTCAAGTCCAATTTGCATAGTCAACGATTGTGTAATACCTGGTTGACGTAACATTTCAATTATTTTCCTTTGTTTTAAAATTGTGGTTAGGATTAGTTAATTCTGACGCACCTGACAAATCATAGTGCAAGTGGTTGGTACTTTAAGAGTCTTAAGATCTATATGCTGTACTTTAATATTAATAGACATTTAATAGACAAAATTTTCAATTTCACAGGTACACAAATTTGGGAATGTGAAAGTTTTCAAGATTTCACATTTATAAATTTATCAGTTTTTCGGTTTATGGATTATTGAGTTGACAAATTTTTAGATCTTAATCGGGATTTGTAGGAAATATTAATTCTTGAATTTCTAGATTTCCAAATTCGTGTCATGAAACCTTGATATCTTTATAATAATAAATTCTTGAATTATCGAATTTTGAAATCCTCAAATTCAAAAATTCCCAAACGCGCAACTACCTAAAATCTCAAATACTGAGATTGATGAACGTTTGAATTCTGAAGTCTCCAAATCTTCAAATTCCAAAACTCTCAAACCTTCGAGCTAAATCCTTAAGTTATCAAATCCTCAAATTTGCAAATTTGCAAATTTTTCAATTTCCTCTTGAGCCTCTAAATTATTAAATCATGAAATTCTCAAATCAAATTTCCAAATTTCGAAATCCTAAATCACCATGTTCTCAAATCTCGAAATTGGCAAATTCTCATCTTCTCAAATCCTTAAATTTTCAAATTCCGAAACCCTAAATCACCACATTCTTAAATTTAAAAATTACCAAATCCTCATCTCAAATTCCCAAATTCTCTAATTCCAAATCCATAAATCCCCACATCCTCCAATCTCCAACCTCCCAAATCCTCATCTCCTCAAATCCCGAAATTTCCAGATCCTCCTCTCAAACCTCAAATATCCAAACCATTAAAATTTCCAAATCCCGAATTCTCATACTTCTTAAACACAAAAAGTCCCTAAATTCCCAAATCTTTAAACTCTCCTACATCTCCAAAGTTAGAAACTTCCGAATCCCGAAAGAAATCTCCCAAGCTCTCACCTTAAATCATCCCCTAACGTTCAAATGTTCTGACCCCTCCAAAGTCATAACTTCGAAATTAATTCGAGGTACTTGATTTCCGAGCGATCTGGCAAGATCGTTAATAAAATAGAAAACACTATTAGGTATATATACGTACTCACAATAAAGTTACGCGCTCGAACTATGCGTAACGCTTCGAGCTTCCGTCTTAACGAGAAGTTATACCGTTCACGATACTTCTCCCTCGGCTACCTACGGTGAGGCATTAACAGGATTATAGCCGGTGTAATTGAAAAGTATAGGAGCCGGCTTTCAACTTCCACGAACTTTTAAGCAATACTAAAGCTCGCGTCCAAGAAGTTTACCCGAAGCAATGCGTTATCGCGTTACGTTTAGCGAGTGCCTCGCGAACTTAGTCGATCCATAATCGTGCGCTTATACTCGATCGTTACGAGCAACCTCTGGCTGCGATAGTCTTTGCGAAGAAACTTCGAACTGGGCCAGCTTGCTAATTAACAGAAATCAAACGTCGCTGCTTCATCGTGGTAATCGTTGAACGATCACTTTCGAGCACGATCGTATCGCGAATGTCTCAATATCGAGCCGGTGCAAGATCGAGCAATTACGATTTCCTGTTTCTCGCGAGTCGAACAGCCTGTTGATCACGACGAAGCTAGGATCTTCGTGAGAAATCGGTAGCGTGCCTGATCCAGGATAATTATATCAGTGAGTCGAGCAACTACCATATCAGCTGGTTTCCGTCCAACGAATTGTCACGCGACGAACCGAGTAACCTGGAAAGCATCTGTCATTCCCTACGTCTTACGGCGATATAGGAAGAGGTTCTACACACCATTTAATAATTTATAAATGTTAGTATCGTTTTAAGTAACATTTCAGTAATATTTATACACCGAATTGAACGTTTCTGAATTTCTAAGTTGCTGAATTTGTGGTTCTAATTTGCTAATTTCTGAGTTTGATGGATTTGTTAAAATTAAGTTTTCTTCAAGTTCTGAAATTCACGATTTAAAATTTGTAAGCTTTGAAATTTGTCAGCACAAAAGTAGCTAAATTTGAAAATTTATAAAAGTTTAAAAATCTGAAAATTAAGAGATATTTTTATGAAGTATGAAATTGTAGAATAACGAAAATGTCTAACATTTCTTATTTTTCACCCATCTTAACTTATTAATTCGAAACGAGTAAAATTAATTGCTCGGGGATGTTGAAAAACTGCAGGTAATTACGATGGAAATTCTACAAACATTTATAATTGTTCGCACGAAAGATGTACAGCGCATTTTATTTAGAAAATACGTCAAGGGAATGTAAATGAAACGTGGTATGAATTTATGGAATGACCTACTTCTTCGTTCAATCGATAAATTAAACAGATACATATTAATGTAAATCAATTATTTCGCTTTATAAATTCCATCTTTATTTTGCATTTAACGGTAATCTGATTGAACGAACAAAACAATATCGTATTTACAATGCTAAAGCTATTATAAACCTTATTCCGGGGACGAAGATGGAATTACGTTAAACTGAATAATAATGATGATCGAACGACTATTTATCCGTAATAATAATTGTTGCTGGTTTTAGTCTTTAAAAATTTTATGCGTGTTTTACCACGTTTATCAAATTTCAGGGTTAATGAGGAAATTTTGGTATAAATTTTTGCATATTCCAGTTATGGTTCAACAAATTGGTACATGAGTTGTATTAATACAATTCATTTTGATACATTTTTGTAGTGTAAAAAATTAATTGTCGAATTACTTTTGCGAGATGAGATTTTCATTTTTACTTACAAAATTTCTTTAGAATCTTCGTTAATCTTCATGAAGGTGAAAAATTAATGCGTATGCTCATTTATATGTATTTTATCATTTGCTTATTTATTTTCCAACTTCATTTTTAATGTCAGAGTAAATGTATATTGTATCTCGGTAGATTTAGCGTTAATTGAAGAAGTCTATAATTCTTCTGAAATTACCATTTCTATATTACTAATGCTATTGTCTATTTAGCTGTGTTCATATGTATAACACCACGGTATTGAAGCGAATGCTCAGCATGCAATTGATGAGTGTACGCCGCTATTTTGTAAGCCTTTGCCTTTCGAGCGTGAAGGATTACAAAATGGCGGCATCCTTCGTGCAATAGAATATAAGAAAGTCAAAAACATGTCAATCATCTCTAATGAAAGCTCAAAAGCAGAATAACCTAAAGGAACTGGTCATCTAATCCATGTATGAAGTGTCGGCATTTCGTATCGTCAGATACAAAAGTTGCATGACAAGTTTGAAGCACAAGATTTGATTAGCGCATTACGTGATGTCTTCATAGATCGCTATTCTCCGAGGGAAATTGTGCTATTCTCCTTAATTAACACCTTTCCCTTAGCCAGAAAAGCAAGATTTATACCGAAAACAGCTTTAAATCCGAGGCTAATTCACGCGGGACCATTAAGGGCGTTAGCGGTTCTACACTCATCATCGTTACGTCATTAAAAAGCAGTTATGGCGTTTCAGAAAACCGCGAACCGATAAACGGCCCACCAATGTTACAATCGAACATTCAAGGTATCAATGATCGATCGATCACCGCGATCCAAATCGATTGCTGACTTTCCCTTTTATAGCGACCCCTTCCTCCGGATCGGAAGCTTATAAATTCTCATTACCTACACGTTGCCCGCCGTAAAAGTGAATCAACCATAGGGATCGTTGCCGTTCTATACCCAGCAAACCTCGCATTATATCGCAATCATTTAGTGCACGGCTACCTAGATTGTTTCGTAAATGGATCACTTATCGCAACGAAGCGTTGAGAAAGAGGAAAAGAACTGGAACGAGAGGCACTATAGGTTTCTGTCGATCACTTTTCGTTGATTTACGAGAAGGGTTTATGGACCATGATGTGGTATATGAGTTAGAAATTCGGAGTATTTGGATTTGGGGAATGTGAGAATTTGGGGAGTTGGAGGAGTTTGGAAATTTAGAGATTTGTGATTTGGGATTTTTGGAATTTGAGAATTTGGGAAATTGGGAATTTGGGAATTTGGGGTCTTTGGAATTTGGAGTCTTTGGAATTTGGAAATTTTGGGATTTGGGAGAGTTGGAATATAGAATTTTTGGAATTTGGGAATATTGGGATTTAGCAGAGTTGGAACTTGGGATTTTTGGAATTTGGGAATTTTGGGATTTAGCAGAGTTGGAACTTGGGATTTTTGGAATTTGGGGTCTTTGGAATTTGGAGTCTTTGGAGTTTTGGAATTTTGGAATTTTGGAATTTGGGAATTTGGAAATTTTGGAATATGGGAGAGTTGGAATTTGCGATTTTTGGAATTTGAGAATTTTGGGATTTGGGAGAGTTGGAACTTGAGAATTCTGGAATTCTGAAATTTGGGAATTTGGGAATTTGGGAATTTGAGAATTTGCGCATTTGGGATTTTTGGAATTTGAGATTTGTGAAATTTGGAATTTTTTAAATTCGAGACTTTAGGAATTCGAGAAGTAATACATTTAGAAATTTACGATTTGGGACATTTAGTAATCCGGAAATTTAGAAAATGAGGAATTTTGGTATCACAAACCTAAAAATTTTGTGAACATACAAATTCAAAAATCCAGAAATCTAAAATTTCAGACTTTGGAAAATTTGAAAATGAAAAAATTTGAGAATTTGAAAGTGAAAACGCAGTGTCGAACAGTTCAATTTGTCAAATTCTGACGGCGATACCGGCTTCTATAATTCGAGACGAATTCTCGTTTCGATGGCTGCGCTTTCGATTAATTTGATTGCAACCAATCCCGCTCTGTCATTTGACCGAACAACGCGGCAGGTGTTGCACACGATCGATGGAAAAGTGGAACACGGTCTGCGAATTTCTAAACAGTAGATCTGATTCTACTTTATTACGGAGCAACGTCGTAAACACATCGGTCGATGGTTTTGTGTTTTAGTAAACTGGTTTCTGAGAATATCCAATAGATGAGTTCGTATACTGCGAAATAATATCTTGTTTTATAACTATACTTAGTGGATTTCCTTGTCTACAGTTTTTCCGCTTTGCTTATGTGCGGATATTTGAATGAAGCTATAAATACTTGTTTATTACCTATTTACAATATATGAGAATACACGAGACAAGACCTGGATTATGTTGGACGATACTGGTGAAGATCTTTGAAATATTTCATTAATTCAGGGAACAGTATGAGATATGTAGAATAGGATATTACTGTGTTAATTATATACATTACTTTGTTGAGTGGTACGAGTCAATGATGGGTGAATACAGTATGAACATTATGGTACAAATACTTCATACCATCAGTCATAACAACGTGGTACTAATACTTCATATCAACAAGTCGTATGGTTCAAATACTTCACATCCTGCAAGGAGATCTTCATGAAGAATTTATAGTGATTTTAACAAGGTTATATTAAGAACACTGTAATGTGAGATAATTACTCTTCGAGGTTATACTTCATGCATTTACTGCCACAGTGAAAATTGCCATGTGTGGTCAGACACGACACACTTCAAGAACATGCATTTCAGTCTTATCTTCTAATTTAATATTGTATATTATTAATTTCGAACTAGAGAACTATTTAATATTTCCTCTACAAGCAATCAATTTAATTGAACTTTTGACCTCATTCATCCTATGAATAACCGCGTTCGTTATTACATTCGTTTATATCTCAAATCTTCTGCATCTTCAGATTATTTTCAATAATTTCGAAATAACAGTCAATATTATAACAAATTACAATGCAAGTTCATTACAAATTGCACAGCATGTGTACATATGTTTCTACTGTATTTAGATATCGTGCAATATCCAAACCATATGTGGACTACCCAAATGTATATTCAAATTTATTACAGTAGGTTACCTCGATGTAAATCGATATCATTTTGCAATTTATAGAAGCAATTTTCCAGAAAACGGTATCAAATTCTCTCTTCAATTTAAATTTAAATTGCATGCACACTTAAATTCTAGAAGCCTAACTATAAATACATAAGAGCGATAAGCGCTAAACGTAACTATTTTCTATCATTATCCTTTCAACGGTGTGGTACAATGTTCGCAAGAAATCGTTTCGAAAGACTTTCACCTCGTTGTACATTTAATTACCAGCAACAAAGTGTAACAGTTTGAACGGCTCGTGATCCGACCTAGACAACGACTATGCTAATGGCCGATACAGTGCACGGGATATCTTAATACCATCCACGGCAAGCTCTAATAACCGGTCGAGTGGCAATTACGATTTCCTGTTTCTTGCCCGCCGAACGATCTAAGGCTTTTGTCTCCCCCGAGGTAAAACCTTGCCAGTCCTTCGAGAAAGACGGAAACCTTCAAAGAAACGAGACGGAAAGAGAGAGAAAGAGAAATCAGTTTGGGAATGAGCGAGGTTTGCGTGCAATCGCAAATAGAGATATCGTCGACCTTAGAGGGTAACACAGGCCTTGCACGATAGACAGATTACTTTCGAAAACGAGACGGGTAAAAGGGGGAACAAAGACATTTTTAACGTATGTGTTCTTTAATGATGGTATCGATGAGAACGTCGTCGGACGAGGTGTTATTATAGGGAAAGCAGGTGGCAAGATTTGTGATATTTTAATTTATGGATTCCACGATTTGTAAATTCTCATTTTTTAGATTAGAACTTTTTAATTCCTAAATTTTTAATTCTACAATGTATCAAACTTCTGTATTCCTAAATTCCTAAGAAGTCTTATTTGCAAATTTTCCAATTTTCTACGACCCTGATTTCCAGGTAGTCCCAATATCCAAGTACACAAATTCCCAAATTCTTCAATCTGCAATATCCCTAATTTTCTATTACGTCAATTTCCAAATACTCAACTCTCAAATATCCCAATCATACATTCGCAATTTTATAAATTTACTCCCCCTATTTCCGAATATTAAAATCCCAAACACCCCAACACCTAAACTCTCCAAATTGCAAACTCCCCAATTTCCTATCTCCATCCTAAACATACCAACTCCCAATTTCCCAATTTCCAAAATTCCAAATCTCCAACCGCAAAAATTCTAAAATTTCTAAATTTTAAAAAGTGCAAATTTCCACATCACCAAAATAAAAAATTCTGAGATACCAGCTCCCAAATTTGCGTGTCAAAGTGCAGAGATTGAAAGGACGATGACTCGGTTGAAGAAAGGAGAGGTCACCCGTTTCAGTGAGCTAATTTCCAATAAAAACAGTGGCGCGTGGCCGAGTCGCGTTCACCGTGAACGAAGCAGAAAACCGCGAGCGAATTAACATAATACGACAACGTGGAAGCGGTTTTCTTATTGCTGGCAGCACAAGGATACCGATATTGGTCCTCTTTAACATACAGATGGCTTACTTGAAGCCACGACAACGAGCCCGACCAAGGTTGGTCCGCTGTTTTCCTCGCCAATAAGCCACTAAAAAGCCGAGTAACTCTCCTTCTCTCCGTTTCTCTCTTTCTTCTCATGATTCCCTTCCCGGTGAGAATATACGCCGAGCTTGCTGAAATCTTATTGCTTTACGACAAACTGCAACCATGCAAATGGACCAAGCTACCTCCTATTCGTTCTTTATGTCTGTCCATTGAATCGCAAGCTTTTGCTATTTCGCTTGTTCGTCTCAAATACCGCTATGTAAATGTTAATATCGCATCGTTGCGTAGGAGCAATAAACAAAAATGTATAATAAAAGGTATACCGAGTGTCTTTTTAATTTTTTCTTCTATGATTGTTTAATTCAATTTGTTTACAGAACAAGTCTTTTAATAGATAAATAATATTATAATGGTATATATTTAAATTCGCAAATATTAATATACACGAATATTTTCCTGAATTATGAAAATATGACAGCGACATAGCTATACGTGGTGATATAACGTTAGGCGGCTACAGCTGCTTAATACAAAATAATCTAACTTGCAATTACAGTAGTAGAGATCTAATACGTTGTTGTACTGTGACAACTTAACACAATAGTTAAATAACGGGTGATCATCTAACGTGTTGATTAAACAGCACGTGGTAATCTGTCATGTGGTAGACTGTCGCGTGGCAATCCAAGGAACTGTAATTTCACTCGTAACCTCATGTGTAGTAATTTAATACCTGGTACACCAGTGTATAGTAATTCAACGTGCAGTAATCCAACGCATAGCAATCCAGCGTGTAGTAATTCAACGCGTGGACATACAACATGTAGTAATCCAACGCGTAGCAATCCAGCGTGTAGTAATTCAACGTGTAGTAATGTAACACATGGTACTCCTGCGCGTAGTAATCCGACGTATAGTAATCCAACGTGCAGATATCCAACGTGTAGTAATCCAACGTGTAATAATGCAACGCATGGTAATTTTATGCGCAGGAATCTAACGCGCAGTTAACTAACGCGTAGTAATCGAACGCGCAGTAATGCAACGTGTGGTGATTCTATGCGTAGTAACCTAACGCATAGTTAATTAACGCGTAGTAATCCAACGCGTAATAATGCAACGCGTGGTAATTCTACGCATAGGAATCTAACGCGTGGTAATTCTACGTATAGGAATCTAACGCGCAGTTAACTAACGCGTAGTAATCGAACGCGCAGTAATGCAACGTGTGGTGATTCTATGCGTAGTAATCTAACGCATAGTTAATTAACGCGTAGTAATCCAACGCGTAATAATGCAACGCGTGGTAATTCTACGCATAGGAATCTAACTCGTGGTAATTCTACGTATAGGAATCTAACGCGTAGTTAATTAACGCGTAGTAACCCAACACGTAATAATTCAGCACATGATAATCTAACGTGCAGTAATCCAGCGCGTAGTAACCCAGCGTGCAGTAATGTAACGCGCAGTAATCCAGCGTGTAATAATGTAGCACAACCCGATCTATCATTTATCTAACAACACGTGGCGATATACTGCATACTTATCCAACGCATGGCGATATAACGAGAATTCACCAAATATGGCGAAGTGGGATTCCGACAAAAATCGCAGTTCCTGCAGTGTGGAAACTCGGCGAAAAGATCAAAGCGAAGACGAGCGAACGGCACGAAGCGGAATGTCTGACGATGTCAATTAACGAAATGGAAACCGCGCAGCAACGAAGTCGAGTTTCTAGCGAACGAAGCAGCAGGCGGACAGAAAAAAGGCTCGCGAGAACGTGTGGTGGAAGCGCGTGAAAGGGACGAGACCCGGGCCAGACGACGACGTTGCATCGAGAGGCGATCCCGGCCGTGCAGGATAGACACTTTAATAGACGTAATGAGGGTAATTGAGTTTTCAAATCATTCGTTTTGATTACATCTACGCACGGACCGGTGGGCGAAACATAGGGTAGGTAATTACGGACCGCCCAGTCCCAAAAGAGCAGGTGCCTCTCGGCCACGAGATCGAGGTGTGAGGTTCAAATACTTGGACCGCCCTAATAGCCTCGAGGTTACAGGTCCCTTCGAGAAACCGGAGGGACCAGACCGGCCTCGTATCCCGCCGAACATTGCCGTGCGTATACATATATGTGTACACCTATAGGCGGAATAATAGTACCAGAGCCGAAAGAAAAATGCATCCTTCGGGCTGACGTGAGAATCGATGCTGGAGAACGAATCTCCGTCCCGGGGATTAATAATGTTTTTTTTTATTCGTTGCAGAAGAACGTATTCCCAGGATCGCGGAAGTTTCAGCGAGAACTAGATAATTTATTTGTTTACTTGCCAAATTAAATTGCCTCGCATAGGTTAATCAGCTACGCGGGTCAAATTTTGATTACAGTATCGGAGGTAAGTAACGTTGTACCTGGCGAATGTAATCATCGAGCGCCCTTTAATAAAAGTCGGCCGAACTCGCATAAATAGAAAGCTTTATTAAAGAACCATGAAATATTAGATTTTTGTTTCTGGTCAATTTAACCGGAACGCCGCAGGGGGTTAACGTAATCAGACCGCAGACGTTTATACAAATAAATGTTTTTATAAAATATTTCCTCGTTGCGGGTAATTGAATGTATTATCTCATCTCGCTCATTTTGAGTAATGTATTCCGTTTTCTCTTGCATACCGTACTCTGACGTGATATAAATAAACTGCACCAGTCTAGCCATAACTTTGGACTGCGCTAGGTGATTGTGCTCTGTACTACCTTTTTATGTTAGATGAAAGTTGAAACGATGTTCAGCTATTTTGAGGATATATAAAATGAACACACGCTCGCTGCGTATAAGCCATAAGAGCTTCATGAATACATACATATGCGATATTAGCGGACGTGCTAATACAGCGACCTGTGGTTCCATTATTAACAGTCTGGCCATTTCATGAGAAGTATAATTTTCGATTGTATTTTATTCCGAAAGTTTATCAGTAAAATTTTATTAGAATTTCTGCGCGAATTTATTGATTATAAAATTGAAATGGCATACATTATACCGATTGATAACGCAGAAGACCACGTATGAAATTTTTAACCGGAAAGGAATTATGGTTAATCGAAAAAAGAAGGTTCAACTTGAAACAATAAAATTATAATTTGTTCAAAGTATTTTCATACGGTATGATAATATTGACAAACGCTTTTTCCCAGTAAAGTATTTCGCTTTTTAAATAAAGTCTGGATAGTTTCAAATGCTGACACAGTATTCATTTGCAAACCGAGTTTCGTGCTTGCTCGTTATTTACTCATCGTTTTCATTCCCGCTTTCTCTCCTTAACCTTTTATCCCGATTCCGTGATACGCTCCCGTCGAGCGCGCGAATATCCGCGGGCCATTTTGGCAATGATCCAAACGTCCGTTATAGAATTTAATAATCCCTTGTAATAGACTAGTAGTACTTTGCACGGATGCGGATAACCATACGATACAAAGCGGATGTAATATCTGGTCTCATTAACAAATTTACGCTCGTCGAAATACTCTAATCACGAATATGATGATTTAATTACAAATAAACAAACCTTACTGTTCTGCCTTTATTACCTCTTTCACATAGCTCTGCTACAAATAAATTTCCACAAATTAAATATTAAGATTCTTAACCTGATGTTAACAAGAATAGTACTTTCAATTTGAATATTAAAGCACTCTTATTTGAGAAATCGTGAGTGCATTAAGCACCTCGATTAATTTTTAATTTGAAATCTGTAGTCTAAAATTTGGAAATTCCATTAAATTCGCAAATAAACCTTCAAACTCATTAGCAGCAGTGCTCACAAGCATTATTAATACAGTTCACATTTATAGATTTTAATTAATATTACATAAACTGGCCTTGTATAATATTGACTTAAGCAATCTAATGCATTACATATGCATTATGTAATATCGGATGATAACCTGTCAGGTACATAGTGCATGGTAGTCTAACGTATTACGTAAATAGTGCGAGCTAATCTCGCATGTAAGGTAAATAACGCGTGTTAATCTAGCGCATTAGAGATATAATTGATGGTGATAGACGTTAGGTGTACAATGCTTGGAAATCTGACGTGTCAGATGAATAACGCGTTGTAATCTAACGTACTGGAGAAACAACGAGTGATAATCTAGCGCGTTATAATTTAACGAGTAGTAATCTAACGCGTGGTAGTCCAGCGTGTAGTAATCTAATGCGTGGTAATAGAGCGTAATATAATCTAACGCATAGTAATTTAACACGCGGTAGACCAGTGTGTAATAATCTAATGCGTGGAAGACCAGCGTGTAATAATCTAATACGTTGTAGACCAGCGTTTAGTCATCTAACGTGTGGTAATAGAGCGTGTAGTAATTTAACGAGTAGTAATCTAACACGTGGTAGACCAGCGTGTAGTAATCTAACGCGTGGTAGACCAGCGTGTAGTGATCTAATGTGTAGTAGACCAGCGTGTAATAATCTAACGCGTGGTAGACCAGCGTTTAGTAATCTAACGTGTGGTAATAGAGCGTGTAGTAATTTAACGAGTAGTAATCTAACGCACTGTAATCTATCGCGATGTAATCTAACGCGTAGTAATTTGACAAGTGGTAATCCAGCATGTAGTAATCTAACGCACCGTAATAGAATATGAGGAAATCTAACTCGTGACTACCCAACATACAACAATTTAACGCTTAATAACACAACACACAACAATCTAGCGGCTTAACAATAACTGACAGCATTACAGTGACAATCATGTATTTGCTTCAAGAAATCGTGATGATTCCTGATCGTGTTCATGGCCCAATATAGGTAATCAGCCCAAACAATGCCTTCAGATTCAACCTTAATTGCGACATTACATTATTCTCACAGACTCCATTTCCATTCGACGATCCGTACTAAACTAATAATAAGTGAACCGACTGCACGGTCTGGTCGGTTTGCGATATAACCCAATCAAACCCATCAAATATTTTCGGTCTGTAACATCAGTTCCCAGTTCGTCGACCAATATGGATTAACGTTACACATTTATCGCACATAGAAACTCCATTATATGTTCCTACACACGTATCAAGTACCCGTCCACGTACACAGATACAAACGTCCGAACAGTCAGCTGTAATTGTCTAATGTGGAAGCACGATGTGTATAGTATATATCGGACTATAGAACGGAACGATATTCTGCTCGCGGATACCGGCAATACGCTTCAAATTGATAGGCTTCAATTAATACAGCCCAGGCCTGGTCTGCCATGACACTGACTCGATAATGCCGGGTTTATGAGGGTTTTAGCCAGAGCATGTCACTTCCATGGACCAACTAGCTTCGTTCACGCGTGTCCTTGTAGCTGCGTTCACGCACGAGATACGCATCGCTTATATTCTCTTCGTGTATGCGTGTTTGCATGCGTGAAAGCTTGCGCAAGCTACGTCACATATGTGTCTGTACATACTAACAGTGGAAGTACGCGATGATTAGATACCCTTGGAAATACACTTTTGAGTGGAATAGAACGACGTTTGATTATAACGTCCGAATAATTCATTAACTAGCTGAGTGGATTCATTAATAAAAACATAATCGAATGACTCAGATTCTCAAGTTATATTACTGGGCAAGGATATTTTTTGATAATAGCTGTAATCGTGTAATGCGGCATGCATATGCAACGTATATATAAATACAGACAGCCAGGGCACATATAGAAGCTCTATGAAATATGTACCGGTATATGTGAATTCCTACACGATGAATATGCATAGGGTTAACACGTGTTTGCCCAGGACCCACACATGTAAACACTTTAATCAGTGAGAGACGTATACCATCTTGCTGAGTCTGCCAATTTGTATCGTTTAAATTGTAGTGATTGCCGTATGGAAAATTAATAATTTGACTTGTCAAGTCAAATTTTAAATTTAAAGTTCAGAATCTGCAGCAAGCTACTATATAAATACTTCATTAATGTTGACAATTAAAACATTGCAAATTCGTTAAATCATTCAATGTGCATCAATGAAATCGTCAATGTAATTATTTTTAGTTTTCATGAAGAATCACTCATTTTCACCCTCAATGACATAATCTGTACTTTTCCGTCATGGAATTCTATTTAAAAGGATATCCGATATAAGAGGACCCGTATCGAAAAATGTCGACGGTCTCAATTCGCGAGATCAATCGAGGGCCACAAATTATCGCGGCTGACCTATCCCCGAATTTATCGAACATCGAGCGCACGCGTTCTCCAGTTTTGCTTGCAATTGTATCTCGCATGGTACGTGTGTATCGTTAAACGTGGTCGGTTAGCGAGCGTAACCGTCCGGTCGTGTAACGTAATGCCCGGCGCAAGGTTCACGGTGTAACACGTTAAATGGCCCTTGCCCCGAATTTCCTTTCGGTAATTAACTTCAGCGCGGAAACGATGTACGCGCGTCTCTCGCCATTGCTAATTAGAACGTCGAATTATCCGGGCGGGTTCTTCGGCCCGTATAACGAATGTTTAAACGTCGACCGTGCCAGCGGCGACGAGCACGCGACGAAGCGAGGCGGTGCATTCGAAAAAGTTAGCCGGGCCAGCCTCTCTCTGCCAGTTTTTAATTGGATCCGAAGGAGAAGTTCGTCGATTCGTTAAAAATTTAGTTAGGTCAGTCGACTCTCTTTTATTCGGAACCGGCTGAAATTGTTTTCTCGACGTGTCCACCCCGTAATTCAAGACGAACGCTTTCCATGAGGAAATGTATTTACTAGGAGAAAACTGCGAGTCTGAATTTCTATGCATGTACAGATTCTTGAGTAGTGACCGAGGGGTTAAGATGGACTTGAAGCTGAGGAGGTATCAAGCGTGAAAATATAACGCGTGGAGATACCGCGCAGATATAGTATGTGAGATTTCATGCGTGAAGCGTGTGTGAGGGTACAATACAAAATACCATGTGTATTTTGTAAGCCTATGTGTAGAAATATGACGCGTATAAATACTACGAATAGGAGGTGCAGCGTGGAAATGCAGCGCGTGTGGAAATACTATGTGTGAAGATACTATGTATAGACGTATGTATTACGCATGGGAACATAACACGTGTGGAGATATGATGCATGGCAATACCACGCGTGTAAATATGACGCCTGGAAATACTATGCGTGGATATAGAACCCATTGAAGTACCACACATAAAAATACGTGTTGAGGTATCACGAGTGAAAATATACATAGCGATATAACGTTCAACTATGCGACGCTTAGAAATCAAACATCTACTTATGCAACGCGCAGCTATCTGGTAGCTATACAACGCGTAGCGACACACGATGTTCCTCATCTAAATAAAATTCTAGTTGCGTCAGTATTCTTGGATTGCAGTCGACGAAAAAATAACGACAAGAAAGTAAAGTTTGAGACGAGAAAGGGATCCCAAACGGCGAACAAGGGTACAAGAAATTTTTTCACGGTGATGCATTGCTATCCAGGTTCCCAGAGTGACTTATGACGGAAGGGGAACGACTCTGCCGTGAAAAATAACAAATTATTGCAATATCCATCGAGGAACATGGCCTCGTATGGGGTACTCTCGAGTGCCACGAGCACGTGTATATCCGTATCTTCGAATGTTCCTCTTTTTTTCTCCCTTCATTGGTTCTTTTGTTCTTCTTTTTGTTTCTTTTGCCCTCTCCTCACGCGGCCTATGGTAGACCGCAATAGATGCCTGTACCAAGAGGTAATCAATAATGACTTAATGTCCTCCAATAACGGACACCATGGGTGGTTCGAGCTCTCTCCCTTGAGGGCTCCTCATGCTCGAGAGATCACTCTGCGCGAACTTCTTCTCGCCTTTTTGCGCTCGCCGTTATTTGCCTGCCTCTCTCGCTCTCTTTCTTATTTCTTTCCCTTTTTTTCTTTCTTCTCCTTTCGTCCTTTCGTTCCTTCTGCCGGCTAATATACACCCACGTCCCCTTTGATCGTTAAAACCGAGCATACTTTTGCCCTCTTCCTTCTTTAAGTCTCGACTGGTACCAGCTATTAACCGTCCCGATGTTTCTTTGACTCGTGATCCGGCACGAGGGAGGGGGAGAACGAACGGC
Organism: Megachile leachella; assembly: GCA_963576845.1. Taxonomy (NCBI): domain Eukaryota; kingdom Metazoa; phylum Arthropoda; class Insecta; order Hymenoptera; family Megachilidae; genus Megachile; species Megachile leachella. The sequence continues at coordinate 3,850,624 of OY756257.1, forward strand.
ATCGGAATAAATTAAAACGCGGCCAAGCTAGAGGAAAAAATTCGAATTGTGTCGTTCCAGCTAAAATACGGCTCTTTGATTAAGGGCTCGAGGATGGACTTGTCGCCCGGTATTTATGGCCTCCGTGCACCGGAAAACGATCGACAGCCTCGTTGATGAACGTGTCGCGAAACCGTAACGATCTAGTCCCTGGCGTTTATATCTCTTCGAGAATTGTTCAGCAGACCGGTAATCAGTCCGTTTTCTGCCACTCTTGGCCGCTCGCGATTTTACGTCGATACTTCGAGGAACAGGTTTAACACTGCTTAGCTGCGTGTGGGTGGCGCGGTTTCCGTGGGAGTCATACATTCCGCGCACAAAAATGTTAATCGGTATTAACAATTTTTTCAAGTAGTGGAAAACGTTACTTTGAAACGTGGGTGTAATATAGAGACTTGGAACTATACTGTACTGTCAAATACTCAGATACATCTTTACATGTCTAGACTTGCGAATCTTTAGAATTCCAGATTTTTAGCTTTTCATGACGTCAGATAACTAGATTCGTATTTTTCTGAATCCTTAGACTTCTACGTCCTTAAGGTTCTAGATTGCATCCCTTAATCTCTGCATTCCCTAATATTTGCAATTTTAAAATCTCTATATCTCATCTGTCAATGTGTTCACGTGATAGTCAAATTTTGTATCTTAAGAACCCTGTACAAGTGGCAACTAGAACTTGAGACAATTTAAGTCTATAAAGTTGTTCGTGTAGAAAGTAGATAAATCTGTAATGAAAACGCGCCCCTTCAATCTGAAATAACATTCGTCACCGTCGTCGATAATTTTGAGACATACCCCTCGTCTTATTACCCGCCCCCTATTCACGTATTTTTGGTTATTAAATACACAATAAATTAGCTATTTTTACCGCGAATACCATATAACGCTTACACACGTTGTGTCGCGTATACGTGGTATGGCATTAACGTGCAATTAAGGTTCGACCCGTGCGCACACATAAATTTTCGCGAAATTTATATTAATTTCATTCAGTTCATTGAAAAACATCATCGAAGGCGGCAATTTCGATAATGAGATAGAGACTCGCAGCGAACGATGGATGCTTTTTGCTTGGATCAAAGGGAAACGGACTCGAGAGCCCCGGAGCGTACGGATCGTTTTCGATCGACTGATGCTCAACTTTTTCGAGCGAACCCAAGAAAGTTAGCGCACGAATCCGTTGTCACTTACGCTGACTTATGTACGCGCAATCCCATGTATTACTCATGAGACATTTACTATTTTAGCTTTAAACAGTTTGTCCCGAGGATATTTTACTGGAACCTATTCACAATAAAATGGAGACCCATTAGAAAATACTGGGAACATGTTATTTAAAAAATTGTTTAAGAATTTTTACATTTATTTTATTATAGTATAATCTTGATGTATTCATACGAATGGTGTAGCTTGTAACAAAAATAGTGTAACGTGTGGGATGCATAGTGATGTAACATGTGATTGAGTAATGTGTGATGATCGAGTGACTCTGCAATCCGTGCGACGCGTGGTTATCTGACGTGTTGCTATCTGATGCGTGGTTATCTGACATGTTGCTATCTGACGCGTGGTTATTTAACCGCGTTAACATATGATGCAACACATAGTAAATCCAAAACGAAGAACCGTCATTATTGTCCATATTAACCCATATAAAACTTACAATATAACCATAGTCCATTTCAAAATTACTAAAATGATCAAAAGTAAATAAAGACATCAGGAACATTAAATAGTACCGTGTACATAAAATTAGTAACGAAATCTTATTTATTCTAAAACATTATTCTATAGAGTATCATGTCCGACAAACGGGACAGTATCTTAGGGAAAAGGGTTGCCGGCTATGAATTAATCATTGCACCAGTGTATAAATAATTAGCCGGCCGTCATCGATAAATATTTATAGGCAGCTGGTATGCAAGCGTAATAGCGATTGTTACACGAATATTCACCAAAATAATTCATACTGTAGTTTTATCGGTGGAGACCGACGTAACCGACGGAAAAGAGAGAAGCAATCGTTCCGCGTGATCATGTGTTATCGTTTGAACGACCGCAACCATTTTCACCCTCTCTTGCATCTTGCTTTCTCTTTCCATCAATCACTCGCTCCTTTCTCCACGAGTTTTTTCATATTTCTGCCGGTCCATTTCGCGGCGACAGGATTTCACGGACAGTTGATTTCATCTCCTTGTTCTCCGTTCGCTCGAATCTCCTTTTAATTCCCGCTGTATCCATGGGACCTTCCGAAACAGATGGAATTACGATTACGACCAACTAATATCAGGATATAAGCGGGTATAAGCGTCTAGAGACATTGAGATCTGCGAATGTAAGGATTAGGTATAGAGATAGAGTAATGGGATTGGGGGATGTGGGGATTAGGAATATAGCGATTTAACGGTATAGAAATTGGAGATATAGAGATTTAGAGATGTGACGATAGGTATTTGAAGATTTGTAAATTTAGAGATATTGGAATTTGAGATTGTAATAATTCGTAGGTAGGATATCGGAAATCGAGGGTATAGGAATTCGGGAATACAGGAATTGAAAATATAGGGATTCCGGGATATAGCAAATAAGAGATGTAGAAAGTCAGAGGTTTAAGAATTTACATATATAGAGATGTAGGGGATATAGGTATTCGGTGGTAAAGAATTTGTGACATATTCGGAAGTATACTTTGGGAATACAGGAAATTAAAACCAGAGATTCGGGATATAGAAATTCTAACGTATGATCTCATGTACAGTTGAGAAAATTCGAGGAAAAAGATTTGAGAATACTAGGATTCAAAGACTATAGAAATTCAAAGATATTCGACAACATACGAATTCAAAATTGCAGACATCTACAAAAATTCAAGGATCTAATTTGAAAGCTACAGTCTATAAGAAAATTCAGGAACTCCAAAAATTCAATAATAAACACCAAAGAGATTCAAAGCTATAGAACCATCAGCCATTCATTACAGATGCCATCCTAAATCGATCTACAGTTAAAAAAATACTTAAAGTATACTGAAACTTCAATCGAAAGTTGGCAGTCGATAAAAGGATTTCATTTCTTCATACCGTTTTCTTCGTATTTTTATGTTCCAGCTTCGTAACGTTCGACCGTCGTTTTGCGACTCTTTTTTTCCTCGCCACTTTATTCGTCCACACATATATATACGCTTTTATGGTTATCCATTTAAGTTTCGCGTCTAGGTGAGCTTTTGCTCTAGGTGCGGTTACGTGGCGCAAGGGGAAGCTTCCTTCCGTCGCTTCTTTTTTCTGCTTTGGTAAAAAGATACCACGTTGCGTTGGTCTGAGCCATACGTAGCACTTTTCCTCGGACCACGAGTGTCGACCATTTGTTTTCTCCCACGGTGTCCTCGAACGTGTCGTTAACGTTTAGACTACACGTGATCGATGCAAATTACAGGCCGAGACTCGAAGAAATTGCACACCGCGTTGGATTTTTACAGAATGAATACAGTGAAACAGACTGGGATCGCGTGTTCTCGTTTCTTTTTTTCTCCCCTGAGGCTATATTTGTCGCGATCGCATAATACTGGGACAAATATTGTTGGCCACAGACGTTTCTCTCATGAGCAAATTTAATGATTGTATATTACAGTTCATAACGATAGACTTACGTGTGTCGGTTAAATATTGTGAGTAAGTATACAAGCTGCATATACAACAGACAGATGTTATACAATTTGTACAAATGTAGGTTATGCAATTTAGACTTTACAATATGTTTCAAATAAATGTGGCACAATTTACTTAATCGCATTAAAAATCACATAATATGTTTACCACAATTTAATTCATAACACGATTAATATGAAATGAAATGTTACCTAACCTCAAAGTATGAGGTTTAATACTGTGGTACTATTTTAGGTACAAGTATGATTTTACGTTCAATCTTTTTGCAATCAAAATGGCGAGTGTAGTTAAAATGCATTATACAGTATCTTTTCCAAAGAAAATTGTACGTAATAGTGTTTCAACATGAAGTTTTAGTACGAACGTTTATTTCAAACAGACTATAATTAGCCTCCCCGTACTTGTTACATCTATCCAACATAGGAAAACATTTTGCAAACCCTTGCTGCACGATGTTCCGCTCTCATCAACCATCGCAGGGAGTTCTATGATTCATAGTTCACTGATTACATATGTAGATAGATGATCGATCCCCCTATCAGCGTATGAATTTCTTAGGATACGAGCTTCCTTCCCGAGAGGGGAACTCGGACTTGAGGAATTGTGGAACCAGAAAAGAATACGTAATGAAAGGTAGCTTTATGGGAACATGGTGTTGACATATTGTAATAAAAAATGAAATAATGTTACACAATGTTGCACGTACAAATAATTACACAATAAAACATTGTTAAAATTATAAATTTTATATCTGATGAATATATTAGTCTCAAAGTTTATCTTCTTTTATTATAGTAATTACGAAACTTTTGAGGCGCTGTTCTCAATGATAGCCGATCTTTGTTATCTGATTGATTCGAGGCAATAAACGGAAGTTACTTGAAACTTCCTCTGTAAATTTTCCTTCCAGCAATATTCCAACCCTTTTATTTAATCCTGGCAAAAAGTGTCGCGGTAGATTTATCTGCAGACTTTTATCGCGCTGTTCGACAGCTGCATCCGAGTATATTTTATAACCAGCCGTTACATCGATATAAAATATACGTTTGGCATAAAGGAAGCTCTTAACAGCTGGAAAACTCGTACGTTTATACGGTCACCGTCTTTTCCCAAAAGATATTCTAAAATTTATACCGAAACTTTTCATTGGGTTTTTTTCATGCATAGTTGCTTTACGCTTCTCGACATTAAACTCGATCGATCGAAATTGAAATTGCTCGGATCCCGGAAACGTTCGCTTTGAAATAATCACTTTGATATCCAGTCTGAGGTCACAAAGAAACCTTTGAGGAAAAAGTGTCAGTATCATTATCACACTGTACATGCCGTTTCTATTTCTTTAGACGATTTCAACGATGTTCCGTGCATTCATAGAATCCCACGTATGGCATATAACTCGTATGTATCAGTCGCTGTATAAAGCATGCTGCTATTTTCAGCATAGCTTTTGTACCGTTTATAGCCAAGCATCAATACTTCATTAAAGTGCATTAACACCGACGCTGTTCTTCCCTCATTACGTTTCTTGGTATTTCGCAGTTTATCGGAGAAAAAATTATCGCTCGTTTTAATGGAGTCTCCAGAAATTTTCATGATTAATCGAGATATTTTATTGCTGGTTAATCGAGAGGAAATATATTTGAAATTAACCCTTGTTCTCTATAAGGATAATATTTCTTGTACGAAACAAGAAACAAGTTTCTTGTACGAGAAGATAATATCTAATTTTATTTGATAAATCCATAAAAGATAATTTTATTTTATGAATGTCGGATACAATTGCATTTTTTTATCGACATAAATGTTCTATGTTGAATATGTTGATTCAAGTGGAATAAAAAAAATTATGTTAATTGCAAAATTCAGTAAGATGATTTTCTCACGGATGTATTCGATCAAAAAATCAATAGAAGTTAAAGTTAAGTCACCAATCAGAGTTACAAGATAATTATCGATTAAGATGAGCAAATTGGTTTTTACGAATCGGCGAAAAAGACCGGTAAAACCGTAGAACATAAAATATTCATCCAGGAAATTGCATGACATAAAATTCTACTAATTAAGAAACTGAAGAAGATGAGTTTCTCACGGATGACGAAAAAATCGGTTAAACCGTAGGAAGTATTATCGAAGGAATGCAACGAAACGAAAATAATTTTAATTAACGTTAAAGCAAGACGAATTATGGATCGATATATTCGGAATCGATCGATGAAAAGAAGCGTGTAATCGTCTGTTAAACGAAAAGTTACGATCGTTGTCGTGACAAGATAATCCTCAGCGTCCCGTAACACGCATCGGGATTATCGGGACGCAGGGACCGAGACGCGATCAAGAGGCTCCTAGTGAACGATAATTATCTCGGATCGGTTGATGGGGTTACCTATGTACACCTTACATAGCGGTGCGTGTGTAGCCGGGATATCGTTGGAGATCGGTGCACAGAAGCGCCAGATACGATTATACATTTTCATCGGTGCGTTACTCAGGAAGGGCAGATTACCGTAATGAACTCTAGCAACCCCTCTGCACGGTCCAACGAGTCGAAATATGGATAACCGCCACTCACCTCCGCGATTTGTTCCCGCCATCTCGCTCTATCCTCTCGTCTGGTCGCGTTTTTACCCCTCGTCTCTAGCCGTGTTTCAACCCCCGTCGCGTTTCCAACCCCGGGTCACTGGTTTTTCTATCGAGAAAGGTAGTCGCGCGAATCGATCCGACGATCTCGCGAATGAAATTATTTCGCCCGGGGAGAAATTTCGAGCCGGCGATGCTCTTCCCGTGAGGAATTCAATTTCGATGCCACTAGCCGATCCTACATAGCTCAATTTTGAGCACCGCGCTCGAGATGAGAGAGTTTCGTCGCGAATTCGACCCAAACATCGCTACGGGCCACGATGATAACCCACCCGTTCTCGAATTTTCGAATAGATTGCGCCTTTTGTGGCTGCCCGTGTATATTTTTTACCCGGGATATCGAATTCGACGGCGTGTTCGCTGCGCCCATGATGACGGTAAATCTTCTGCAAATAGCAATTTGCAAATTCGATCCGAGATAGATATCGTGTGATGATAACGACAGTATTAATTTGCTATTAATCTCTGGCTCGTAACGTGTCATCATTGTAATGCATTTCAAATACGTCATCAAATAAACATGTTCGAATATACACTAGAACATTTCTTCAAATGGCCGTGCAGGGAAGAGGATTTCTGATCAAAATTTACGTATTTAATTTTTTAAAAACAGGCAAACAGATCATCCTCATACAAAATACATCCCACAAAAATACACCGATTTCTTCAAAAATCCAAATGCATTAAAGAAACAGAATTCAACGCGAAGCTTTAAAAATACGAAATAGCGTGGTGGAACAGTGCGGCTGTATTTATATGAAGCTTAGCAACCCGTATACGAACGGAAATATAACATCAAGAGAAAATGTAACGTACAAAGCTGGTGTATCTTACAAGAGTAAACGTTTTTAATCAAACATGAGAAAAGATAACGATCTGAAAAAGTCGACGTTGCGCGCTGAAACGCGAGAGATTACGCTTTGCCTTCTGAATATCGCAACAACCCTCTCAAAGCGGATTCGCCAACATAACGCGTGAAATTTACTCGCAGAGATACTTTAAACTTTTACTCTTCTCATTTAACCCAGTTTTACGTAAAGAAACTTCAGCTTATCTCTGATTATCTTTTTAGTCAAACGTTCTTTCCCCTTTTTTTCTCTAATTCTTTTCTCAAACTCCCTTTGTTATAACTTTTAATCTACGTTTAACCGAAACGATTCGCCGTAAAATGGAAACCATCGTAACCACGCGTCACTGGAACGAATTTTTAGGAAATCTCGAAAAAATCGCTTCGGGAAAGCACTTTTGTAAGTTCTTTATTTTCGGGCGAAATGGAAGTGTGACGTCGCGCGACGACGTTTGATCTGGTTGCTTAAGGACTATTTGTTAAATATATTGCGTTTCTGATATACCTAGTTATAAGACACAGCCCTACGTGCGTTATAAATAAGATAGCATAAGTTTCGCATTACGTTACTCCTAAGTCCTCAAGTTCACCTTTATCTTAACCTAAACATCCTGCTATACACATTCCTATCTAATTCCGCGAATTCTTATTTACATCATGCAATCTCCAGACAATAACAGATCATAACTAATCTTCCTTTTATCTTCCTTTCTGACACCACCGAGCAGTATAAAAAGCCCAGTTCGAATAGCCTCGAAGCAGTAGCAGTCCGATTAGTCACAGGGTTCGATCCCCTCGTGCAGGACTCTGCTAGTTCCCATCTTAATTTCCTACCAACTCCAAACTACGCGTTTCATTTATCTTACAAGTCTAAGTTCATTTATATCAGTTTATATTCCGACATTATTCTCAGTATTGAATATATTTTATATTTAGTTATATCCTTGAACTCTTGAATATTTGACAATTAGAGAATTAAATAATATGGATATCTCCAAAGCTTCAAATTGTTATTAAATTTAAAAATTTGAAATTTCTGACTATTCAGTTTCTAAATTTGAGAATCTGACAATAATTTAAATCTAAAAATTATAAAATTCAAGGTGCATAATTTGCAATAAAAACATACATGTAAAAAGTGTCAAAGTACGGTTTCCATTTTGAAAAGAAGCGAAGCGTGTTCGGCAGTGTTATTGTCTGCTTACGGTACAACATCGGCTCCATTAATAAAGCCCGAGACGGATGGGCGATGAAACTCTACAAGCTTTTAATTTCACGTGGAACGTATACGTCAGACTAAGACATGGCGTAACCGCAGAAAAGCGTTCCTCCTTCCTTCGTCCACGGCCAGCGTTCAAGTAGTCACGGGGGTCTTTAATAAAGTGAACTTTAAGACTCCCGCTCGCGCACGGAGATAAACTTTAACGCGGACTACCGTCTCTCACCGGCTCGCAGCAGGTTTCGCAGTACGTAGGAAATGGCTGAGAGGACCTAACCCGGTGAACGAGCGTTGCTGTGGCGGCAAGTTTTCGAGCAAGTTCGTTTCATGGTAAAGACGTCCTTCTATCGACGTCTTTCTCTGTCTGGACGCGGGGATAAAACGACGCTATCCAGAGAAAAGCGAACGACTAGTTTTCTGTTAGTTACTCCAACTGACCTCGACGAGCGTTTGTTATGTGAAGTGGAACAACTTCCAAAAAGTTACTTTTCGAGTTTACGCTTTACACTTTGGCACGATTTTTTCGAAATACTGCCGTTCTAGGAAAACAGCTAAACGTACTTCACGGGCGATATCCTTGGATACAGTTTCTAATTTAATTGCTTTTATTGAAATGTCGATATTGTTTGATGCCCATTAGGCATTTTCGTATTTGATCGAATTATTATTGAACTAGAAACACTCATCTCGCTGAACTTCATTAGACGGAAACACGTTTTCAAGATTACCGATCGTACAGACGGAAATGTACGCGGTAAATTTTACATCGATCACAAACGGCAGGATAAAACTTATCCATGAAATAGCAGCTCGAAACGAGGTCGGTATTATTAATTTCTGAGCATTCCGCATATTCTGAAGTTCCACAATTTCCTGTGCAATAATAAGTACAAAGGATTTATTATAACCCGATTTATAACAGCGACCTGAGATACGTTTTATTTTTATTACGATAAATTCTGTTTACGGGATGTACAGCTTTACAATCTGCACACTGCTATTAATGTTATGGCACTTGCACGGTTACGCTTGCGAGAGACAAGCGAGTTAGTGTTACAAGGACATTGTCAACTCGATAACCAAAGACGGGGCTATACACATTCAGTCACTTTCCTCTAATGCTCTAATAGCTTCTTTCAATATCTACTTCCCTCAAGTTTCACGATCTAACCGCACAATTTCTCGATCGCAAGTTGATGAAGACTTCAACCGTTAAACTGGAACGTCGATATCATCCTTTACGAAGTTCGACAAATGGCGGTGAACTCGAGCGGAATAAGCTCGAGACAATAAATCGGGAAATCCAGGCAATTGCGTTTGAAAAATCTCGCCCATAAATCGACAGGAAATTTACAAAAGGTTACTGAATATTATGTACATAGAATGTATTTCGGTTATACATCGATTCGAGGTGCTTCTGAAGCAATAACATTATTGTGAAATGTGGAATCAAAATACTAGTACTTTTAAGTAAATTTCAGAGGAATATATTTCTTATAATTTGATTCATTTCTACAAAAACTATATTATTTAAGGAGAACAGTGTTGTGAACGAAAGTAAAGCTATTCTAACCTCACTTTTTGACAATATGTCATCGAACCACGGAATTAGAAGTCATCTCATCTCCATAAGTTAATCGATACACACAAACAATATTTTATTCCCAATTACTCAAATTATCCAGATTCTTAAATTTTCAAGTTATTCAATCCCTAAATTTAAATCACGTAGACAGACTTTCTAACGAATCTTCCCTCCATCAACACTCTTACCTCTTTCTTCTCAAAAATAAATCCAAAAGTTCTCCGTATAATTCCGCGATACAATAAATAAACCTCGAAAAAGATAATGGCATTCTCTCGCATTTACTCCTCGTCATTAATATATAGTATATCCCAGAACGGAGATAAAACTCACCATCCGACAGCCAGGCCTCTTCAATTATTCACTCTTAACCCGAAAACGATGGGCCACTGGCAAAAAACACACCTGTCTCGCGCAACACCTTTTGTACCCGCAAAAGTGTCTTCCACTTAGATACTTGCCATATAGTAAATACACATGTGTAAGGTATTTGAAACAGGACTTCTAACCGTCTCGCCAATTGGTGATCGACAAAATGTGTTAGACTAAAGTTGCTGTCGAAGAATAAATAATCTTGGAGGACGTATGAAGCCATATAAAGAACATACAGGGCATCTTAGGTCATATGAGGACATATGTATAGACGTATAGGACATATAAGAACATCTAGGGACATATAAGGACATACAAGGTATGTATCATGCAGTCATAAAGTTTATTTTATACTTCATTCTTTCTGTAATGTAATGATACATGTAATCTATTCGAGCGTTTTCATCAACCACCCCAAATGGTCCTAAAATACATCAATCTTATTGTATATCATATAATATCATATATTTTATCAAATACATTAATCTCATTCTCAAATTAGATTATACGTAAAAACATAATAAAGTATGAGCACATATAATTTTATTACAAAGATGAAGTTGACCTCCATATATTTTTTAGAGATCCTAGCAAACTCTTAACTAGAAGAAGCTATCAACGTCAGATCTACCAAGTTGTGTTATCGCTAAAAGTAGAAATACTTAGAGACATTTTAAGTGCCTCAGTATTCCGATCGCGGCTCAGGGTGAAGGTCAGAGAAGGGTTCGAAGTTCAACCCTCCGTTTCTCCACGTCTGTTGCCGCGTGTTTGCGTTTACGCGTTGCGCCGTTAACACCGACCGCCGAAATACTAAGTGGGAAACGTGCAATCGCGACCCTCGAGCCTGATCGAGGCCAGCCCCGGTAGTTTCTTCTCTTTCCATCCATGTACACCCTTCGCTTTGTCCTCCTCGCACGGTGTACCTCTCCGGTCGACCCTGCAGCCATCTAGCCTGGCGGAGATGTGCCATTTGAATACGAAATTCGAATACGCTGACGAACTGTGCATACATCAGTCTACGTCTGTTTGAACTGGTCCCCGTATGGTAATGCTAGTAGCGGCACGGTCGCGACGCGCGTATGAGCCGATTGCTTCGAAACGTTTGGGGAGAACGCGTAAGCCAGATGCGAAACGGCTCTGATACTCTCCCGGTGTGCTTGTCTTCCGGGGATGTTTACTTTCTTCCTTTGTCGACAGGAGCGCTGTCGTTAATGTTCGTCCGGGGAAACGGGTTACAGATGAGGAGGCTAATTATGGGATAAGTTTTAATTCCTCGATGAACACTAAACATTAAAATTCACTGTAATCAATGTATAAATCATCAATGCGTTTGGACACCGGTATTATGACACTCCTTCTAGTCTGATAACCTCAACCCTATCTTATGATATTATTAACATAACTGTTCCTACTTTTCTGTGTTGCTATCTTATAAAGTGTATATACGTATAGAAAATAATAGTCCTAACTGTTAAGAATAACTAAACAACTTTTAAATATAACCAAAAGCCTTTAACATAGATACATGGTCATACACACAGAAGAGTAAAATACACAAGAGTATATCTGTCTTATACTTGTATGCGAGTGAAGGGGATTTGCACTTGACGTACGATAACGTACAAGTCGAGAAGAAATTTTTGAGAATGAATATGGAATAAAACAAACGAGCGAACGATCTGTGTTAGACACACGGAAATTCTAGATCGTCGAAGTTTCTCCGATGGAAACGTTTTGTATCGTGCCAGGTAACTAGGTCGATTCTCACAGGTAGGTGCACCTTTCCCGAAGCATATTACGGAAAATACGCAAAGTGAAATACTTCTGGTAGTGCTCGATTGATAGACGTTCAACGTTGATCGGTTCAGTGCTTCCCGATCGTTCGCGTCAAAAACGAACGAGCGAACGTCACGACTAAAAATCCTTATACAAAGACGTATAAACCTTCTCCCGATACTTTTCATGCCCGAAACAATTACGGTAAACATTTCACTAGAGTGCTTTACACGATCGTGTTGCGCCGGTACATTAAAGAGTCGTCGGGGTTGAAAGATTTTAGCGCACGAAAGAGTGGAAGCCGTTGAATCGGGTGACTGTGCGATATAAGGTAAAACGGAGGCGAAATGTAAGAACGCGGTCCTGACATGGTAGTCGTTGGTCTACCCTCGCATTTCGCAAGCCTCACGCCACAGGAAGTCGATCTAGCGCGAGACTCGGCTCGAGTAAAAAGCTAACTCGAATGTGAAATTTCGAGCTTGAAAGGCGGCAGGATTTAGCGATCGGCTCGTGTACGCTTGATCCCGAACCGTGAAGAGGATACGGGATGGAAGGAGACGGCTCGAGGACAAACCGGAGGGAAAAAGGGGGTGAGAGTCGGGGGTAGAAGAAGCTACGTTCGAGGGTACGGAAAATGAGAGAGGTGACGCGAGCGCGGGGCAAACTTTAAATGACTTTCACTGTTTTCAAAAGTTGAGTTACCAAAGGGAGTCTCCGCAGTCCTGCTCCTCTCTCTTCCTTTCAGCACGGATCCTTCTTCACCCTTCTTCCCTGCCCACCAGTCACTCGTTTCCCTCCGTCGAATCACCTCCGACACCTTCTCCCTGCTACACCAACCTCGATGTGCTGTTTACAAACCTTGCTCGACTCGTAATGGAACTTTTTTCAAGTTATTTCCCGGGAAAATCAACCACTGCCCTGTCCCTCGCGATGGGCTACTCTGTGTTGCTATCAAAGAAAATACTCGAGCGATACTGCCGCTTACGGTGTCATCGAACCACGGAATTGTAACTCATTTCCATAAGTTAATTTATTGCCTCGATTATGACATCCAGGACAAGATTCTTTTCTGTCCTTACTTTTGAGACTACGTGATCCAAATTAAGGCTACTATGGTTACAGAAGAACAAGTCCTGTAAGAAAACCGTTCTGCCTGCAACAAATACGCTTGATTACAACCTACGACATGAAAAATTTTACTGCAAGTCACAGAGTAAATGGGAAGAAACCGCTGCGGTAAATCCTACATTGTCATTCACACAAATTACCGGGCACCGGTTTCGAACGGGATCGATGAGTTACGAAGGGAGACTGCAATCGAAATTCATTCAAGATAACTAATTGCGATGAATTTATAATTGATGAGTCAAGTTTATACGAACAATTGAAATTTTTATTACATCCACAAGTGATCGCATACAGAAATAATAATAAGTTCGGAGAATCTTTAACTACAAACAGCAGATTCTTTTATAAGTAAAGTGTTTCGAATTTCCATTTCGGATCAGTTTAACGCAAACGGCGCAGGAGGGTTAACCAAGAGCAACCGAGTTAATGCTCGCATTTCGCATGGCTAATAAGTTAATGTGGTCCGAGAGGTCGTTTTAATGAATGTGCGGAAGAACGGGGTGAAAGGGAAACAGAAAGATACGAGCAGGTTTTGGAACGAGGATACGGTCGACAACGACGACGTCGAGAGACGTCCAGCATGAGGATAATGCGAGCTAGGGATCCCTGGGAACCTCGAAACCCCCGGGAAACTTTCCCTCGATCCTCATTAAAAGCCGACGCAGAGACCGCGTCGCGTCTCATAAAACGTCAACCTTCCTCCGTATACCGGATGTGCCTGAATATATCGGATATCACGGCCGTGGGAGGAAAAGAAAAAGTAATCTGGCGTTCACGGTGAATCTTCGTGGCTCGACCTGTTCGCGGCTTCGTACGGTTTTCCACGCTGAAATCGAACACCGCCGACCCGTCGTAATAGCTAGACGAGTTTTCAATAAAAATTTAATACACGAACGATGATATTTTTCGCTGTTCTTTCGTCAGCCGTTTTTTCCTTCGAGATTCTCATTACCGGCCAAATACGCCGTTCCGTGGATAACTGCTTATTAACCGATATCAAGTTCCCGCTGGATCCGAATCCTAGGAATCAAATTACTGCTCGAGTTAACGGAAATTCCTGTAAAATCGTTCCTACACCGCTTTCACCACACGGATGTGCTTATTGATGAATGACCCCATTTACTATCTGTAGTTATCGATAATTATTTCTTTACACGAGAAGACTGCTCCTTAAAGCTGGATTGACTCGAGTCTACTTTCATTACTTTTCAAATTAGTATAAATAATAGCAATATTTATTAACTTGTTATGCATGAAAATTTCTTAATATATACTACATATGTTATGATTTCGTTTGAAGAACATACAGCAGCCAGCAAATATAATTTGATAGTCCAACAAAATTTATTTGCGAAGATCGTAAAATATCTTGAAATGTGACGTATAGTCTCGAGATCGTTCATTGTTTCAAACGAAAGTCTCAGAAAAATTACTTACGAGATGACCTAGGAAGATGGCAGCTATTTGTTCCCTGATATCGAGACGAGTCGCGATGAATCAATTTTATGGCACATTACGGAATTGACAGTGTCACGCTTAAACGGCGGGGGAGTGTAACTTATGTTTTACTGCGATCGTAAATCGAAGAGGAAATAAACGGATTGCAAAAAACCAAGTCCCATGAATTATTGCGTCGCGTGCACGGCCCTGTACACCTGTATATCCGGTTCGATTGTTTCCCAAGCGACGAGAAGAAAACGTTCTCTAGTTTTTTCGCCGGTTGTCGCGACGAGAGCTCGTGTCTCGATTCGCGTACCGATCCACTCTAATTTCTTCGAAAGTTGGAACGCGTGTTCGAGACATTTATTATCGGGTCTCGGCTCCCTTCTGGCGGTTGTGTTGCTTCGAAAGCCAGTCAGGATGCGCTTTTTCATCCCTCCTACGGATGGAAGAAAGGGATGAGAGGCGGTGCCCTCGGCAAGTAGTAAATTTTTGCTATTCATGGAATAGCGATTGCTTCCGTCGCCATGAGCAAACGTCGACGAACGGCCACTACCAGAGAATACACTAATTTCACGAGGGTTGTCGCCCTCGGTCCTTTCGATCTCTCCTTCGTTGTATTCCTCGCAAAACAAATTTACAGTCACGATAAAATTTACTAGTTAATTATAAATAACATTATATTGCTCCACGTCTGATGTTTAAATATTAATGACATAAATATCTAAAATGAACACGACTGAAGAATACCCGATATGTTATATAAGTTTAATGACATGATACAATTGAATGAATACTGTTTGCACAAGGACAAATTGTTAAAGATGAAGTATAAAATACAACCTTAAAGAACTATTTACATGTATGGTTTGATAAAGATGTCCTGTCAATTTTAATTAAGTACAATATGTTGTCAGAAAGTGTCATTGTTAATCCGAAATAAGTTAATTCAGAAATTGAACTCGATTTACTTTGGAGTGCACCATTATGCAACATATATTTACGTATATAAAGGATGTGACCTAATCGAAGTTAATCTCTGAATCGAAGAAGGTAGAGAAAAAAGAGGGTAGTTGAGTTAATTTGGGAAACAATCGATCGCTAATAGCAGGCAACCCATCGTGGTTTGTTTTACGTACAGCAAAGTTACGAGTTGGCGAGGAAAGGAGGTGGTGTAAAAAAGGAAAAAGACGGTGAGTAAGATCGCCGACGAAAACGAGAGCTTCTTAATCCCTCCTAAATAAGTGCGAGCATTGGCGTAGGTGGCGAACGTTTGTCACTGGGTCGACCCGACGAATTACGCGAACCGTTTTCATCCTCCCCTTTCCTCGGCTCCATCTCGATTACCCGACTCATCCTCCTCTTTCTTCTTCACCTTACCGACCTCCGTTTACCCTTCGTTCCTTTCCTCCCGATTGCGTCGGCCAATTGAATTAAAACAGATCGCATCGATCTGGACGCGAACTTCTCGACGTGCAAGCTCGTATATCTACGACGAGCGTTGAGAGTTCTATTAATTCCGGCTGTTCGTTAGTAATGGAAATTATTCTAGGCTCCACGGCGCCGTACTTCGTCGTGGTCGATGCGCAAACACCTCCGGAGGAGCTTTATCGCTACTTTAATCAACGGCTACTTCGTTTAATTATGCCGTACATAATTCATAGGACGGTGGTCTGATTCCGATTCGTGGAGGTGGTTCGTCGAAAGCGTTTAACGTCGGTAATAATGATGATCGTTGTATCGGTTAATCGGCTGCGCGCAAACACACGGGAGCGATTCAACGGGACGAAAGTAAAGTTATAGCGGTACCCACGACCGGTCGCCATGACCTTCGATGGAATCCTGCGGACAGGTACAACAGCACCGAGCTCTGATTACCTCCAGCAAGGCACGAATCGATACTTCACCGTTATAATTGCCGGACGATCGCCAACGTTCGATGCTAACAGCTCCCTTCCTTTACTAACCCTTCAATGACCGACCTCTCGGATAACAATAACAAAAATTTCCTCTTTACTCTCGTTTTATATATTTTACCTTTTTTTTTTTGAATATCACTTTCCGACAGTTATCTTCCAAATATTATTATCTGTTTTATAATTTTATAACTAATCAAAGTATTTTGAATCGAAGTACTTCATTCGAAAATGAGTTACGTACCATGAAAGTTAGGTTAGGTCACAGTTGAAGAAATTTAATACAAATATGTTCATAACAATCTTAAAATTCGATTCACATTTCAATCTACCTACATGAAACATACTTGAATCATAGAAGCCAAAGTTTCAGTAAAATATTTTCTTGATATTAAATTTATTAAGTCCTTTTGCCTAGTGGACACTTAAACGGTAGTACCACGGAATGTAATTAAAACTCTTAAAATAATTTTATCTCATATTTCCAGAAAAGTGAATCCATGTTGAAATTCAACAAAATTAACCTTTTCTAGAGATTCAAGTTAATAAACATGAAAGTGCATATTATAAACGAAATTACTGAGGGTAATTGAAGTTACGAGTAAACGTGAGAAAGGGTAAGATATATGCGGAATATTTACGTGCACAAGTGACGTAGGTTAATGAATTTTTAACTTCAGTTACAGAAATTTTAGAGTTTGCCAATTTAAAAATCTGAAAACTTCCACGTATTCCGTTCTACGTAAAAAATTAAAAACCATACGGGACGGCAAAAAAATTATTCTCCGTATTTTTATGTTTACCGAGAAAATTAAAAAATATTTCACAATTAATTGTACAATGTGATGGAAAATATATGAGAAATATATAACTTTAAATAAAACAATATTTAGTTGTTACAGAATTTAAGAGTTACAGAAGTATCAATTTATGAAAAGATATTCGCATTCAACGATATCTAATTAAAAATGTCGGCTAAACACGTGTCATTCAATTCCTGGGATGTTCTCAAGTTCGTTACACGGCGCAACAAACTTTCGAGACGCGTTCGCTCATCAAACCAACCCCTACGCGTTTCCGAAACAATTACAGTCCATGTTCGTGCATCATTCTTTTTCTCCCCTACGCGAAACGGTATCGTATAACGCGCCAGGCTAAGTGCAACGCTGACAACGCTTACAAGCGTAACAGAGCTTTTTGCGGCTTGTCTTTGCTCACGCAAACCGGCAACACGCGATTCACGGTGAAATCTATGAACAGACCGAGGGATTTTGCAATCGGGAACGAGGCAAAAACCGGCCTGCCTTCGGTGCCGCCTACGCGTAAATTGCAAGAAGTTCTGTTCGCTTGCACGAACGGAACACCTTCGCACGATTAACAATTGTCGGGACACAGGATAGACGGTGATCGATCCTTTCTAGCGATTCAATTGTTCTTACGACTGTACCGAATGCCATGAAAGTGATAGAACACGATTCAACGGTACCTTAACTGACGAACTATGCGACACACTTTCTGCAATAAACCAAGAATGCATGATGCAACTTAACAATACCGTATTTATTACATTGTTCTTGTAATTTTATTGTGCGCTGATTGCGGATGTTTGTACGCTTTATGTTGCAAGCAAAATTCATGCTATAAGAAACTGATGATTTTCTCCAAGAAAATATTTCATAGGTGTGTATGTTTTGCATAAACGTTCATGCAGTGTAATTACATATGACAA
Organism: Megachile leachella; assembly: GCA_963576845.1. Classification (NCBI taxonomy): domain Eukaryota; kingdom Metazoa; phylum Arthropoda; class Insecta; order Hymenoptera; family Megachilidae; genus Megachile; species Megachile leachella. Next base: position 3,868,980 of record OY756257.1, read on the forward strand.
GTTACGAAAGGAAGTTCTTAGCAATTTTCTCGAGTGATGTAATTTTCATAAACATATTCATTTTCTTAAATGTATTCAAATATTTTTGTAGATATACTTCAGTAATTTCGATAATGAAAGTGTGTTAGCAAATTAGCTCTTTGGGTACCTATATAGAATTCGTTAAAAATCTTAATAAATAGTATGTATATTTATTTTCAACTTCAATTATTACTCTAACAACCAGTTACTTTTCGCAGACAAACTTTAAAGTATTAAATAAAATTATTTATCATTAGAGAAGCAAAAACATGGTTCACAATCATCGTTCATGGGCGATTAAACGGAGTGCATATGGATAACTGGCGATGAACATATTAAACATTTACTGTAAAAAGCAAATTCTGAATATTAATTTCGACAGTAACGTCATTTTTACTACATATACTTTAAAATATTCAAAAAAAATATTTGTCATAAGTAAACATGTGTAAACATATATCTCATGAAATGAGACACGAAGTTGTATTAAACATTTCGTTCAAAGGATATTAACGTTGCAAATAAATTTGAAAGTTAGTGAAAGGTATCATTGTCCTTGAAGAGCTATTAGAGTTGGAAAGACATCCTGAAATTTAGGATCAATTTCGTGGCATGAAGTTTGCAAGGCTCGCGAAATAATAACGTTGGTCCCGCGCGAGGGTCGGTCGATTTATTATTTTATCCGGTGGTGCGTTGTCACCCAGGGCCGTGCAAAAATCTCCTCCGTCGAAAGGGACAACGGCGGTTGATTTATTGTGGCGCGCGTGTGACACTCGCATTTATCACGAAGTGGATCAACCGGTCGGTGCCGCGGGCCGGCGTGTTATGACATAAGGCGTGCCACTTTTGAGCAATCGGATCCGAACTGTTTCCAGTGTACGGCAATCAGGTATTTTTGCGAAACATCGCGGCCATGTTCGTACGGCGAATTTCCTTGTCGCGGCCCCGAGAATTCGTGTAATCGATCGTGTAGCTGTCAACCGTGCCGTTTATTCATGAAATTTTCGGTTCTTTCGAATCGATGAGCATCCGAACACGGTGTTTTACATTGTTTCGTTGAACCGTGAAAAGCGAGCATCGCGCGCGTTGATCGAATATTTTAATTAAATAATCGAACGGCGGTCGGCTTGAGCAGGATTTAGCGAGTGTCAATATTAAAACGGGCACACGCTCGTGTTTCCTTGTATTCTATTAATCTCGATGGACTGAATTATCGCGTTAAACCAGATAGATAATTAAATTTCCATACAAGCCCGACCCCCACGGTGTTCCCGCCAAGTGTTCGCGGTGTTTTTCGCCTCACTGTACATTGTAAACGAGGGATTTTGATAAACGACGATTTCGCTCTGTATGCAAATTGGGCCCCGTTGTCGATACACCGGGCTTGTTCGTGACGATGCTGCTTCTAGTTAGAATAGCGTTCTAATGCATAAAAATTCTATATTCATTTAGAAAAAAAGAAAGGCAAGATTCGATTATTCCGGTGCATGTTAAGTGAAATTTCAAGCCATTTCGCACAAAGCGCCTTCTATCGAATTTCTACGTAACAAATAGATTGTTATCTCTTAATAGACATTCGAAATTGCAAACTTTTATCGAGTCAACCGAAAATATGAAAAATTTACATTGTACAGGGATATAATATCCACAGATATTATCTTCCACAACTTAAAACGTATTATACTTACGGGGTATCAGCGATCATCTTCCGAGGAGTACAATCAACAACCATCATTAGAAGAAAAAAAAATTTGAATAAGTTCCGGGAAACCGATAGTAACAGATCGTTCATAAATGGCGAATCGAAGGAGAAGCGAGCGTTTGACCTTCCGGGAAATCGACACCAGCCGTTAGATCCCCGGCCGCAGCCAGCCTCCGGCTAACAAGGAGTTCCCGGCAGAATTTCTCCTTGCAAAATCCTTCGCCGCCGCCGTCGCATCGTCAGATCGTGCACAGTGACAAGGGGAATCTCATTAGCCCGAGGGACAATCCGTGATCTTTGTCCAAACACAGGAGCGGCCGCGTCTCGCAGGCATCCGCCTTGTCCTTCGTTTTCTATCCCGGCCCGAAGGATGATCCGACCGGATGAACCCGATTGACGGTTCCGGTCCTCGACCCGATCTCCTTCCGAACCAAGAGATTTCGTTTCGTTGGTCGTTAAGGGCCGTCAAACGTCGCGAGAATCGTTTCAAAGCTTCGCGGCAAAGCTCGTTGACAAATAGAAACGTAAACGTGGAGGAAACGATACAAACGAGAAAAATCTTGTTCAAATTTAAGATGGGCGTTCTTGGGTTTTATTATTCGGATGTTGTGTTGATTCGCTGTTAGACTGTTTTATTATACTGTTCTATCATTTTAATATTTTATACTACACTTTAATTGTACTATTATATTATTGTTCAATTTTTTACTGTTTTCTTATTGAGCTATACTACTAATATTCTACTGTTTTACTATTATATATTAGAGCTATTCGTTTGCTACGCTGCTGTAGTACGTTATACTGTTCAGTAAATTCTATAAACTGTAATGAATAATAAGTATAAAGATCATACGTGTTGATGTGAAATGATATCCAAACTCAGACAAGTATATAGTAAACATCGTTACATGTAATTGTAACTAATTACAAATGTAAAAAGTGATTGAAACGTAAACTACGTGTTTACTGAGCGTAAACTTGGATCCCAAAAGAAATTTAATAAAATTTAACCAAATGTTTGGTGTTCATTAAACATTTTCTTATATCACGCCATTATTCTACAGTATACAATTTATTTAGCCTTCATGCTACATTGAACATGTCGGACTACACTCGAACCTCGTTATATCGATAGACATCGATCGATCGAGGTTTCGAGTGGAACACTGAATCGTTCAGACCTGTTGAATCTTAATCAGTAGATATTACGTTCGATGATTAATACGAACACTTCTGCCGGAAACTTTGATTCGTTTTGCAAATGTTCTAATAACGATAAGAAGATTTCGTCGAAGCAAAGACGTCGTTTCTGTTCGTTGAAAGGCGTTAATTAATTGAATCGAAGCGTGGCGAGGGGAATTCGTAGAAAAAGCGCGATGGGGACAACCACGATCGACAAACGTTTCCTTAAAACGCTGAGTCTCACGGAAAGCCTGTGTACACAGCGTCCGTAATTGAACACCCACAGTTGCGAGAATCGACAGCTCGAAGGGTCAAACCCTCGGCAACTCGAGAGGTAATTTCAAGAAGGTTTCCCTATCTCGTTGCGCCCGATGATACCTAACATTTTCGTTCTTCTTCGCACGAGCGAAAACTTTAGGGACTACACCCGTTACAGGAAAGAAAGTTCCTTACAGCAGGGGTGTTCCATTCTAAAGATAATTTCCTGGTCATGACGTGTAATATACGTAAAAAAGAATGATGCATTTGATGCGAATCCGATAACGAATGAACGATATATCGGGGTGGATTTCTCCAAACAACGGAGGGTATTGTTGGCGACAGTGAGGGTAGATTTTCGAATGTCATCGACGACCGAGTCGATCAAGTTTCCTTGGAGCACGAAGTGCATGGGAACCGTTCGTGATGCATAATTATTGAACGGGATCGAGGTAAGAGGATTCGCGAAAGAAGACGTCACGTCACAGTTTCCAAGTTCCGTAGGGATCGCTTCAAATTCGAACTCTAGGACTTTAATCTTCTTTCAGTTCACGGAACGTCAGAGCCAAGGGTCACCGCAATTTCCAGAGAACATTGACCCACCGGAAATCAGATTACCTTCCATTCATACGAAAACTTTAGCCGCGCCCGATAATGCCCGGTGACAAAAGCCACGGCTGGCTTAGTCGTCCGGCCACGTTGTCTCTTTATCTGGTTCAAATACAATCGAAGGGAGGACAAGAAAAAAAATAAACCGAGCGAATCTTGCAACACCTCGACCGGAAATCGGCGAGCCCGTCCGATTTTTGCGCGCGGACAAATAGCTATTCGGCTAATCGGGAAGCACGATCAGTAACTTAAACGAGAAGAGTTAGCCATCGTGATGGCTTATAGCCGGTGACCGTAATTAACCACTTGTCCCCGGTTCTTATTCTCTCTTCGTTCCTGTCTCCTCAAGATCTCGTTCCAATTCCACTTCCGCCAATCCAGCGCCTTAATCGAAAACCATTCTCGCGGCTTGATGAAAAGTCGAAGAAAGAGCCGAGTCCGTTCTCGTTTCCTGCTGTTCCGCCCCCGCCTCATCCTGATTCGACTCGCGAGAAGGACTTCGGTTAAGTTCTTCGTTTCTTATATAAGAAAGCGTTCTTCCATCCAGACTGCGGACGAAAATCGTGCTGGAAGCTTTCTCTGTGCATTGACAACCGCTGCGTTTCCTCGTGCTACTGAAGATATGAACATTCACACACTCATATTAATACTACTTTTATTACATAAGAAATAACCCATTGGTCGAAGCCCACTGTTCTATAACATAATCGTGGAGTTATTTACGCATTCTTGTTATTTGCTGAAGTGATCTAATAAATGTGGACCATTATTCAGATGTGGACCTCATGAATGAGAGTCCTTTCCTGGCATGTCATCTCACAATTAATTATAGGGTAAGATTGCTTAAATCGTACCTGTTCTATATTTGGAGAATTATGGCTACTACAGCTACATTAGAATTAATTTATATGACAACACAAAGATTGTTCAGAGTTGTCCCAATAAATAAAAACAATATTTACACTAGAATCGAAGAGCAAATATAGTTTTTACATATTTGCTAAATACTCATTCTTTTTCTTAGGGGTACGCTTGAGCAACCTTACCCTACATGACAGAAACAGTACTCACATATTGTTGATATGCGCTGTTAATTATGTCGATGTATTGCTACTTATAGTAACGATAGTTACTGCTAGTTAAAATTATTTAATGACGGGAATGTATGCTATTCATGCGATGTTCGTGGATGATTACGGTATTCAATTGGGTACATTTGACATTTTATTAGCCGACGCATCATTACTTTTTCAACATTCAGACGCTGGTCTTCCAACAGGTCACCTATTTCAATTTCTACTAAAAATACCCTTGGTATTAAAAATGTGCCCGAAGTGTACAGGCGATCGTCGTTCCCGATTAAAGCGCGTCAAAAGTTAGTTCCAGCGCACTTCCATTCATTATTTTTTCATTTACTGCACTCCAATAGCGCGATCGATGCCGGAAAATTACGATACCGCTTATTTTCAACCTACCACTATTTTGATACATCTTGAAGCTTAAATTTCGTGTCAACTTTAACCATTATTACTGTTACTATTCGGACACTTTTCAGTTGCAGTATATTAAAAATAGAAACTGACACCGGAAATCGTATTTAAGTCGATATTCATATTATCTACGTCACCTACATAAGTCTGTTAATAATTGAAATCATCTTGCTATTAATGAATGGTTCTAATTCGAACCTTCATCCAGAAACACTTTTCCGGTGGAGTTTGGTCTTCGCCTAATTTTATCTCGTTTCAAAGTTCAGAAGGCAAATGAATGAACTTGTAACATAACGTGTGGTAGCAGTTGACACGTGGTATTCTGAACACGTAGTGACTATGTAGGGATTTGGTAACGCGTAGATATTTGGCACACGGGGATTTGATGCGTAGGACCACATAGAGATTTGACGCGTGGTGATCTAACGCATAGAAATCTTACGTAATTTGACGCGTAGTAATTTGGTGCATGGTGATTTGATGCGTAGTAATTCGGTGCATAGTCATTTGACGCGTGGTGACTCGGCATGTAGGGATTCGATGCATAGGGACTCGACGCGTGTTGGTCTATCCCGTAGTAGTCGGACGCGTGATAATTGAACACGTAGTAATCTAGCGTGTGGTAATTTGACGTGTCCTAATTTGATGCGTGGTGATTTGACGCGTGGTGACTCGGCATGTTGAGATTCGATGTATAGGAATTTAGCACGTAAGATTTGATGCGTACTGGTTTAACGCGTAGTATTCAGACGCGTGATAATTGAACGCGTAGTAATCTAGCTTGCGGTAATTTGACGTCTACTAATTTGATGCGTGGTGATTTGACGCGTGGTGACTCGGCATGTTGAAATTCGATGTGTAGGAATTTAGCACGTAAGATTTGATGCGTACTGGTTTAACGCGTAGTATTCAGACGCGTGATAATTGAACGCGTAGTTATCTAGCGTGTGGTAATTTGACGTGTACTAATTTGATGCGTGGTGATTTGACGCGTGGTGATTTGACGCGTGGTGACTTGACATGTTGGGATTCGATGTGTAGGAATTTGGCATGTAAGATTTGACACGTGGTGATCTAACTCCTCTGATGATAATTTGATGCCTGGAGCCCTGACGTGTAGTAATCAAGCGCTTAGTAATCTAACGCGCGGTAATCGGTTACGTACTAATATGACGCGTAAGGATTTACCGCATGGTGAGCGTCTAATGTGTGACGATTCAATGCGTGGTAACCGAGATAATCTGTCGCATCTCACACGTGACAATACAACTTGAATCTATTAAATATGAACTTAAAATAATGTTCTAACGATACAATGCGTCACATTATTGCGTAGTGACAGTACGAACATAGCGATACAACAGACTTACATATCGACCCCCCAAATCAGTGATTCATTAAAGCTTGGGTACGCAGTGCTAAGGGGATGCAAACGAAATACGGTCAGACAGAATCGGAAGTGGTCCGCGGGAGTCTTAATTACGATGTAACCAACGTCGTTGCTCTTGTTTCCCGCGATATCGAGCTCGAGATCAGCGGCGTATGTACGCCGGACAAACTTTAGCATGTCGTTATTAATGTTAGCCGGCCGTTTTCGCGTATCCGATTCCAGCGCACGAGAACAGGTCGAGGCAGCTCATTAATCAGCCCGCGAGGAAGGACGGCGACGGATGCTCGACGTAGATACTATGTTGATGCGGGAGTCGTCGAGCTCCAAATAAATAACGCGCGACTGGCTGGCTTGCTTTCGTCGCGACCAACTCGAGATACTTTTCACCGAAAGGACTCGCTGCTTGCTTCAAAATTACCACTTGTGTAACGAAGTATTGCTATATACTGTTCGATTACAGAACATGTCTAGCGGGATAAATCGGTCCGCGAAATCGACTCGTAAAGTTCCATTTGCGAAGATTGAATTCCGATTTCCATACTTATAATCGTAAATAAATTCTGTAGCTCCACGTTTCGTTCTTGTTCTGAAATAAAGGTTTCTCTAGGAAGAGAACTGGCTAATGGAGCAGCAACCCACGTGGTGAATCGCCTACGATTCCCCGGTAAATTTCACGATTCACCTACGCGATGCAAATGGAATCTAGACTCGCATTAATTAAATTAACCATCTATCGAGGGCCAGAATGTATCGTAAGAGGACAAATCGAAAGAGGACAAAAGGAAGGAACCGGCGGATGGTTCAGCCGTCGCGTTGGATCACCAATTAGCAGAGCTGCCACTTTCTGCTCGTTTTTCTCCCCCGAATCTAGATAGCGACGTTCACGATCATAACGAATCGTCCGTCGACGTCCGCCGCGAGCCGGGACTCTTTCGAGCGAACAGAAAGGAACCAGTTTGGGACCGGTCCGAAAGGAAGAAGGGAACTCGTGGTCGTCTCGAGATGAAACAACCAAAAGTATCCACCGATCGGATTCAAAATTGATATTCCTTTCGAGGCACGACTCTTTCTCTTTTCTTCCTACCTCTCCGTGCAAGCTCTCGAAAAAATCGCGAAAAGGACCACGCGAGGACGCGTTAACACGAACGGACCCTACTCTCGCGTGCATCCCATATCAGGACCCAGATGCTTCTTTCTTAAGGACTACGACAGCTGCTACGAACGCTCCCGAGACACGTCGTTACCACCACCGATAACACAATGACCACGCCGCTCTTCCTACGCGGTTATCGCATAAGGATCGCCCAGACGATCCTTGTGTTCGTCGCCCTGCACGCGCCTGCTACGTGCCTCTGCTCGTTTCACGCTCAATTTTCGCAGGAGATTATGAAATCTAATTCACCTGATCAATCAATTTTTGATTCGAAATATTTAGAAAGACCCTTGGAAATTGGACTCCAGGACGTCTTTACAGTACGCACTAGTATTTGTAAAAAATGAAATATGTATCAATTTCAGGAAATATGTAGCAAATTAAATTTGTGTTAGTAATATATTTGAATTAAAAAGTGATGTATCAAATTAAGTGAAATCAGATTATATTTGAAACAGAAATGAGAAGCAATTTAAACAGAAATGAAAATATTTGGATATTAAAATTATTCGTGACCGCGCCCTCCCCTCGTCCTTAATGATATCATCGATATCTCATTAAGTGTCAATCAGTAATCGATAACACCTGTACTACGCACCATATGTCCAGAAATCAGTAACATTTTGAATATCCACGAAACCAGGGATTTTCGTGGATAAAACATGGAAGAATAAAGCAATTTGACACTCGAAAACTTTATAGTTTCAGTTTAGTCCCGCGAGAGTGGCCGCTTATTCGCATATAACGACATCAGTTTAGAGGCACAACCGACTTCGCCTCTTATCGTGGTCGCCTCTTTCCGGCGACCAGACGTGGACGACGTTGGACGACGATCACGCACGCATAAAATAAATGGCTCGTAATGGAATTTCGATCCAGGACGAAATAAAGAACGACAAAAGGCCGAAAAGGAAAAGGGAAATAAAAGAAACGGCGAAGAGAAGAAGAAAGAAGAAGAACGAAGGAACGAACGAGAGGAGAAAAAAACGGTTACGCCCGTGTGCCCCGATAGCGGTTAATTATATTGGGGGACGAAGACTACGAGTGTATTTTATCTGCGCGGGCGACTCAGCCGAGTAAAAGCCCGAGTGAGCCTTGGCCAGATAACGGCTGAAAGCTTGCCCCATTAAAGGTATCTAGATACCTCGGACATTCAGGAATATCTGAATAATTATCCGACGTGTTGGCGAGATTACGATTTTGTCGCTCGGCCTTCTTCTCCGGCTCGTTCGCCGGATGTCGTCTTGCGTGACGTCCCGGTGCGTCAGGACTTTACGATCTTTTCTGCCACGATGCATTCTTTCCACGTTGCCCCCTCTTCTTCTTCTGTTTTCCCTTTTTTTCTTCCTTTTCTTTTGACGTTCGCTCCTTGCTTTCTCGATCAACTTAACCCTCTCTTCGAGTAATCTACCTTTAATCACCAACGTTTCGGCTAACGCACATCGCTCTAATCTAATTCCGCGGCGCGACAACTGACCGTTAGTATTCTTCCATTAACCGAAGATTTTATTTCTTTGCCAATACGGTCCTTTCAATCGTTATTTAGTGACAGGAAGATTTAAAAAATTAAGAACTGTGATGGCTGAGGATGAGTATTGAGAAATTAGAAATTTGAGGATTTACTTGCAAATTTTTATTTTTAGGAACTTGGGTGACTTTGAGATTTAACAATTTGCAAACTCGAGATTTAAGAATTTGTTCGCAAGTATCATTTGAGTATAATTTAATCGAAATTCCAGTATTCAATGACCCCGTCGAAAATAAGCAAAATCGAAAATGAAATTAATTGAAGCAAAATAGAAACGATACCGTGAAAAAGAAAAATAAAGATAAAAACCACACGAAATTGAGTGTTTCACAAGGTCCACGCCGAGAGAAAGAAATTTCTCGCCGCCTTCTCGGAATTCTGTCGTAATAATTCCACCGGTTCGATGTTCTTGTCCGTGTTTCCACGACGTCGTGCGGATTCGCGGCTCGCCTTTTTCCTGCTGCCCTCTGCGCGATGATGTACGGGCCGATTTAGCCCGAATATTAATATCGCGTTATGGCACAGTTAAATATCGCGTGGCGCGGGAACGTTGAACCTCGAAACACGTAACGCCGCGACCTTTCGGACCAGCATGCAAAAATAAATATTCGAGGATCGTTGTGTATCTTGATAAAAAGAGGTGAACTGAAAAAGGAAATTTAAAGGACGCGTGTGCTGAATGATAAATGGTCTAGGAGAATGATCGAAAATAATTAACACGAATTAATGCCTCCACTGCTGTACGCCATCTTGAAATTTCAGTAATCCTCAAGCATTGTTGGAGGTCCATTATTTCTGGCAAAAATATATTTAGAGTGTTAATAACATTTGCTTGTACCTGTGACAATTATTAAATACAGTAGATGTAAAAATTATTTGAACAATTATTAGATATACAAATTAATGTGTTAATGTATGTTAATTTATTTGTAAATATAAGAACTCCAATACCTGATAAAAATGACTGAAATATAATTTGATAAAGTCATTACAAATAATGTTTTTAAAAAGAAGTCAATAGATTTGTTCCAATTATCATAAATTTCACAAACCTCTTCCTTCCTCAAAATTTTTTCAAATTCAATTTCACATAAAATTCTTGCTGCAGTTCCTCTCAACATTCATAAAAAATATAACGTTAAAGTAAAAAATCAAAAAACAAAGTCTTTAGTTTTTAAAATAAGTAAAGAATTGCAAGTCATAATTCCCGCAAAGGATTCGTAGAACAGGGATTACACGAACGATCTGTCAAAGATGTCGATGATGACGATTTGGTATTTTTGGTCGACCGAGCGTATTCGACGGAGGACTAGAAATCCGTCTCTTGGAGTTAATCCTGCGCGACTACGGTTAATCCCGACGGATTATGTAACACCGCAGTGTTTAAGCGGCAGGCCCGAAACTCCGGAACACCCTCTCTGTTCTTCACCGCCAGTAAACTTCCCTCAGCGCCCGATTCTCCTCCTAGATCTACCCTTCGGCGTGAATACATTTTCCGTTGCGGGGAAAACATTTCCTAGAGCGAACAAGCGATCGAAAATGGGAGGAAACCATTTGACACCTGTTCTATCGAACGACTTTGCTCCAACTTCGATCGCTTTGATTGCAATTTATAAGACGGAGTTTATATTTGTAATACTATACTATGATACAGTTATATCGGCGTTAAATCGTTAAATTGGAACTTCTACAATCACCTGCCATCTAGTTAATAATTGAAGAATATTAAATCTTGATTTATTGAAACAATCGTTGAAATGTTTTAATAATTTCAATTGATACGATAAACTAGAACGGAACACAACATCGGTGAATAGATTATTTATTGCTAGCGTCGATACGATAGAGCGTAGATAAATACCGAATTGGACGAAACAACAAAGTTCAATTTGCTCACCATTAATGATTCACCAAACTGAAAAAAGAAATTGCAGCGCTGCACGAAATTCGCCACGCTTTCACGTATTTCTCCGAACGACCCGCAATTTTGTAGCGTTCAGGTTAACACAGCGATCAATTCCTCACAAAGTGACAATTCAAAATCATCCAAAACTTTTGACCGCGTTTCGCAAAAACATTCCTTGCGACTAGTGAACTGAATCTAATTGCAGCGATCATCGAATCATTGTCGCAGCAGAGAAATGAGAAAATGCTTCGAACACACGCTCCAATTAAGCAGAGCGATCAAAAGAAACGACCCGAGTGTTTTGTTCCGATCGTTAATCACAGATAAGCCAAGGCAGACTTCTTGCTGGCGCTTATAATATTTATCGCGCGAACTGCTAATGACTTCCGAGGATTCATTGAAGCTGAACGACGCGCCAATCCTCTTTCAGTTTTCCATAAGCGTGCGGGCAATTATACTCGATCTCCAGATAAAAACGGGGTCTTATCTGACCGCGTGGCTACACTTTCCGCGAAGCGGCTTGAAAATTTCACCGGAAACGCGGCGTCGATGACAAACGCCCGCGTCTGGTTAATTAGTATCGGCGAGCATTAACGAGCTCCAGGAAGCCGATAAGAAGCACACAGGCCTACCAGGTAGTTTCTAGTAGTTCCACCGAGGTAGATAAGACCTGCGTCCCTGTCCCTTTATTTGCCCTCTTTCTTCGGATGAATACCGAGATTATCCCGTATCGCGCAGATCCACTTAGATCCGACCCGATAAACGCTCGTACGAATTCTACCTTCTACCCTATCCCTCTCGCGTTTCTAATTCCATCGAGTTCCATTCGAAAACAGATTCCGGGAGAACGCTTTAAGCTTGCAACCCTTTGCGCTTGCCGCTTTGCTTCCGGAAACTCACGATATCCTTGCCCGATAGCGTCGTACCTGTTCCGAAAAATCCTCTATCGACGAATCTGTTTTGTTTCTTATTCAATCGTTTTTGCATTCGTTGCAGTGTCGCTATATCCATTCTATTCAACTGATCTAGCGTTTGCTGACGTCTTTTGTTCTACTAATCTACATTTTGGGAAAAGAAAGAGGCGGGATACATTTAGATCTATGTTGTCATGAAATTGTTCAATTGTTTTCTTTGATTATTTTTAATAGACGTCGAATATACATGAACTGTCACAAACCTTTATTCAACTTGGTCTACAAAAATCTGATACTACAAAGATTTTATGTAAACATAGATCAGATTTGATTACAGTGAAGTAACTAACTAACTACTGAAAAGACACATCAAATCTCTCATGTCATATAAGCGACTGATAATCTACTTAATAGAAGTAGATTTCCAGTTACGTTACCAAATTGAACATTTAAAACATGTCAAAGTGAACATATCCCTTCCTCACATTTTTCGCTAGCAGACCCTATATTTGAATCCTAAGGCAGGGTTTTGACTATAATGAGTAACATCAAATTTCTACGCGCTTTTCCCCTACACGATGTCTCACAAAGGGAATGTCGAATTGAATATTCATGTAGTTTTAATGAATCATGTTTCTCGCGAGCCGTAAAAAGTCGTAGCAGGTTGTATTCATGAATTTGGTTGCCACGTTCGAAAATCAATCGGTTCCCAGAGAACAGGTCGCAGAAGACAAGAGCTCGCTCGGTATGCAGGTCTGTCCCATTTCGTCGCTCGTTAGAAATGACACGAGAACCGTGAGGTGGTGGCTACTTGGAAGGGTCTTTCGGCCACGAGAAGAGCGGCCAAGAGTCCCGGTTTGATGAAATAGTAGCCGAGTAATTGAAATCTCGTGTTCCTCACCGAGTCGATACCACGTCCACAGGCCCTTCGTCTCACCGTGTCCCTCTTCGCCCCTCTTTCTCTCACCCTTTACACCCGTTGCTTCTGTTATTCTTTCTACCGAGATATCCGGACCCGTTCACATGTCACGTTCGTGGAACGCGAACAGTCAGGTAGGGCCCAAGTCCGAAGTTACCGTCCGAACACTATAAGCCGATTATATCTTCCCAAATATTGAGACATGGCTGCTGCGCATCGAAACCAAACTTCGAATCACGGCGATCGAACATGCTTCGAATAAGCGTATTCACTCCGTGATTGCTGAAGGAGATTCGACAAAGATTCCTTCTATTGATAGAACACGGTGGACCATTTTCTTGGAAACGATTCCACGACCAGCTTTGCGCGGTATGGGAGCATACATTTTTGTAATGGTGAACTGTGTTCTTAATGGTATTATATTTCTTCATAAAGTTACACCAAGATGGACGACCTGTTACATTAAGAAAATTTTATTTTAATTATAAAGTTCTCAAAATGTTATGCAAAAGAAATTGTAGAGGAATAAGAACAGAGATTAAGTGTTTTTAAAATGATCGAAAGATGGTGAATATTTTCAGACCATTGAGACTACAGAAAACATGTGAACTCTGAGGGATATTTATCGAAGGTGTTAGAAGATCGAAATATCCAGTTTCCCGGTTCTGGTCACGAACCGAGCGAATGCATTACTTATCGAATGTTGGAAAAAGCATAACGCCGCTGACCAAAGAGCACAAATGGGTCGTTCAAGGAATACGGGAAATTGAAACGTTCCCGAAATAAAAAGGTAAAAAGGGGGGCACCGATACGATCTGGTCGAAAGCGATTTTCGCGCGTGATACGGGCGTTACCTTTTGCCACCAGCGAGACAAAGTTTCCATCTTAAATTGCGATTCATGGACGGGGCGAGGGAGAAATTGAAATTCATAGCACAGTTTCGCGCCTGTTTTTCGATCCCGCCGATTCCCGGCATCGCCCCGTTTCTAGCAAACATAACGCTGCCGGCGATCGTTGCCGTTTTCCACCTAGCACCATTTCGCTAGCGAATTTGCATAATTTTACGCGCGAATAAAACTCGTGTTACTTCGCTGCTACGTTCACGGCAGTTTCGACGCTTTTGACGGAACAACAGCCAGATTCATGAACGAAACAACGGCTGTGTTTATCGTAGATTGAATACGGAAGGGATTAAAAGCTCAACAGATATTCTTTTGGACTGTATAGTCGCAGATTTAGTCGATGACTTTGAATATTCAGATTACCGTTATCGACAGACGAGTTAACTGTTCGTCAGACTCATAATACAGATTATTAAGAATCTTCTCATCTATTGCTGTATATTGTCGCGTTAACTCTTTCGTTTTTCTGTCAATAATAATTTCAACTGAATTTGCAACGTTCACATATGACCACATATGGTATCCAATGAGTCAGAAGGGAATATCTTGTCATGTGAATAACATTAAATATCAGAGACTTTTTCTTAATTCCATCAAATATATCCAAAGGTGTAATAAGACGTATCCTTACGAAGCACTGCGCAATAATAAAAGATCGAAACTAGGTTTGGCCGTGATTCAACGTGTCGCAAAAATTGGGCATACTTGGAGTGACCCAAGAAGAGGTTGAAAACAAAAACTTTCATCGACGGGATCGGGGTGGCTCGGTATCGTCTGTAACAGGCGCATCGTCGCGATAAAATCGAGATCGGGCCAAGGAACGTGTGTGGACCGATTGTGTGTTTCACAGGCTCCCAGTCAGCCGTGGCAGCAGATGTTTCGAGATTCTTAAAACGTTTCCAACGTGCCCGTGGCGAGGCAAAGACTGTCCGCCTCATCCCCACGACTCTGTTCGAGCGGAATCGTCGAGCGAGAACGGTTGTTCGACGCGCGATTCTTTGGCCAACCGCTTACGTTCGACTCCCGTGAGCCCCAAACAGTATTTAAACCGCACGATAAATTAAACCGGACCCTCTTTCCGGCTCGCTCGAGCGAAAGTATTTAAACTCAAAACAAGCTGAGCGTCGCACGAGACCGCGAGACCTGAAACGCTCCGCTCGGAATTAATCCCGATGCCGTGTTACCTGCGAGCGGATCGCACGCTCCCGTAGGGCGTTCGCGCGAGCATACGTCACCATCACGAGCCACTCGATGTATTCTTGTAACTCGCGATTGCTCTTCATTCGATTCACGCGCGTGTTAACACTCCTTTATTTGCCGGGTACAGATGTCCAATGCTAATTGCTATTGCATGATGACTTCGAGATTCGATGATCTTTATTTGATACCGATCAAAAGTTCCAATGTTGCAAAGTTACAAAATTTCTAGATCTGCAAATTTCAATTAATCTCGAAGTCCAAAAGTATGGAAATACAAAAGTCTAAAAATTTTTTAAATTTTGAAGACTTGAGGTCTCCGGTCTCATATGAATCGAAGTGCCAAAGATTACAAATATTCCAGAATCTTAACGTCCTATAGTCCTAAAATCCCAAAGTTCAAAAATTCCAAAGCCCTAAAATTTAAAAAACTGTTGAAATCCGGGATGAGGAATAAAACCACTTTTACTATACTAAGAGTTTAGTTTAATACCTCAAGGGTAACGTCGAACTCAACTTTAACAGAAATTTGTGTGAAGAAATAGAAGCAACGACCTCGTTAACTTGCAGCAATACTGACACTAAATCTTAATCTGAACTGCCCGTGGTCAGTGACAATATACATATATATATCCTCATTCTAGTGGGGGAGGACGACCTTAGCCCTTATGACTAATGGTGGATATACGCTGTTTTTGTTATTGTGCATCGAGAGAGTCATGGTTTGGCTATGACTTATTCTTTACTTAGGATAGGTCATCCAACAAAACTCTAAAGTCCACAGTTCCAAAGACCTAATATCCCAAAGTTCGACAAGTTCCAATATTCTAAACTCCCACAGTAATAAGCCCTAAAGTCTGAAAACTCCACAAGACCTAGTCCCACAATTCTAAAACTCGAAAGTCCTAAAATTCCAAAAATTTTAACTTCACAGTCCTAAAGTTGCAGAGCAGCACACCAATATTAAAAAATTTCCAAGTGCTCCTCCAAAGTGTCAGACCCCGCCACCTTTGCCAATATATTATTTTTAATCGTTCCGTAGACACATTACAAATAAATCAAAGAGATTTAGGGACGTCGGTTTATTGCAGGCAGAGATTGCCGTCCGTGTTAAAACTGTATGAACATTTCATACAATTTCTTAAAACATACATAATTCCACTGTCATACATCAACCGCCGTAAATAAATCAAACGTCGCTGCATCCAATTGGAAAGGAAATTGATGCGAGGTGTATACGCAGTGTGCAATCCAGTGAATGCAGTAATTCAAGTTTAAATCGATCGTAAGGGGATGATCGCGTGGTAAGAATTCATAGAAAAAAGTAACACCGTTTCGTTTTTCGTAATCGTGCGAGGCGCGGGGCATTAATTATTAAACGTACAGGACACCTGTATTCCTGTCAAAAGAGCCGTTCGTGTCCGTTATGTTTTTCGCGTATTTAATTATACGGGGCACCTCTGTAGCAAAAATATGACGCGCAACGGCACAATTATGTAAAACGAACCGGCACGATAAAGACGTTTCGACCGACGCCGAGGACCTGATTATGCAAACGCGACCGGTTGCGTAAGTCTCAACCACAAAGTTATAAGCCAGACCCGAGACGAGTAATTACTATGTTGCATTTTTGCTGTCGGATCATTGCAGCGTGTTCGTTATCCGAAATGTTCGCAGAAAGATACGGCTGTCCTTTATGAATACGAGATCTGACAGCCGCTGTCTATAACCCGCCGCGACACTACCCAACCTGGTTCCAAATAGATTTTTTAATTATTTTGCGGTTTAAATAATTCTGCTGGAAAGTTGAACGAACTGACGCTCTCTGGGAACAAGTTTCGGAAGACATAAAACATCTGAATACTGTATAGGAGATGGCGTCTATCACCGAAATCTCAGCAGTCTTTTTTCATTTTAATGATGCAAAATGGTTCGTTCGTTATAATAGTAAAATTATTTCTGAATTTTGGAATTCAGAGGACTGTTAACGAACCAAGCACTTAAGTTCTAAGATAACAATATTTTATGTGTCTTTTTTAAAAAAGAGTACTGTTTCAAATATGTCAAGACGTATTCTTGTAAGTGGCATGTTTGTCTTAAATAATTTTTTAAAATGAATTGTACTTAAGGATCATTAATAAGCTATCTAAAAATGAATATAAAATAAACAAGTACAGAAATCATTCTAAATGATCAGCAGTTGCAACATGAACTATCTTGTTACCCACATTAGTGAATTATCAAAATCAATGACGATTAAGCTATCTATTCTTTATTAACATCGAACTCTCAATGAACCAACAACAGTAACTGTTAAAGTAAACAAATAATCGAATAACGCAAAATAGTACAAAAAATTATTTTTAAAGTGATTTGTTTACAAGAACCTGTATCTAGTCCCATCAGCCAAAGAAGGCGTTTAAAGGGAGACGTACGAAAAATCGTGCACCCCGTGGGATTAAGAGAAGACTGTAAAAGTGTTTGAATGTTGCAGGAGGAAGCACGTAGCAGGTAACGATAACGCGAGTGGTTCGAGGGACAGGAAGCGTGTGCATGTCCCGTGTAAAATTCAGAACGCGAAAACCCGTGCGTCCCTATAAAATTGTAAAATAATTTTCAACGTAAACCCGCCGGTTCCCCCCTCCGTGTGGTCGCGGGCTGCTTTAAATCCAGCCACGTTTCCCGAAATAATTGAAGCCAGCCACGCCACGCCCACGCGACGCAATCTCGTTACGATTTTATTGCGGCTTACGCTCCGATTTTATCTGGTTCGAACGATTACGCGCTCGAAGGATTCCTCTGTTTCTGCGTTTCGCCCGCCCTTTCTCGCTCGTTTATTTTTTCCACCACAACGATTCGATCGCTACTTTACGACGTCGCGAGGCCCGTGTTTTCGACGCAGCCACGATAGCGCGGAAATCGCACTTGCTTCCAGAAACGGACAGAAGCGGAAGAAACGAACGAGTGGGAAGAACATTGGCTAGGGAGTTCAACCTGGTTTCCCTAGATCATACACTCATATCCACTGTGTATGTGGAGGTAGCGTACGTGACGACATAAATTTGAAAATTTAAGAATTTGAGATTTTAGAAATTAGGAAAATTAAAAATTTGGTACATTCGAAATGAAACCTTGGAACCTTAAAAATTTCCAAATTTGAGTGTTGAAAAATTGGATATTTGCCAACATACGACGAACGAATATAACAAAATTAGTGTATCGTGTGACTCAGCTTGAGATATGGTTCGTTAATTAAAAAGTAATAACGTCCATCTTTCGTTTATCGACGTCCCTCATAGAATAAACGATCAACTTTGTTTTCTTTTAATTTCACCCAGTTTCGGGCGGGAACGCAATAATAATGTCTCGTTGAACTCTCAACCTGATAGGGGACGCTTTATGTGCCGGGTTATCTGCGACAGAAGTTGTGGAACGAAAGAGAATCCCAGCAACTTCTCCGGTTCGAGTAGAACAGATAATGGACGATCTAAGCGGAAGTGGCTTTGCGAGCACGATAAACTTTCGCGAATATTATTTCACGCGATATCTCGTAACCCTATCGTGTCCAGACGACGATCCTTTTTTTTCCTCTCAAAATATCGAATATTTTTTCCTCGATTACGGTAAAGGGATTTTTAACGGGTTAATTATATAGGTTAATGGAAATGGGTGCGCGGAAAATAATGTTCCATAAATTTTCAACGGGCAAAATCGCCGATCGGGAGTTCAATGGCGTGCACGCATTTAAACGTTTTCACTTAATTACGCGATTCGCTCGCGGTGCTGGTCAACAGGCGTTTAACGCCAATTTTATACATGGATGAAGTGAAACTCGTGGTTTCGATTCTTTCGGTTGGATTCTATCTCTGCACTCGATGGCCTCGACTTTACCTGCTTCTGATAGTTCGCGATGAAATTCGATTAATAATTGATTGATAGCTTCCCCCGAAACTGTAAATTGAACCCGATTTCTGGCGGATTCGGAATCTTCGATGTTGACGGATCAGTGAAACCTTAATTACTTCTTATTAATGCAGCAGCTCGATTGCTTTCAAACTGCTGTTAATGATCCATTAACTAAAAGTTTCCTTTTGTTCTTTCCACAAAAGGATTTGGGGGTTGAGAGGAAAATTGTTAGAATTTGGGAAACCTAGACATTTGAGTATTTCATGATTAGAAGATTTGAAAATTTCGACATTTGTGAAGACCACACATGAAGTGGAAGTCAACAAAAAAAATTCTTCAACCTAAAAATGTCTAAAGGGTACAACTACAATTCCGAGCCTGATTCTCCGTTTACATCGAACGGTCATCTCGTTAAACGATTTCACGAATTCGCGCGAACGAAAACTAATTATCGTTTAATAACGAAGCCGTGCGCGAAACAACGGGACCGATTAAATCGGTTCGATCGTCGTCAACTCATAAACGCGGAAATCATATCGTGCCGAATGCATAGGGGTTCGAGGGGTGCGAAACGCGGAACAAATTCGGCGGGACTCGACAACGAATTTCCGCGACGCGACGTTTTTCATTTGGCCGGATCGCCGTTAATTAGTTCGTTAACCGTACCGTGCACTCTTTCGCATCATTTCCGCTCCGCGTGACGCTGCAACCGGCCGTTCTCCAAAAATCGCGGCGACGTTGCTGACTGTCTCGTTGACGGTGGTCAGAGACGGAAATTCATTCCGTCGAATGACAAAGATCTCTGCGGACGATCACGTGCGGCGAAACGGGCAACCCCGGGGTCCCGTGGCAACGTTTAATGAGGCCGGACCGCCCTGCAGGCGAAAGTTCTAGCTGGACTCCTGAGGATCTTGCTGACCGTATTCTCTCGTATGCAAGAATCGCGCTCAATCTCTCCGACCAGTTGTAAGTAGATATTCGAAATGACAGGCGAATTCAACCTGGACCGGGTAAAAATAGATTTATTATATATGTGGATCATGTTCTGACCTCTTCAAGGACACTGACTTGTGGACACTTAGATAAATTCAACAAAGGCATATAAATATTATCTTTCTTTCTGTATATTGATACTGCTTTTGCAATTAGCCTGTGTCACCTGCTGATGAGTAGATCACATGTGGTTACACGCATGAAGCTTTTTCTATGAGCAAATTAATTATGCCGAATTTGAGAATTGTAGAAGTTATTATGGTCTATTTATGATTCTACGAGTGCACTGATATCGTTGCACAAAGATGAATTTATACGTTTTTAAATTATAACATATGCACAATATAATCTCCAGGATTGAGAAGGTTACTGTTTTAGAATATATGTACATAGGTATATGTGTAGGTCAAACATGAACGAAAAGTATCTATTTTTTTAATGGGACAACAGTTATCGTTATGTTTCATAAAAAACATCAATGTGAAACATTGAATCTCATGAAAATTCAAGTGGAAAGATGGAACCTCTCATTCCATATTTATGGACATAACTAATCATTCCTAAAGGATTAATACCACAAGATTAGCCTCAATTCTAAAGAAACAGTTTCTTCCTGTCAAAGTAACCTCTTCAGTGACTAATAACGAAAGCATGAGGACGACACATTAGACTCAGCCCAGAAGTAGCTCGTCAATGCACAGGAAAGCAACCTCACAGAACCAAGCGGATGTGCCAGTCGTTTGGATAGTAGGAATATACAAATGTGGATTTAGCGGATCGTATCTTCGAGTCGGTCGAGTTTATCTTTTGTCTCTGCACGTACTCTCGTCTCTCTCTGACCCCTGCACGAGACCCTTGGCAGAGTACTCGTCCTCTCCTCGTCCCTTTTACCGTTTCGATCGAGAAACCAGCGGTTTCTTATTATTCCCCCGCCGTGCGCCATTGTGCGCGTCGGACAAAGCGCCACGGAGCCGACCCCTGCCTTATCCGACCGAAATATTCGGCAATATCCGAATGAACGCTCGACCGGAGAGACAACCTGGAAAGGGACAGAGGATGTATTAAAAGTAGAAAAAGGATCATGGTAGGCCGATAATCTTACTTGGCCAAGATTAACTAACTGAATGTAATTGTTGTTAATCATTGGGGTGTACAGTGATTTTGGTATACTTAGGGGAAGGTTGGGATTACTATTACAGAATTTTCGGAGGATACGAGATTTTTACTTTTGTATACTGGGTATAGGGTTGTTTAGGGAGAATGGTAGGGGTAGAATGCGTATTAAGTTGGGATGAAGTTGAGTTGAGTAAATTAAGCAATTAATTTAGGTGACATCGGTCACTCACGCGCTAAATTTCCAAGCACCGAATCTTTACGTTCCGACTACCTACGAACCGAATACCTACGCGTCGAATACCTATGCGCTGAATTTCTACGTTTAGAATTTCCATGCTCTAAATTTCCACGCCTCAAATTTCTACGCGTAGAATCTCCATGCGTCGAATACCTACGCGCCGAATTCCTTCGCGTAGAATCACCATTCACCGAATTTCCATCCGTAGTATCTCCATGCGTCGAATTTCCACGCGTCGAATACTTACGCGTAGAATCTTCACGCACCGAATTTCCACCCGTAGTATCTCCATGCGTCGAATTTCCACGCGTCGAATATTTACGCAACGAATTTTCACGCGTCGAATTTCCATGCGTCGAATACCTACGCGCCGAATTTCTTCGCGTAGAATCACCACGCACCGAATTTCCATCTGTAGTATCTCCATGCGTCGAATTTCCACGCGTCGAATACTTACGCATCGAATCTTCACGCACCGAATTTCCATCCGTAGTATCTCCATGCGTCGAATTTTCACGCGTCGAATATTTACGCACCGAATTTTCACGCGTAGAATCTCCATGCGTCGAATACCTACGCGCCGAATTTCCACGCGTAGAATCACCACGCACCGAATTTCCATCCGTAGTATCTCCATGCGTCGAATTTTCACGCGTCGAATACTTACGCGTAGAATCTTCACGCACCGAATTTCCACCCGTAGTATCTCCATGCGTCGAATTTCCACGCGTCGAATATTTACGCACCGAATTTTCACGCGTAAAATTTCCATGCGTCGAATACCTAGGCGCCGAATTCCTTCGCGTAGAATCACCACGCACCGAATTTCCATCCGTAGTATCTCCATGCGTCGAATTTCCACGCATCGAATACTTACGCATAGAATCTCCATGCATCGAATTTCCACACGTCGAATACCTACGCGCCGAATTCCTTCGCGTAGAATCACCACGCACCGAATTTCCACGTGTAGAGTACGTACGCATCGAATTTCAAAGCTCCAAATCCTTAAGTGCCGAATTTCCACGCATCAAATTTCGGCGTACCAAATTCCTACGTCCCGAATTTCTACTAATCAAATTCACATCCTTCCAATTTTCACGCGCCATATCTCTGCAAAATATTCCACGCTTAGTATTTATCAATTATATTTCTATTCTTCGAATTTTCACTCGTGGTTGGTCACGCTACCAAGCCACCATGTACGAAATCTCGTTATATCGCTGCCGAGCCGCACGCATCACGGACGAATAAATTTTCGAAACGCGAACAAAATATGATTCGCACGGTCCGTTTGTTGAAGTACATCAAGTCGCTCTACTCCGAGCAAAATTTGGCGGCAGGTATCGACACGGCAATCATAATATATGTACGAATGTTCAGTGTACTGGAATCTAGCGTTACTGACAAGAGATACCTACCTTGTGGCTGCGATCCAGGCCTCCCGCTATCTTCGGTATTCGTGGTCTGGATCCTCTCAGTGTGACGTCACCGGTTTACCGTCGACCTTGTAAAAAAGGAGCAAGAAGCACGTTGTTTTGGACGTCTACCCTCGTTTTTTTCAGTTACTTAGAAGATATTAATTTTTAATCAATTTATATAGCGGCGAGTATTATTATTAAAAGGACAGCGGTACAGGATGAATTAATAAGCAATGCCACCAGCTGTTACTGGTTTCCTTACAAATTTCATTGCGTAAGCGTTACACGTTGAAACCGATTGTTCCCATGTGTTATATTAATGTTCCCTGTTTTACCAATAAATCATCGACGCTCGTTGATCAAATCGTTCCTCAGCAACATCATTTATCTGTATCCATCTAGCGGCTCCATAGACGGAAGGGAATATCGATGCTACCTGATCCGACCGATCACGACACGATATAAAGTATCCCGCAGCGACATCGAACGATTAAGGTCATTAATCGTGACTATAATAGAAAAGACAATGTGGCGGAGAACGAGGGTACGAAGTAGGGAAAGATCGTAAAGCAAACATTGGGTTAAGTGCGTGTTCAATGGCGTTCACTGACTCTATCAAGGATTTCTCTTTTTCACCATTTCATAGATGTTACTTTTTGGATATTGTTTATTTTTAATACTTTTTTTATTCAAAGTTTATGCAAAGCACTTTGAAATGTGGGACTGTTTGTGCTTTAAATACTCAAATGTCTTAAATTTATTTGATTGTCAAATTTTCAAACTTCGTAAGGTCTGAATTCATATATTTCCAACTTTCGCAATCCTCAAGCCTCCAAGTCTGCAAATTCTCAATTGTCCAAACCTCTAAATTCCGATTTCTGATTTTTAAATTAAAGATCTTGATAATTGGGAAAATTGGTATTTCTTGAACATGGAAATGTGGAAGTAAAATAGCTTGAATTTTTCAAAGTGAGCAACCGAGCACCCATCAATGGCCGTTACTTGAAATTCATGCCCCCAAGCAGCGGGTACTAGAAAAAACAAGGGGATCGAGAGCAAAGGTGTTTTCGCCAGGAAATTAAAGCAGCCCATGGCGGAATAAAAGACTGCAAGAGGCAGTCTCGCGAACGGATTCGTGAATTTCCTGTTTTCAACTCGAAACTCGGTGAAACACGGGATATTCTGCAGTTACGAGCGCACCAACAACCACGTAACCTCTGTCCGTAATAACTCTCGATCCTGCTGATTCTCTTTGTTCTTCTTCTTCTCATCCTCGCGACCTTTCTCTCTCTTTCTACCCTTCGTTCTCCTCTTGTACTCTCTTCAGAGGTCCGAGGAAACCTGCCCCACTGGTCCACTGCTCCGAGACTGGACTCCTCTGCTCGTCTACCGTTTACACGGCCAACACACTGTTCCGCTCCCTTGCTGGCCTTGTTGTCCTGATACTATCGCGGAACACACGAGGACACGTTTTGTCTTCTAATGATCGAAATAGAAATTATTCTGGCCCGCCACCGGTGCTCGACCCTCGACGTTGCTCGCTGCATACCTTCTTATTTCACTTTGGAACCTGTAAGGGAAATTTTATCAAATATTGCTTTTTATGGATAATTTTCGATTGGTGGAGTTTTGTTTAAGTTAGGTTTAATTTGCTTTTTATGAACACTTTTGTTTGAAAGCGCAAGTGTTTCATTTGAAGGAGTTAAGCTTAGTTTGTTACATGTTTAATTGCCAAATCTCTACGCGTTTTAGTACTGTGTGTTGTACCACATTCGAATCTCTACGCTTCTAATTTAGACGTTACAAATCTCTACGCGTCGAATTCCTGTGTACCCAACCTCCACACTCTGAATCCTCGTGTTTCGAATCTCTACATGTTGGATCTACATGTGCTGAATCCCCACATGCCGAATTTCCACATTGCAAGTATCTGGGCATGGAATTTCTACGCGTTGAATTCTCACGTTACGAATTTCCATAGCTACGAATTTCCATAGCTACGAATTTCTGTGCGTGAAATTTCTACGCGTCGAATTTCTACGCGCTGAATATCTACGCTCCGAATTTCTACGCGTAGAATCTCCACGCTGTGAATTTCCATGTATCGAATTTCTACGTGCCGAATATTCACGCTTCGAATTTCTACGCGTAGAATCTCCACGCTCTAAATTTCCATGTATCGAATTTCTACATTCCGAATATTCGCGTTTCGAATTTCCACGCGTCGAATTTATAGGCATAGAATATCCACGCTTCGAATTTCTATGCGTCGAATCTCTACGCACTGAATTTCTACGCGTAGAATTTTCACGCTTTAAATTTCCAAGCGTTGAATATCTGCGCTCTGAATTTTTACGCGTTGAATACCTACACGCTGAATTTCTACGCGTCGAATTTCTATACGCCGAATTCACACGCGCCGAATTTCTACGTGTCGTATCTCCACGTTCTGAATACTTACGCGTCTAATTTCTATGCGTGGAATCTCCACGTTTTGAATACTCACGCTCCGAGTTTTCACGCATTGAACTCCTACGCGCCAAATCATCACACGTTGCACCACCCTTTGCCCCTATCAGATTCACCAGAAAATAAGCAATTCTCAAAAATCCTACTCCATCTAAGCTATACCTTTCTCTTCACTCCCGTTCTCTACCCCCCACAAAACGCACCGAATTTAAAATCTTCGAATTATCTCACCACCCTTAGTACCACCCAAAAATCCTCGTTCACAAAAGCGACCCCACCATAAATCACACGAACCTCCCTTACGCATTACAAAGGACAAACATAATTGCATCATGAAAGAATAAGCGCAGCAATTAGCATGTGTAAAAGCTGTCGCGAGTTTCCGTGTCTGCTTGGTCAAAATGGCGTCTGAAATGCGTTTATTGTTACCGCGGGACGGTGACAAACAGAACTCGTGTCACGGTGTTTAGCTCGGCGAGAAGACACGTATCAGGCCACTTACCGAAATTCCCACGCAACGAGATGTTTTAATAGCGGGTATCACCGCAGAACAGCCAGAATCGTGCGGAGTTTCGCGGAACAAAACAAAGCAACCGTTTTCACCGATGCGGGAGAAAGAGAGACGCTGAACAACGAGCGGGTGGAAAACGACGCGATGCGATGACGATGTCGCCGGGACGCTAAGTGGAGAAGCGTTGTACACACGAGGGACACGCGGCCAGAGAAACAGAAGCCGTTTCACGGTGCTCGTTTGTGAAACAAGTGGCATCGAGCCGCGGAAGCGTGGAATGAAAAAGCACAGGGGCGAATGGCAGAAGAGTCGTCGTAAATTCGAAACAGGAGGCCACGCACGCGTGTCACTTTAGTTGGCGCGCGTAGAGGAAGCGATTTACCATGCGTGTTCCTTCCACGTGGCCAGGGGAAAAAGGGTCGAATGAGTGGGTTACGCTGGTAAAATAAATATTTCCCGATCGCTTCCGCGATCGTTATTTTCGGCACACTATTTTTCGTAGGGGATAACGTGACACCGAATCGTGACTTTTATTGTCACGACACTATTCATTGGGTCCTTTCAGAGATTCAGGAGTTTTATGATAAGTCATTGAGGATATTTATATTTATGCATGGACCACATATGGAGAAGCACAAATGGCCGTGCTCTGATTGTATTCTATCGAACTGATCGAATAGTTCAAATATTATATTTGTTTACAGTTTTATCAAATATATTAATTCTTTGCAATCCAAGGTAATTTGACTGTCTGCAAACAGCGTGTTTTATTATAAAATCAGTTAAAAGATGCTTATTTCAAATTACTATATTAAATTAAATGAAGAGTCACCTTTAGAACGCAAAGGGTTAAGAGGCTTACAAATTTAATTTTAATAAACAGATAAGAATAAATTGTAGTAATACACACAATTGTTTTGAAGGACTTTTACTATGTCCTCTTTACAAGAACACTTATAACATCTTTCTAACCTCGTAGTATTATACAATTTTGCACCACCTTTAAAGGAACCCTTATTCTCAAGATTTTTACTAACACCACGAGATCACTTGCTTCAGTTTGACAATTTGTTGCGTCCCATTCCTTAGGAAATGAACGTAGACTGCAAGTCCTCCTCAAGACTTCCTCTGCGGCCAGTTTACCCCGAATCGTGGGGAATGTAAATCGTAGGCTTTGCTTCATTGTCGTGGCGGGATGCAAACGATTCACGGAAATCTCGAAGCCGCTTCTGGAGGACGAAGAGTGGGAAGATGTAAAAGAGGGAGGGAAAAAAGGTAAAGCGGAGGCGAACTGTCGTAAATCCAGCGCAGACTAGGCGAGCACGCGTTCCACTCGTTCGTCCATATCGGAAGCAATTTACAAACACGTCTCTGCCACGTGGCAGGAAAAAGGTCCGCTCTCGAGATCCCTTTGCGTCTTTCTCTCTCTGTCGTCGCTATTTTTCGGTGTACTTTCGCCTGGCCATAAATAATGCCCGTAATTCGCCACCCTAGTCGAACCACGCCGTCCGTGTCCTCTGCACTCTACTTTGTCTTTTAATGTCTTCCGTTCTAACCATAGATTATTATTTTGATATACAACATGGAACGGGGTGGCTCGAACCCTATTTCAACGAACGAGCTATTTAGGAAGTCGTGGACTCGTTTGCGCGGTCATACGAACAAATAACAAATTTTTCCTATCGTGTCAGGATCATTCTAAGTCGTTTCGATCGGGTTAAAAGTTTTAGGTTATGATTTAATTAGGTTAGGGGACCGACGTAAAAGATGTGTTGGATTAAGGGTCAATCTGTGAGCAAAGTTAGTAACTTTAGTTTTAGGAAATGAAAGTTTGAGAAGAGTAAGGTAAGTTGCCCAATAGCTGACAGTTTAAGAGAAAGAATTCAAACAATTTAAATAAAAAAATATTTAAAATCAATAAAAACAGTCACTAATATTTTATCAAAAATGATTGATCCTTTATCTTTAAATTGACGTAACCAAAAGCTATTTAAATTTTGTTAATGTTAAGAAAATTAAATAAACAAGGTTATGGTAATTACACCAATAACTGACATGGCCGAAATGTAGTATATCCAATATCTGACATCTAGATACTCCAAAAGCTGACACTTTTATAAATGTAAACAGAAATTATTCATTTAAATAACAAAATTTCAACCAATATCTGACACGGATGTCAGATATTGGTCGGCAGGCTTATGTTCGTATCCCAAAAACTGACACCCTTGACATCCATCAAATTAGACGGTAAATTTAAAGTTTTTAAAAAAAAAACAACACTATAATCTTTAATTAGAATAGGGAAATATAAGGTTGCTCTCAAAATAATTTAATAAAATAAATACAAAGCAAAATATCATGACGTGTTTCTAAGTGATAGAAGAATCGAGCCGCTAATGAAAATTACGTGCCGGTTTGTAAACAATAATTGCAAAATTTGGATAAGTTCACGCATAACGATTCTCATAAATCAGAGATGGCGGTGCATAATACACACTTCATTATACACACAATGAGAAACAGATATTATTTATAGAGTCTTTATTAATTAATTACAAAGTTAAAAGTGTCAGTTATTGGTGGAGTGTCAGATATTGGGCAACTTACCTTACTTGACAACGTAGTCAGCAGTTATTCGAGGTTCTCCGCAAACATTTGTTCAAACAATCACGCGTGAAATATTATCGGTTAGGTGAATGAGCGGTGTGCAACATGACCAATCGTGGTGTGCGTTTTACAGCGGGCACTTTAAGGAAATTGATCGCTCGAAATTACGCGATTCGCTTCGCGAGTCAATCGATTAATTAAATCGCGCCGGAATCTCGGTGTATTGTAGCGATCGCTGGATAAAGCCGGCCGATTAATCTGCCTTGTGGCGCGAGGCATTCGTTATTAAACGCTGTGGAAACGCGATTATTTATCGCGGCTGCGATTCACGGTTCTTGATTGTCATAACATTTGTTTCGAGCGAAGCTTCAATGAGTTTAATGCCGCGCACAAACGCGCCGGTGGTGGTCGCTCGCTTGTGCGTCTCTCCCTTTTTTTTTTAAATAATAAACGCACACTGCTCGGAACAGCGCGTTTCATTGTCCGTTCAACGTTTGTCATCTGTTAAAAACCTCGCTGGATATGATCAAACGACTTGGAAGCGCATTAGGGGCCGGTTCAATGCAATGTGCCGACGTAACGCGATTCGACGATTTACAATGCGTGTTCAGCGACCCGCGAATGTTAATTGTACGAGCGAATTAAACGTTCGCGTGACAGGTGCGCGGGGGGAAAATTGAGACTTTTCCGATATTTTTGTAAACGGGACGATCGTTGCAGTATCGAAAACACCGGCGTGTAATGAAGTTCAAACGTTGCTGACAGGTAAACGTTGAAAATGTAAAATATAACGAAATTTTACCCGGTTCATCGTTTCGTTTTACACTTCCGAGTTTATTCTTTACGCTCGATAGGCAGTTAATCAAACGGCTCCGTTGTAATTTCCGTCCATTTCAATTTTTCATTTTATTTCAATCCAAACGAATTTGACGCATTCTGCGAAAGCGCGACAACGAATTTCCATTGTAATTTGCAGTGAAATACAAAATAAACGAAGTTTAATGAAATTGCGTAATATTCGGATAGAGAAGGATTTAAAAACGAGTAATCAGTTAGCTGCGCGAATCTAGTAATTAGATATATTGGCTGTATCTTACATTTTTATCGTTTAAGGGTAGATATCGTAATACCGCGTTACAAATATTGCAGTCTCTTACTCTGCGATTCCCCTGTCTCTTAAGGTAATTTCGTTTTCAAAACAAACACCGACGTTTACGAAGCACGAAATTACAAAAGCAATGTTTTCGAACCCCGGCTGAAACACCCCTGAAAAACGATCCTTTATCCGTCGATCAACGGTACGCCAGCGAATCGTTTGCGAACTCTTCGAATTGTATTCGCGAATGGCAGCTCGTGCGAGCACGTGTGTCGCACGTGCGCGTACATTGAAACGCGACGCAGCGTGCGTAAACTCTGCTTCAACACGCGTCGATTCCATCGTGGACTGAAGAGTAACGAACCCTTGGTAACTAGGTGTTCAAGAGTAGCTGCTGGCATCTCGATTTAACATCGCCAAGCGTAATTTATCGTTGGATCGTCGCGGTAATTCGTAACGAAATCGATCGTCCTCGAAAATTGCTCGCCGATTTTCTGTATACGCGTACTCCTAGTCACACCGAGACACGTAATTCCGCCCGACGTGTTTGCTCATATTATCGTTTTAGCGATAGGAAATCTCTAGGGGAAAATTTCGCTGCGCGTGACTTTCCTCGATTAATCGAGCCGGGAGAGGGGAATAAATTATTCATGACGGTACAAAAATATTCTTGGATTTTGAAGACAGTGACATACTGCACGCTCACCATAAATACTCTGTTATTCTCACAATGGAAGATCTTTTGTCGAAAACAGTCAACGAGGGTGTACTCGCCAATTCTTTACAATTTAATTCACAACTGTTTATAATAACTAATTGATAATTGTTTATATATTGAATTGTACAATTTACGATTATTGAAATGTCTAATCATTTAGCGATTTAATTAGAGTAACTTCTTATTAGCAGTCCACGTAGTTTGATGATAAGTATTTTGTTATGTTGTGTACGTTCTGTTCCATTGTTTTGTTTATTTTGATAGCAACATGAAGAAATAAATCTTGATGTGGCATCTTTGTGTGTATATGTAAATATAATAAAAAAAATGCAATTGTTCAGCAAGATTGAATTAGACCATACCACACGATATACTGAAAAACCCCAATTAATTATACACGATTGCTTTAAAGCGAGCCAATATGGTTATCGGTAATCCAAAAAGGAGAGAAATTGCATACTCAAACTTCATAATAATTTACCTGTCTCGATTACAAATACCTGCAAAACAAGCAGCATTTAGAATAATAGAAATTGTAAATGCATTTTCGATAACAATCCCAGTTAACGGGATCCACGTTGGATCGCGGAAGAGAAACGATGTAACGCAAAGTATCCAGCAACAGATCCAGCGATGGTGGGCAAAGGTTAGAAATTTCACCGGAAGTATTCGAGCGCGCGTGACTTTCCTCGATTAATCGAGCAACGCGTGAGGCAAAGGTGGGCGGGGAAATTAATCATTCGTCCCGGGTAGACACGTATCCGAGGGAAATCGTTAAAATGCGAAACGCTCGTTGAACGCAAAGATCGAACAAGTACAGCCGGGTGAAATTTGAAGCCGGCACACGATCGAAGGGTATTTAAAGCTGAATAAATCGTAAAAGCTCGAATGGGGGAGTATAAGTCGTTGGTGCTCGTAAACGTCGTGTGGAAATGAGTCGGTTTTATTCCCCGATATAACCTACTTTTGTGAGAACAATACGCGTTATCTGATGCTTGCCAAGAGAGAAACGTTTCCGCGACCGCGGATAACGATCTCGCATAAATACGGATCATAATTCTGGCTGGTTCAACATGGACTAGAAACAATATGTCTGTGCCATTGATCGGTTGATTGGCACCATGATTATCTCGATAGTGTCGATTGTCCTTGTGAAATTGTGCCAAACGCTTTATACAATCTGTGACGATCGCTTTCTACTTCTTCGCACAGTTTTATACCTTTTTCTTGGGCAAGACATTATCGTGCACCTTTGTAAATTGAAAATGTTATACGGGGAACCTCGAGATAAATGCTGAATCAATCGAAGATAACCTTATCGTACCCGAATAATCGAGCTTCGAAGCTATCGAGCTTACGAAAGTTATCAAGCATCCAAGGAAATATGTTTTCATTTTACTTAAACTTTCATGCCTTTTAGTTTTCAAATATTGGGCTACGTTTCTAGGTTTACGGGATTCAGTTCTAATTATTTAAGTTTGGGACATATTAATTTCTGAGGTTTGTTTAACAGTTCTTAAGTTCCGGAGACCTCAAGGTTTAAGGGGTAACACCACTCTAGAATTTTCAGAAAGTCGATTTTTTTTTTACTAAAACAATATTTTAGGGTCTTAAGAACAGAATGCCGTTTGATTTATAGTGGAAAACAAATTTTAAATGATTGAATTATCAATTTTGCCGCAGCGCCTCAGTGCGCGCACTGAGTACTTGCGCGGTATGTTGCAATTCATCGCTTTCGTATTATTGTTATCATTTAAAATAATAAGTTTACTTGTTACTTACAAAACAAACAGAAGTATCCAGAAAGCTAGAGACGATGGCAAACACTGATCTGGATAGCCAAATGTATGGTACAGGCATTGCAGATTAGCGGTGAAGAGAGAATTTAAGGATGCAAATGCGCATAAAACTTCAAACGCGTTTTCCTCGAAATCACTTTCTTTATACTGGGAGGACGGATTTCTCGGTGACTATTGCATGGATTGAATTGAAATTACAGTAGCTTCACAACAATATTGTCTTTGGAAGTAAGTAGCCGTTTTTTGATTGAATGTAAACTTTTTTTTTATAAACAATTTAGTGCTCATTTTTCATGCAAAAAGTCGATTCATTCCTTAAAAAACGCATGATTTCCACAAAAATTGATTAATCAAAAAACCCCTACGTACTTCCAAAGCCAATAGTATATAGATTATAAATTCTTTTGATTTTTTATCCCACGACTTATACATACATAACGAGAAATCCGTCCTCCCGTAGAAGTGTTTTTACAAAACATGTTTCCGCCAATCGGCTCTGTCGTCTCCATTTTGTGCGAAAATTACAATAGAAAATTATTTTGTCGTAGTTCAATATGTGTTAAATAAACCCTCTGAAAAGAAACTCTTTTCCGTTTATCGTTCTTGCAAAAAAAATTGTCAAAGTTAGGCCTTTCGGGCACTAGAGTGGTGTTACCCCTTAAAGCTATTAAGCTTTGTTTCTTCTATGTTTCAAATCTTTCAAGTTTCAAATTTAACCAATTCCAGGTTTCTCAAGATTCTAATGGTCCAAGCTTGTGATCTCCCAAATTCCCTATCTCCCAATTTCCAAATCTATCAAATTCCAAATTTCTCAAGTTTCCACTCTCTCAAGTTCTCAACCTCCCTAGTTACGAACCTCCCAAATTTCAAATCTCCCAAGTTTCACATCTCCCAAGCACCCAATCCCCTAACCTCCCAACCTCTCAAATCCCAAACTTCCCAAAATCCCACTCTCTCAAGTTGCAACTCCCAAAATGTCAATTCCAACTTTGAACTCATCCAAATTCCAAACCTTCTACACTCAATATATTTCTCTCAGTACATCGCGCCTCGTTGTTTCGGGCAATACTTTCGATCAGGCGGTATGCCGCGATTTTAAGTATTCGCGATGGGTATGCGTGAAACTGTCACGAAGCTGCGGATTACAGGGGACCGCGCGAAACGGCCACGTCGAACGCTCGTTTCGAATTCCAGCGATAATATCAAAGCACGCGGTTCGCGCGTACCCGCGGCGAGAATGCTTGGTCGCCGAAAATGCTGGACGTCCTAGAAGGCGTGTACGGCCGGTAAAGGTGGCCGACGGTTGATAACGCGACGGAAACGATCGCGTCAACGACCGAGATCGTCGAAGCAACGGCAGTTATGGTAACACCGCAAATATTTCCTCCTTCCGTGGCTCGTTTCTCGAACGATCCTCGCGCACAATACTTCGAGCCGTAAAACAACGTATGACCAGGGATTATACGCTCGCTCGACAACTACGAGCGTCTCGTTTTTACTGTTATTATCGGTAATTAAACGACCTCGCCCGGCTACGTAATCGCGCTAATACGCTGGCGATTTTTGCGCAACGCTGCCTCCTTCTCCTCTTCTTTAATGCCTTCGATAAAGCTTTTGATGGTTGGAGAGAAGTGACTGCGAGACCGGTCGATTTCGATAGAACGCCAATCTGCTCGTACACGTACGACGGTATGCGAGATCGCAAACGTGCCAGAAATTTTAATTCGTGTCTAATCCGATTGGATTCGTTCTTTAATCCTTTTTTAACTGCTTCTACAATTATAGAACTAATATTTTGGTATCACCGCTGCGAATACCCCAATTTTGTCGAAAGTACTTGCAAATGCAAAATAGCGAAAAATACACGACCATAACTCGTTTGAACAAATCATAAATTCATGATTTCATAAATCGTATATTAATCGCTTGAAATAAAACTGTTCATCACAAATTCTTACACGACGGTAAATCGTTCGAACAAATCGTAAATTCAAGATTTAAAAAATTAGAAATCGTTTACTGAAATAAAAGTGGCGACTTAAATTGACCTGTACAGGTGCTTGTTTATTATTGTAACTGGTCATAGAATGCTCGTTAAAAATAATGAATGTTCGTGATGGTTTTTGATGTGGCTGCCGAGAGCGGATATACAAAGGGTTACATAAATATTTTAGTTAAAGGAAGTCGTACATATTGTAGAATGTTTCAGTGTTTTTTTAGTAGGAACTGCCAAATATTTAACGCAGTAATAATTTACATGAATTGCAAAAAAATGTTTACAGCAGTAAAAAGTAACATACAGCAGTAACATATCATTTTCATTTGGTTATATAAATAACACGAAAGTGATGTAAAAGATGGTTATGGTACACATAACCGTAGATATACAAGAAGTTTATTTTCAACCCTGCAGATCATTTCGACAATTTAACACCTATGACGATATGACTAAAAAATTAAATAATTAATGATATTATCGGACAATACATAATTTTATTAAACGTTAGGATAATGAAACTTAACATAGTATAACAAGAGATATTTATAAAAGTAGTATGCTTGTACCAAAATTAAAATTGTGACTCATACATAAATAACACCTTTCACACAGTTTGACTGTATTGTACAAGAAATAAAATTGCGATACATGCACAAATAACACGTTTCACACAGTTTGTTATTTAGCTTGAAAGGTTGCAACAAAGAAAGAGAAACAATTTGGACCACCCGTATTATAATAGAGCAACTTGAAACACGGTCGAATGAAATGATGGATCGCGCACATCCTGTCAAAATCGAGCGATCGCGTTTCATTCCGACGACACGAATCGAACCATTTTATCGCGCATCAGAAATTACCGCGGCATCTTGCCGGCTTTACCTTCCTGCGGAGCCGAAGATCACGTCGAAGATCCTCGCGTGAGAAACGCAAACTGCAATTACGAGCGGGCGTGCGCGCATGACATTTTACGTCTTCCGTCTCCCTCTCGAAATCTCTCTTTTCGCTCGTTCGCCGGCACAACGTTCCTCTCGTCCTTCTCGCGCTTTCCTCTTTGCTCGCTCGTTGCGTCTCCTTTCTGCACCAGCTCGAGAAAGTTACGGCACACACGACGCCGCGTTCATAAAGCCCTTGGTTTTCAACGGTGCGAACGAAGATCCTTTTTTTTTCGAGTAATACCGCGGACGATTTCGCGAACCCTGAAATTTGTCCGGCGCCACAAGCTTTCATGCAACCATATTTTTGTGCCGTATAACTGGAAGAGTTCAGGAGAAGACGTTGTAAAGATTATACTGCGATTCGGGAATAATTAGAATTTTTGGATCTAGAGATTTTTTCGAATACGGAAAGATTAAGAGGAATTTAGGTAAAGCTTTGTGAACAGGATTTTCCTGCGACAATGGCGGTGTAAAGAGATTTTACAATAATTTTCGTTCGCAAATTTTCGAATTTACAGCTGCAAATTTAGTCGCTTGGACATCTTTAAATTAGAGGGAGATGATCATTCTGCGTATTTATTTTGGGAATTTGAGAATTAAATCATAATAATTTCATATGTCGCATGTAGACAAAATAAACATTTTTTGTCTACATATGACATAAGGAAATATTGTGAAAAGCAACGTTATTCTGACGAAATAGTCTGCTCCAAATAGCAAGATGTACCGAACAAGTCTAACACAAAGATTTACTCTAACTATCAACTAAGGAGATTCCGAAAGTTCGTTACTGCAATCATCGAGGTCAAGGTGTGGTAGCTCTAGCCCCGTTAGGGTAATTTAGTAAACAATTGAATCTCTTCGAATGCAAATGGAGCGAGTCAATTTCACCTCGAGAAAGTAACACCGTGAACGTGGTATCAAGGTCAGAAATAATAAGGTGTAGTAACTCAACTGGAGCATTCTCATTCTTTCACCGTATCAATTGATCTTCACATTTCCATTGCAGACCTGAAATTTTCATGTAAGAATGAGCAATAAATCAAAAGAATCAATGTTCGATTATCGGGTGTTTCTACCGATAGGCGATGATTTCTGGAACTTAGGATCTTATTAGAGGCCCGAGAGTTTCTCGTGTTGTAATTTTTCTGTCGTGGCCAGGCAATAAACTTCGCGCAACCTACTAATCGCGTAAGGCCATATTAATCGAAGCCGACGGATCGATTGCGAAACCGCAATGCGGGAACCGTTGGAATTGCAGGTGTTTTCAATTGACCCGATGCAATAAATCAGCGGTACTTTCTTTATGGAATTTCAGAAATCTAGTGAGCAAATTTCGAAAGTCACCTACGTCGGCTTCGACACCGAAGGAAGAGTTCTCGCTTAATTTTATCGTTCTCTAAGCTGCTTTCCGCTATTTGATGCTACGAGAGTCACCTTTAACCCCGATTCCAACCATGGATATGCTTTGAATCGTCCAACAAGCGACAGAGAAAATTTTCGATGATTTTCAGGGTCCTTTGAATCGCTGGTGCTTTAAAACCTCGGTGTTAAGTGGATGATATATTACTTCAATTTCAGAAGTCACGAGATTCTATGCTCCCAAGGTTCTTGAAATATTGAAGTTTTAAAGCTTTTCAAACATTTCCAGTTCGAACTGAGTCGAGAACGATATGACTGCCTCGTCTTTCATTCGAATGCTTAAACCAGCCGTTCTGAAAATTTATCTGCACGGGCCTGCGACCTATCGAATTAATTTCATAGGTGAAAGCATATGAAGAAGTTATATAACGCCTCCAGGTGAAACCGAATACACGCAGTGTAATACAATGTTACTACGGGTGAACAATATGGCGAAACTACAGAACCAAACAAATTGACTGTCTTTGGGTTTCTTCTTACAAATCACAAAACTTAACTGTTGCTGAATTGTATGTTAACCTTTAAAGATGTACTAGTACTATACTCGAAATGATTTATTAATTTACATTATTATATTTTGTTGTATTTTTAGACATCCTTGATCAGATTTAGAAAAATGCAAACAGTTACAGCAATGACAAAAGTGATATAATAAATTTTTATTATTAATATTTTCGTAAATGACAAGAGTAACGAAACATAATCTTCCACCTTCAAGATTAAATGTCTTCAGTATCTTCTTCAGTTTTAAACTTGCTCTTTGATTCACATTTGACACTGCTGATCAAACCCTCTATTTCAAGCGATTTATAGAATCAAACCTTCTAAAAGAAAACAGAACCCATCGAGAAACGAACGCGGGATAAAGAGAGCAGCTGACTGTTGCAAAGGATAGCCGTAAAATCCCCCAGATTCCCAATAGGTAGGTTTATTCGTATTCCCTGCGGTAACGAAGCGGAGGTTGCTTGTAAACTTCATCGAACAAGCCTAGAATTCGTATGAATAAACTCTCCGCTCGTAAATTTATGCATAATAAAGCTCCGTCGTGCACCATGCGTAACGCCATGCTGGCTCGAGTCTCCCGGTCGTCTCGGTTTTCGATCGTTTCGCATAACTTTCCATAAAACCGTCGCACGTAAAAGAGTGAGCTAGATTAAGCAATAAACTATTTTATGCGAACGGGCTGAGCATTCCTCGGAAACAATCGTGACGAAACCACTTGGCTTAGCTGGTGGACAGTTTGAGTCGCAAGGTCATACCAGTTTTACGGTTTGAAATAATAGGGTTAAGGAAATTGCGTTTTTACCTATGCAGTATTTGGGGAGTTAGGAAGTAGGGGAGACGAGGAGTTGCAGACATAGGGGTTTGAGAAGTTGAGAAATTGAAGATTTGAAGATTTAAAAATTTGGGACTTCAGTTTATGGGGATTTAAGAATTTGGGATTTGAGGATTGGGACTTGATGTGGAGATTTCAGTACTTGGATCTTTGTGATTTTAGGAGATTTAGGAATTTGGGGACTTGGCTATTTGGACACTTGAGAATTTACTTAGGGATTTGAAATTTGAGTACCAAAATATTTGAAGGTCTACAACTCGAGATTGTGGATATTTGAACATTTATACATTTGAAAATTCAGAAGATTTAGGGACTTCGAGTACTTGGAAATATAAAAATTTATAAATTTAAGAAGATACAGGAACTTGAGATTTAGAAGTTGAAATCTGGGAATACAACTCTACTAGTTGAAACTACAATTCAATATTATGACGTGCAACATTCCTCGCTATTAAACATCGCAATTTACTGTCACGTGAAAACGCACCCTTACACCTACGGCTTCACAGCAGCGAGGATCGCACGCAATGCGAGCGACCCTTCTGCGTTCCGAGCCCGAGTTCGATCGCTTAGTGTAATCCAGTCGGTAAAGTGTAAGTGGTTCACCTTGATAGGGCCCTCTTTACCTCGGGGCCCTTCCCTCTCCCTACCAGCTCTCTTTCTCCTCCTTTCCCTTTCTCCTCGCCTCGGACAATCGTCCGTTCTTCTCCTCTTTGCTCTTGGTGCCCTATCATCCCCTCCTGTCGTCTCGTACCGATTCCCTTCCCCCTCCACTCCTGTCCGCTCGTCCGGCTGTTTCACCTTCTCTCACCTGTCTGCTCGTCCCGGAGAGTGCTTTGCGCTCGCACTCGCAGCCCAATGTGGCTGGCAGGGCCGTGCGTTTCCTCCTCGTGACCCGAGGGCACCACGGGCTGGCCCGCCCATTTGTAGCGCCCATGTCTGCGACCAGCCGCCCGCGGAGCAATACACAGGGAGCGTGCGTTGTTGTTGTGGTACCCCGGTTCGGTGGCACCGGGCGGATAGGGCCCACGGCTCTCTCGATTGCTCTCCTCTTTTGTCCCTCGCCTCGTTCTTTTGCGTTTGTTCCCTCCTTACGCTCTATCGCACTTTTCTGATGATTCTGTTCTCGGGATGAAAAACGACCCATAATTTAAACGTGCTGTATACAAATGAAATCGTCGAGTAGAATTCGCTTTGCAATTTTTAGTTTCACCGCATTAATGCGTTTCATTAGGCCCGATGGAGGATTATACGTTCACGATGCGTTTTTCGCATCGCGTGATTGCGCGGTGTTCATCATTCGGCTTGGAATCGCGATCGGTAGGTGGCAATGTAAAGAGTAGCACGAATCGGTAAAGCTGTCGTTCCGTCCATGCTTTTTATGGCTTCAATTTTAGAGGTCTTGGCGATTTTCTGTTGGCAACGTGGCTGCACTCGACATCACGGCTCGGCTGCTCGTAAAATATCCCCAGATTCCTCGTGATCCTATGCCGTCGTCGTATAACAACTAAAGACGACCCGGTGCAGCCGGGTGATTTCATCCTAAGCCACCGATTTGGCCTCCTGATCTTTCGGATGACACCTATCTTCCTCGGTTCATCCGATGCTGTCGGTTTCCTTTTCGAACTGCGTTCCGGTGACGTGCCATTATTGTTACAAGAGAAATTAATTGCTATAACATCTTAAATACTTAGACTTCTTCAAATAAATTCACTAATTAATATATTACAACATAGCACTCGACATCAATTTATACCACTAAATTTTTTTTCGAGTTTTATCTTCCAGTAAATGACAGTCAATATGTCAACTTTAGCTATTTGTAGACATATTGTTATCAATTGTGTAGAATAATATTTAATAATAGAGAAGATTAATGAAATTTATTAACAAATAAATAGATATAATTAATTAAACACAACACAAATGGAATCTCTCGAATTATAAATCTCGTACGTCTTTATCTCACGATTTCACTCAAAGCAATGCCCTCTTCGCTTCGTTCCTCAAAAACATTCAATCCCACCCAAAAGACAATCTTCTAGCAATCTTCATTACATGCAAACTTCAATCATATCATACGCAAGCTTCATTCATAATATGCGCTCATGCTGATCATACAATTACAAAGTACAGATACACACACATACCACAATTGTTAATAATAAAATATATAGAAGTACAGTTCCATTTTGAAGATGTATTCCTCCGACTCCTTCGCGCATGCGTTGGCCGACACAGAGCTAACAGGTAGCAAGAAAATGTGGAAACAACGATTTGGAGAATTATTGCCCAAAACGGGTATCCTAAGGCTACATTTACCGTTTGCACGAATTTTCGTTATTGCAATAAATGTGGAAACAACGATTTGGAGAATCACTGGCTAAAACGGGTATCCTAAGGCGAAATTTACCGATTGCTCGAATTTTCGTTATTGCAATAAATGAACAGGTAGTGGCAGAAGAGCAATCGGTCAGCAGAGCTTAGTTGGTAGTCCGATAATTGACGTTCTCGTGTGACGCGCGTCGGAATGTTCCTAATAACACGTCGAAGAGAGCTAGTAACCATTCCCGGTCGGACGGCACAGTGCGCGTTAGCGATTGAATCGATTTATCAATCATAAGTTATCGAGACCGACGATCGTATCCGATCAATCTGTTCGACACTAAGTTACGCGCTGCTCTCTCCTTGTATTACATATTTCTGCGCGTACACTCGGATGCAACGCAGCTTCAATTATACGGAACGCTTCTAAATTTTAAATTCTTCGATTCATATTTAAACACTTTTTTTTATTTTCATGTTTACAAATTTGCAAATTCCAAAGTTCATAAATCTCAAGGTTCACAAATTTTCAGGGTCTCAAATCTCAAGGTCCCAAATCTCAAGGTTCTCGGATCCCAAGGTCCCCAAATTCCAAGGTCATCAAATCCCAAGATTCTCAAATTTCAAGGTCCTTAAATTCCAAGGTCCTCAAATCCCAAGGTTCTCAAATTTCAAGGTCTTTAAATTCCAAGGTCCTCAAATCCTAAGGTCCCGAAATTCCAAGGTCCTCAAATCCCAAGGTTCTTAAATCCCAAGATCCTTGAATCCCAAGATCTCCAAATTCCAAGGTCCCCAAATCCCAAGGTTATCAAATCCCAAAGTTCCCAAATCCTATGATCTCCACATTCCAGCATTTCTATATCACATGATTTCTAGAGATCCTCATTCTCAAGAACTCCAAATCCCAAGATCCCCAAATTCCAAGCTTCCAAAACTATCAACCCAATCCCAAATTTTCAAATAACCAAAAATCCCTAAAGTCCAGCAATTACTCTCACGATTGGTTGCTAAATTTTTCTCGATGGATCCAGATTTGTTACTGACTGTACCAGCGCACACACGCTCACGCCTTTCTCGCGAGATACAAGATGGCGATCGCGCGAATCAATGAATCGGGATCGCGTCACGTAACGCGAAGAAATTATCGTACATCCTGTTCGACCGAACGAAACATCGCGATCCCGGCGCACGAGGCTGGTAAATGGGTTCGTTATTGATATGCCGATCGATAAACTATTTCTCTCCTCCTAGGTCGCGCGCTGATCGAAGATAATTCCTGATCCTTGCTTTCCGTGTAAAAACATGTTCTGTCCAGCCTGTCGATTAACTTGACGGGGATTATTTTGTTCGGTCGGTTCGCGAGATACAGAAATTTAATGAATACGTTATTCCTTTAATTTCATATTTGATGTGCGAGGTATGATACGTATCATTCTATTCAATCAATATGTTTTTCATATCATGTGTTATCTACACTGGATGTCTCCTTATATGGTTTTGAACGGAGTTCAAAAGTGGAAAGAAAATAAATTGAAAATAAATTTGCAAATGGCTATGAATTTTTATATTTATAATTTTGACGAGCACTTTGACTTGCTTTTTGGCGAATTTGACACATTACTTCATATTTCAGTTGTGATTGTTGTTACTCTAATTTTCATTTCAACATATTTTGTCTGTTTTGTTATTGTAACTGTAATTAGTTAGCTCTGATGCATCTGATAAATCATATTACAAAGTTCTATATTTCTTGGTTTGTAAATTTGAAGATTCCCAAACACGCAAATCTGAAGATTCGAGTAGCAGTAAATGTGAAGACGAAGTTTAAGGTTATACACTTGGAATTTCGAAATTTGTGTTTCCAAATTTGCAACTACTGCTGTTCGTAGACATTAAACTACCGAGACAAGTTATATTTGCGTTTCGGTGTGCAATAAACCGAGAATCGCGAGAGGAGAGCGATTTGAAGCGAGAAACAGGAACGATGAAATGGAGCGTGGACCGTTCTGTAGTTGTTACCGGTAGCAGCGTGGATGCTACACTTTGGCTAAGTCGGTTGCAAAGCGGACGTTTCGCAGATCAAAACTAAGATTGCTGGCCGAAACTCAATCGTAAGTTAGAAACGCGGCGTATAATTAGCGCGACTATTGCAACCGATATCCTGCCGTGTGGTTTGACTCTGCATCGCAGCAGCTAATTGACTGTTGAAAGGTGGTTTCGCGGGATCGATTCGCCATGGAGTTTCCACAGATGCCACGAAAGATGGTATTAACATGACACCGATAATTTACTCAGCGATTGTAACTAATTGGGGTTAATTAGACGGGCGAATCATACGTGCTCGACCATTGATATTTCATTAATAGCCGAAGCATTCAGGAGATTATTTACCATTCTGAATGTAGTCTAAGGAGATCGCAGGAAATTAAGATATTAAGTTTACCTGATATAGAACAGTATACATCAGCTACGTATCATTTACTGCTCCTTTAATTCGATTTCAAAATCTATTTACCATAAATATATACTAACTATATAATAGAGAACTGATGTATTCGCAAGAACACGAAGTCTTGTTAAGATTTCTGAAGAAGTTTTGTAAAATAACTTAATTCTTGCAACCCTAAAATCGAACAATTTCATAGACGTCAAAAATAATATACAGTGAAGTAAATAAAAATTGAATATTACTGGTAAACATTAAAGATGTTCGGTCACCAGAACAGGATTTTAGGTACGTTTTGGTAGAGCGAAACCGTGTAAGCAGGAAGGACGAGAGAGAGAGAGGAAAAAGGTGGGCAGACAGGTTACTAAACTATGCTCCAACTAATTACGGAAGTTCTGGAAGAGTCAGTAAAACCATTACCCGGATGATATTTATAAAGTCTAACTATCCGCCAAGGGTCTGTTCTTTTTGCCTCGTTGTTCCTCAACGCGAGTTAGCGATCGGTGAAAGTTCCCGTTCATCTAATACGAGCTGTCCAAAGCATCAAAAACTTTGCTACCAGCGTCTCTTTAGTACCTAACCGTCTCCATTTCTGAGCTTTCTACATATCTTCCTCTAATTGGAATTTATAACTAAAATACTTTAACTTTTTAAGATTTAAGAAATATTTGTTTGATGTCGAAATACTTATTTTGATCAGATACTATTTTAGTAAATAGTGTACTTTAATATAGTGTAAATGAATTTATTTACCTTGGGTAATTTGATAAAATAAATTATGTAAATTTATAAATAATTTAAGATTTTATGGAGGGCTTGAATTTTTATGGAATTGATGTGGACCTCATAATTCGAAGGTTAAATTTTGTCTAGACCTATATGGAAATTTAGGAATTCGGAGGTCCAAAAATTTTCAGATCTAAGAATTTGGAGATATCTGAATTTGACGATCTACTAAAAGTTCGAGGTGTATTTAAAAATCCAAGTAGTTGCTTACACTTAAATTATCTAATTTTCCAATTCTCAGTATCTGACCGTCCCTCGGCCCCTCTCGAAGTTCGATCCCAAAGTACTGTCGATAAATGCTTCCTGAACCGTTCTCAGTTTCTATACGTCTTCATGGATTAACGCACAGAATATATAGATGGTAAAAATCCGCGCGGGAATTCCGAGCACATACCGAGGGCCCAATACCGCGGGACGATTCCTCAGGATCGAGAAGAACACGCACGCGTCGACGGACAGACAGAAAAGGGGATGACGATGGATCGAGCGGAATCCGCAGGTTCCGCGAATCGACTGGACGCGTCGAATCATTTAGCAGGCTGTTCCACGCGGCACGTTCGACGGATCGAACCGTACGAGGATCAACGAAATTCCGCAATAGGACGAGCGATGCGACAAGAAGCTCTCTCGTAACCGGCCTGCCTTTTAATCGGACCCCGAGAACGGTGGAATGCCGGATTAATGAGTCTGCTAGCTCCTTCGATACACGTCCGCTGACCGGTCGAACGTGTCGACAACGCGCAACAACGTGGTGGATTAAAAAACGACTAACGACAAGGAAAATTGCGCGGAACATGGTGGATCGAGATCGATGTGCTGTACTTTTATCTCCTGGCTAATAAAGAAACGCTCTTCGTGGTCGCGTACTGTTTGTTCACATGGGTGGCTTGTCGAGGTGGTCCGACGTTGAAGTTACGCGAAGTTCCGGTGTGTAAACACGCTGACTTCTATTTGTTGTTGCTAACGAGGTTAGCACCACCGCTGATGTGCAGAATAAATCAGGATTTTTGAGAGAGACATAATTAAGATTTTAGTTGCGTTTACAACATATTATGCTGTAATTATATTTTTGTTATAATTAGCAGTATCATATTTTAGAACATTTCTCGTAACACGAGAAGGTTTGAAAGAGCTCGTAGGGACTTATTCATGTCTTAAGAGTTTAATCTTGTCACAAGAGATCTAGAGTTAAATCAGTTTGGAGTGTCCTAATTTTATTTAAGCAACCATACTTGACAAACGTGCGAATAAAGTATGTATCTCGTACCTCATCCACATGTCTCCCTTTCTCATATCTTTCTGCACCTTGTCTGTGAGAGTCAATCGAGGATATGAGTAAATCTTTGCACGCGATCTTGGATGGCTGGCGACGAATTCACGCGACAGCGTTGTTTAGATCTTACGAGAAGAAGAGACAAGTCGACTCGCAGCCGGACAGTCCGCGGGATCGGTGAAATCAAAGGACTATAAGGTATAAGACAGCTTGCCGGCCAACCTGTGCCAGCGGAGAATAACGATTCTTTCGGCCTTGCCAAACAGGAATACGCGCTACCTCCTTTTCTCCGCGTCCATCCTCGTTCCTTCTCTATCTCCCAGCCCCGGTGGATCGTTGTGCAGCGTAGGTCGCCGATGCGTGGACGGGCTTCGGATAGCTTGTCACCGCAGTAG
Source organism: Megachile leachella (assembly GCA_963576845.1). NCBI lineage: Eukaryota > Metazoa > Arthropoda > Insecta > Hymenoptera > Megachilidae > Megachile > Megachile leachella. The sequence continues at coordinate 3,913,948 of OY756257.1, forward strand.
CCCCAAAGTAAATGCGCTCCTCTTATTATTCGGACAGAAGATTTAAGCGCAGCTCGCTCGCACATGAGTTATGCTCAAAAATTGAGGTTACCCCAGGCCCAGGACTGCCAAGCCACCGAGAGCTACCTTCGAGTCCCTCTTCCACTTTTATCCCTTCCTACTTCTTCTCGTCATTCCTCTCTTTCTCTTTCTTTCTTTCTTCTCGGAGCCGTCTTGATCCTTCGTCCTTTCCCGCGAACCCCTCTCTCTTTCTCTATCTCTCCTCGCGAGGTACCTTGCGAGGTACCTCTTTCCTTGCTTTTGTTTCGACGATATATTTTCTCTTCGCATCGGGAGAGATCGTTCGTTCGCCCGTTCCCTCGTCCTTGTCGCTCTTTCATCCATCTCTCTTCGGTGTTCCATCCGAAACGGTCCAAGAATCGTTTCTCCTCGGGAATTCGTAGATTATAATAAATGCGTATGCAGTAGCCGGAGGTATAGTTCTCCCGTTTTCTTCTTCTTCTTATTCCTCTACGTCCTTGTCCGTTGTCTTCTCCTCTGCCTTGTCGACCGTTTCCTTTTCGTCGTCCGCTTTTCTCTCCTTCCTTCCTACCCAGACCTCCTCGTCCCTCCTCCTCGACGGCGGTGGCTTCCGATATACGCTGCTCCGAGGAACGACGGCACCGATGGCATGAAATAATTCAATCGAATCGCTCGCAGCCTGGCTCGTTCTCGAGATGAAGTACCGCGAACCCAGGCCCAGCCTGATAGCCCATCGCCGTGCATTGTTTAGCTCTTTCGAATTGCCTGTCGGCTGACACTGTACAACGCGATTTTCACCGTACTTCTGCATCGACAAATGCAAATATTCTTCTCCGTTTTCTCCTTCTTCGCATTTCTTCGGTAATTCATTAACGTTAATCAATCGTTTCTTTGACATTTCGGTCAGTCTGAGAAATTTCTCAGGTCTCTGTTCCAATCTCACACAAGTTCTACTTCTCGAAGTTGTAAGGTTTAGATCTTACAGTGTCTTAATGACTTAGTCACTGTTTCAACTCAATATTTAAGTCTCAATGTATCGATCTTAATGGCTCAGCTTCAATATCTTAGTCCCAGTGTATCCTCGACCAGTTTCAATATTGCCTCAGTGTCTCAATTAACGTCTCAAAATCTGTGTGTCTTAATATCTCAAAGTCTACAAGTTTTCTAATAAGTTCTATCATTGGACTAAACAGAGACTGTTAAGAAAATTGGAAACATTTCGCTGTACGATGTGCATAACTCCTCAAATCGTTGGCAGTGTAATGGAGTAAAAAGACGTATCGTAACAGGAGTGATTTGAGAATGCGCTTTCTCGGGCATTCGTATCGGCCATTGGATACGCGTCGTTCTATTAAATATTCAATGATCGCCGACTATCGGTATCCCGTGCAAGCAAAGCGCGTTTCAACAAGTTCCAACGCGGGGCTATATTTCAGCTGCACGAGGTAACAAGCTAATCGATGCCTCTGAGTTATACGCAGTCTATCCTATTTACCAACTATTTATCTCGTTAACCGGTGGCGACCGCTTGAACCGTGCACGCACGATATTTAAAAGCGGCATTTCCCGCCGTAATCCAGCGTCGTCCACTAGACAAGGTTCGACGTTTCAACGGTTCGTTACTATCCGACGATTTCGATATTTAATATCGAGCACGGGTCGTATAACGTGATAAGCGTCCACGCAACGCAAGTTTCGTCCAGCGTTAAGTAACGAGATAATCAACGGTCCATGGGGTCTCTAAGGGGACTCGTACAGCCCAGAGTATTTATCTCGTTACTCGTGCACGGGGGTATTTAAAGACGACACACGAGCCGCTCCTACATCGAATCTAATTAAGGTCGTCTATGCAGATGCATAGAAAACGAGCGGTTCCAAGTGCGTACACGTAGCACCGGGCCCCGATACGTGCGCGTTCATACGAACCGATACAGGTAATTATTCACTGGCCATGTTAAATGTCCGCGTACCTAGTCGCAAAACTGTTGCGTAATGTATCATGAGAGCACTGCAAATACCAGCCACTCTAACGCGTTGCGATCGAATCGAAATTAATCGGTGCCCCGAACCGGTTACGAAACCGTTGTGTCTATTAACGCTGAGATACGTGCGAAACGTCAACGAATTCAAATTTACGAGCGGACGGATTTCCTTTCCTAACGCTTCATACTCCACTTTTTTCTCTGCGCTGACAGATGGTTTATTGCCTTAGAACTTCGATTTTTTCACTGTACGCGATCTTATACGCGTAATTCAGGGATGAGCGTGGGCTTGATGCAAGCGTTGGTAGTGTTAGGGAAACTTGTTGTGTGAGAAATTTTTATAATTACCGATTTATAAAATACGAGGTTTCTAACTGACAAGGAAAGGCACGCAAGTGTCCCCCTCCGATTTTGATGAAACTTCGTAGGTTTGTTAAGCAGGCAAAAATAAGGGACACGTATTTTTTTTATCGGCTGAGACGCAGGTTTAAGGGGTGAAACGAGCCCTTAAAGTTTCGACCCCTTTTGGCTATCTCGAAAACCATCCGAGATACATTAAAACGTCTAATAGGAAAGTTGTATGGTTTTTTCCGTACAATAACAGAATGTTAACGAATTTTGCAAAATACAATTTGTTTATAACAAAAAAATTTTTCATAACCTTATTTTATGCCAGGCGTCAATGCATCGCGATGCATTTTGTGTTCTTTTTTCGGAGCGCGATAGTTTTTCGTTCGACGAGCAGTCTCGTCAAAACCACAGAACAATAAAGATCTTTGCTTTGTAAAACATTTATTAATTATCCCTCGACCTCCTACAAAATCAAGTAATCAAAATTTTTAAATTTCTAAATTCTTGAGTAAAATTCCTTACTGAGACATTTAGATTTCCAGTTCTCCAAATCTCTAAAGTTCCTTGTTTAAGAGATTGAGATCGGTTGTTAGAGACTTATCTCAGAAAAATGTGAGTTATGTCCATAATACTTTGGCTTAATGACTCAGCTCTCATCCAGTTGGAATCCCGGTTTATTGTCCCCATACTGACAAGTCTAAAAGAAATTGTTCCCATATCTTAAGATACTCTCCGAAATATGTACTTCTGTAGATACCAAAGAAAGTCGAAAGCTCGTAGCTTCGCATTCTTGGCATTATTCGATTAACGAGTTCAATTATATTTGGGGTACGTTAATATCGGGGTGTAAAAAAGAATATAGAATAGTGTAGATGCAACGGTGGTCGATGTAAACGGTGGAGCAGAGTCCGGCATTCGCGCGCCAGAGAGTTTTTAATTTCCCGCAAAATAGAATCTTTCTCGCGCTCTAACTACGGTCCACGCCCATCTCTTGTCCCACGCAGTGATAAAGCAAATAAAGCCGCTCGCGCCGCGCCACAATAAACCCCCGCTCGAAATCGCGTAATTTAAATAAATTTACATCCGTTTGTACGCGAATAAATTTCACTTCGTTCTTGGTCCTCTTTCCCCACCCCTGGTTTACCCGTTGTCCCATTCTCCCTTTCTCTTTCGATCGCGTCTCTCCCTCTTGCTCGTTCGCCACGATTTCGCCGTGCTCGTCGTCGTTTCTCTTATCGTGTCCCGTGGTTGTCTGCCTACCGTCATTCCCGTCCCCCATTGGTCGGCGAAATCATTTTGGCAAGCCGGCCCCTGCGGTTTCTCCTTTTCCACCGTCGATGAATAATCAAAAAGGGGTGTCTTCCAGCGAAATTCCGCGCCGTTGATAACGACGCTGTAGCTTGAATGGCCCTGCACAGCCCTGAAACCTCCACAATAAGTGTATTCAAACGAAATTTCGCTGATCGCGAGGGTGGCACAATACCAACGCTTCTTGTCTTCTTTCGAATGCCGCTTATTAACACGTTAAATGGTACTGTGAAAATAGCCATGTGTTGTAATTGTTTAGACATTTCTTTAATTTTTTTTTCTTTATAGAATTGATGTAACACGATTGGGCTATATAATACGATAGTGTAACGTTAGGTGATGCAACGTCTGGTGATTCAACGGTGGTAATTTAGCTTGTGGTAAGCTAACGTGTAATAACTCGTGGTAACATGTGATAATTCAATTCAATTGTGGTAATGCATTGCGTCATGATCCAACATGTAATACAACACATGGTGATCTATCACTTGGTGATCTAGCGCATGATAATACTCGTGATGGTTTATCACGTGGTAAATCAACGCGTATTGATCTAATATGAAGTAATACCTACATCGCGTTGTGATCCACCAATATGTCACGTGATAGCCCATCACTTGGTGATCCAGCGCGTGTTAACATAAGTTGTAATCCATCGTTTGGTAGTTGCATGGTGATTTAGTATATTGTCATCCAACACATGATGATCTATAGAGTGATTCGCATGATAACATAGCTTGATGTTTCACAGTGATTCTTCGTCGCGATCCAACTGGTACAACTCGTGATGTATGGTAATATAACTTGTAATGATTCAACACATGGTATTACAACATGAGATAATCCAACGTATGGTAGTACGACACATGGTAATCCAACGCGTTGTGGTCTAATACGTCATAACGCGTGCAATAATTCAACGTATTACAGCACATAAACTACGATGTAATACGTAACTACACCTGCGACGTAACGTAAAACAGTGAGACACTCTTAAGAATATTAAATTTATTGATCTGTAATAACTTTATAATATTCGACGCGTAACGATTAGCATTTAAGCCGTTCAAACGATATCTGCATATCGCCGCTCTTTGAAGGGATCGACCGATCGAGATGCGATCTCGCAGTATCACCGTCCGATTTTTTTCAAAACCCCAAGGATCGATAACGAGAGAATAAAGTCGGCATCATTTGTGACGAATATTTAAAACCTCGAGGATTGAAGAAATGTAATTTCTTCGACCACAGCGTTGTCGTGCAAGTCATTAATAAATGAGACGATCGAAGTTCTTTCGATACGATACTCAATCGAAGATAAACCGTGCTATAATTAAAACCTGACTCATCGGTCGAATCGCATAAATCCTTTGAAAAACAAATATCAAAGCGACGACGAATCGATTAAAGGGCGCAATTAACCGGTCTTTGTACCAGGTCTTTTCAACGAGCTGTTTGCGAAACAGTGACGCGCGCGCATCGAATAAAGCGGCTCTTAACGAACGGACTTCTTAAAAAAAAGAGACGAAGGAACCCATTCATCCGGATGGTCCCGTTACGATGAGTCTCGTCCTCGCCGTGCCAATCATTAGCGTATTTTGCTTCTCTTTTTTCTTCCTCGTCCTTCCGTTTATTCTCCCCTCGACGATCCTTGCGAGCATTCGCCTCGTACACGTTTTAGTGCTCTTTTGTCGGTATCTTTTGCGGCCCCTCGTCGTTTCTTTAAATCTCTCGCTGCATTTGCTGCATTAACGCGTTACTTCACCGTACAGATTCACCGGCGGATTTCTCGCCGCCAGGCTAAAGTGCCGCTTCAACGGCAGACAAACTTTTAACGATCGAACAGACGAATACAAAATGGTCTTTCCTCGTATGCCTACTGCCTCGCTTCACCTTGCACGCCGATCATTTGTAATGCATTAAAAGCATGCTTGCGTATTTGTCGGATCGACATTCAACAAAGTCACCGCTGTAACGTCTCTCATCGTCGCTCGATTACGAATCACGTGAAATTCCTCGGGCTCCGAGGTGTCAATTAACCGACGCTCGAATATTAAAACAGCGATACCAAGACGGCTCGTTTTGCCGAAAGCTCACCGACGCAATAAACCTAGCGACACGAGGTTCCTCCGTTTAATTCGAGCCAATGTTTCGTCGCTCGAGTACGTTCGAACAGGGAGCGGCAACGAGCAAGAGGGTCGCGCACAAAAGGAACGGAAACGAGGCAGGAATCAGCGTTAGAAGCAGCTCCCCCGTCGGCGAGGACATAAACTCCAAACGCTTCTGATCGTATCGAGGCAGCATCGGGCCCCGAACTCTATACTTCGCGACAGTTCAGATAAGAAACATTATTTACAGCGAAAACTGTCTCTCCGAGGGTGGCACTAAAACAGACAGCCAACGCGCGCCGCTCTTTGGAAACCCTCCCATTCTATCCGTAGACTGCATTGTGTCTGTCTGGTCGAACGTTAGACGCCAGACGTAGACGGCAACCGTCTTCTATTCCTCTGAGCGGAGTCGCGAGCGGAAAGAGCCCAGTCAACGCGGAATCAATGAAGACTGGGGATGATATACGGCGAGTAGACGCCGGATAACGCTCGCTCTTTCTGTTAACCCTCTCGTGACGTGTTCGAACGTCGACGGGGGATGTAATAAAGCCGATAATAACACCGACCCACGGATATTTAGTGCTAGCTGTAAATCTTCCCGCAAATCGACGCTGCTGTTCCATCTATGGCATACATTACTACCGTACACTTTGATGCAACCACTTCCTTAATTCTTTCTTCATTCATTTTTCAAGCGAAAGATCATCTAGGGTAGTACACTTTACGTCACGTATGCTCAGTCATGTGACGTTGCGTTAAATCATTTGGTACGTGATCTGTGGAGGGAATTTTCCTTAAATAGCATTAGCGAATCTATTCAGTTTTGCAAATGGTGAACAGTGTGTTAAGATGAGTAGTGTTTAGATTAAAATTTCTTTGAACTTTCTCTACGTCTTAGATCTACCTAGTTCTTCCTAGATTCAACGTTTTCCTAAAAGTTGTAGCAAAATGTCCCTCTCCCTCCATATTAACCAAAGGAAACCTACATATCACTTAAGTGTACGCACTCCTTCGCCGTAAGCTGACATGTTTCTCGAGCGTGTAAAATAGACGTAAAACACCGCGGGAGCGCATCTCAACAATACAGTCGGCTAAAAATGAAAAGTCGCCTCAAGCTCGCTCTATGACTTTGTTTTCTCGAAGCAATCGTTATTTTCTTCGAATAATATTTGAATAACTCAGAGAAGGAATTCGAAGATTCATGGTTATCAAATAATTGACCGGTTCCAAATAGATAATTCTCAAGGTGGGCGGACACAAGGAGACGCGCCAAAACGGGAAATATTTGATCGTTTCGAAAGCGTGCGACTCGCAGCGGGGCTAGATTCTTCAAATTTTCGTGAAAGGATGTCGCTGGCCACCGAAACGCCGGGATATTAGCGGTCCCATTAGCGATGACATTCAGATATCCATTAAACGCGCCAGATAAGCATACATTATGCAAATAGGATCCCGTCGTACACTCAACTCGTTAATACAATTTATAGTCGGCGCGTCGTTTAACCAAATGGAGAGTCGCTTTTATTTTACGCGGCCCACGATTAACCGTGTACGATGGTGATCCTTCTCGCAGGATGGCCGGTTCGAGGATAAGAGCAAGCTGACGAAGCAAAAGCCAGGATCGATATTGAGAGACGGACGGAGATAAATACTAAATCACCGGTAGAATTAGCTGTATGTTCGTCAGTTGGTTCGGAATAAATGAATTCATTCAACGCATGTTACCTCTTCGATATCCTCGGAAACATTGTACATTCAAGTAATTTGCACAAATTAACTTGTGCAATCTGTATAGGCATGAATAGAAATTTGAAGATAAGGTTATAGTTAATTTACAGCGAGTTGGCGTAAGTGTGCAAACAGATGTTTGAAACATGATTTTTTTTCTTAATTCTACCTTCGATATTTTGTAAAAGGTGTCGCATTATTTTGAAATTATACGAGGTAAATTTTGTGTTCATAACTTCTGTCTGTCGTCAAGAACTTGTATATATCAGATAATCATTAGGAACCAGATTTTTCAATTAATTTAGCAAATACTGTATCTTGTGTACGTTACAAAAGTCGTCAGGTTTGTTTTAAAATTTAATTACATCATTGTGGAAATGATGAAAATTAAATTTTGCTTCTTAATTTTGCAAAGCTGACAAGAGTAATTCAGTATTTTACAGTTCACTTTTATAACTTAGAATGACTGATATTCTCCGGATCTCGCGCGAGCAAAATTAACCTCTAATTAAACTGAAAATTGGAATGGAATTATGACCTATTTGTTTAAGAACTGCAATTGTTTAATTTGCACAAATTACCTAGAACTATCGCTGACTGTATTGTATGATTCCTCGAAAGAAACTCGACGCTGCCTTTCGACCAACTCGCTCTAACAATATAATTACGAGCAGCAGTTATGCGATACTCACGACCCAGAACTTAACGACTGTCGTCCAGACGCATTTAAGTGGCTAGAAGATGGCCTCCGCGTTGACGTACGTGTTCCAATTCGACCACGGTGGAAACCGTTTGCATTTCACGTTAAAGATCTAATCGCTAAAGGAAAATGTGGAAATCGCTGTCATGATTATTTCGTTCGAGTCGCAGTAAACAACCGTGAACGATTCCTCGATAGATCACCTACTAGAGCGGTAAAATTGCGAAATTTTTTTGCACATGCACTCTATTGCGTCGGGTTGATTAACTACCAGAGCAGTTTAATATTTTGTAGGTAGAAGCTGAAGTTTACAAAGTTTGGATTCTTCTTGGTTTTCTTAACTGCGACGGTGCCTCAGGGAAGTTTCCGCGGTGAACGTCGCGAAAAATAAAAGCGATTTTGCGTAATTATCGGAAAATACTTTTCTACCTCCTCTGGCTTTGACGCGCTGCTCGGTGCCTTAAAATGTCCCGGTAACTTTGTCGATCACGGGGAAAGCGTATTCTTTCGTGCGGCGGTTGCTCCAGACAGTCGCAACGGAGACGTCGATGATGGATGGCAGTCGGACCGAGAACGATTTGTCTCCCGCGACCTAGGAAATGTGGGAATGCAAACAACGATCGCGCAGGTCGTGAAAGTTTCTTCAAAGGCCAAACGTCGGTCCCAAAGCGACGCCGAGTGACGCCAACTACAGCGCACGTGGCTAGCATGGTACCCACATACCCATTTAGACGTTACAAATTGATTAGTGCCATATAGCTTAAACTCACTCTCAATTCCAATATTTTACACCTTTTTATACTGTCATACTTTTTACGCTTCTACAAACTTATCTGTACTGCTCTTAATATTACAAAGGTATTACAAATTACACTAATATAAAAGGTATTATAAATGACATAATACTAACGTGAATTGAAATCAGAACGGTCTAATGAATGACGTCAATTTATTATATTAAACTCAACATTGATTTGTCGCAGTTATGAAGCAGTTGTGCATATTCAATTTATTTACACAAGAGATAACACATACAATATCTTCACACAGGTACTCACATTGATCTGATCTTAAAGCATGTAAGATTATAATAGTTGAACAGACTTAACTCTCTTAAAAATTGAATCAGAAATGTGAATAGGTTAAAAGGCGGTAGGAAGAAGATGTGATGCGTGGAGATTTGTTGATTCTCGAGTAGATAGACATTAATTAAATGGAAGACTCGATGCTTGAGCTTCGGTCAAAGTCAAGTGTCTGCCGTGGTGCGGTCGTATCGTGTGTGTACATTTGCGTTTGTCGTGTTTCACGACAGAAATTTCCGTGGATGGTACCCACGAGAAGGGTAACGGTAACGGAAATGCTAATGTGACGGCCGGCTCCAGGAAATACCTAAGCAAAGGAGCGACACCAACGACGACAAAGACGCGCAAGCCCGGGGATATCTCGTGGCGCTGAGCTTGTGTCTTCATCCCCTGACGCTTCTTGCATCCTCGTGCAAAGTGGATGCGGTGAATCACGATGAAAGGGCGTCCGGTCATCGAGTTTGGACGACAGCCTGTTGTGTATGCATGTATATTACCAGACTCGAAGAAACTTGAAAGTACCTTCACAACGAATTATTATTACGCGTTTTAAACTTCGTAAGCACTGCCAGCTTCAAAATTAGGACACTCTTTTATTAATTATTTGCTTTCACGATTTTTCTGCATCTTGCTGTGCTTTACTATTTAATAATCTACTTTTGCTATTTTACAATTCTTTCGTCATTGTACTGTTCACTATTTCATTTCTTTACCGTGTTATAATATTAGAGTTCTCTTCCATCCTTCCACCCATTGTATTAAATTACTAATTCTTTTTATATACGTATGTTGTACAGTTATATTATTATAGTATAAGTATGTTATTACTTAAAATATTTCGTCGATTTAATCTTTAGGAGAGATTTAACCCGCCCTAATAGCCACTAAAATCAGAACATTTCTCTTTATAACAGGTTACGAAATCGTTCCGGAATGGGGCGCACGTGAAAACTCGGCACGAAATTTCGTTAGTGTCGTGACGAACATCGAATTTCGATTTACCGCCAGCTAGGAAACCAGCAAACACAGTGGTACCCAGAAAAACGTCCACTTACGTGGAAACGGAGTATCACGGACCTGGATAAAGTCCCGTTTCTACATCAAAGTTCAATCTCACCGCAAAACGACAAAATCGTACGTTTGACAATCGTCGAAAAATTTCAACGATACAAACTTCTTTGGCAACATATAACTACTCGTATATCAATCAAAATTATTTTGCACCCTATATTAAAGCACATGTTGTATTTTGTACAAAATAATTAAATGAAAAATAATAATACTTATAATCATGTTGTCAGTGTATGTCTATTTATTCTTTCAATGACTATATTCAGTAATATTTTCTATAACTGTCTTTTATTTTGGGAATTTTCATATTATCTCTGGTTATTGTGTGCATGGCATTCAATGTTCTGTCATATTTTATAACTTCCTCAGTAGTTGAGATAATTAGAACTAATCAACCATTGCAACAAAGATAAAACAAGTAAAATAAATGGAGATGTAACATTTCATATTTAAGGATCAAGATTCAACTAAACATACACTAAACATATGAGTTTAGTCATATGCATGACCAGGTTACATCACATTGTTCCGTTCCAGAGTGTTTTGTTATATCGTATCTTTTGAGTGTCCGTCTATATTTTGTTAACAACTCTGAATGTAGAAAAATATAATGCATACAAAAAATTTTGTAAATTTGAAAATATTGCGTAAAGGGACGAATCGCACCCCCGTCCCGGGCCCAAGAGCAAGTAGGATTGGCGAATTATTATTAAATGCCGTCAAAACAGCGAATTTATTTCGGCGCGGTATCTTATTGATGTAGCAGTGGACCGCAAGGTCCGTGGGCCGCGCCGCGGGAGGCAAACGGGCCCCACCGGTACTACAAGGACCATAAATTTCATCGGATCCAATATCATGCCTGTAACTCGTTAAGCTTTTAACCTCGTCCCTTAACGGCATGCCTATCGCCGCGATATTATTTTGATGCCGACCGCCAGATATCAATCAGGCCATTGTTGTTGCTGGCCGATCTCTCGCTTGGCCCTGTCGCTCGCCAATCGCTCCGTATACGTTCGTGAACCACGATTTCCGAGCGTGTGAGTAACCGAGCGGAATCATGAAACGTGTCCTCTGCCGTTACTGAATAATCGAAAACGTTGAGTGCACGTCCGTGTTACGTCCGGACGTCTCCGAAACGTCTTCGTGCTAGGCAAACGCGAACACCGCCACCTCGTGGTCCATGGAAAACCCTTCGGGACCAAACTACTTCAAGGTCGTTTGCGTTGCTAAATCCCGTAGTTGCTCTATCGATTTCCGGCGATTTTCAATCACGATCGGAAGACGCTGCTACGGTTTCGCGATGGGTTTCGCACAGGAAACTACGGTTAATGGCGATCGGATAGCGGTCTTCGATGTCGATTGGATTCTCGAGGCTGGAAATCTTGAACTTTCAAAGTTTCAGAGTTTCAGGGTCTTAAAGTCCTAGAGTTTCAAAATTACAAACTTCTGAAAATTACGGACTCCTGAAGTTACGGAGTTTGAAACTGAAATTTTGGAGCCCCAGGATTTCGAAGTCCTAAAGTCTTCAAATTGTGACATTTCAAGGTTAGAGAATTTTAAAGAGCCTCCAAACTTAAAAATTCCAAGACTCTAGAACCCTTAAATTTTCAAAGATAGAACCTTCTAAAGATGGAACCTTCCTGAAGTTCCAAAGTGAAAAAGTTTCAGTACTACCCAAAGTCCTAAAAATCTCAAATACTCCAGTTCCAACATCCCACAGTTTTGAAGCCTCAAGAAAAATTCACAAGTCTCCAAATACCCCAAAAATTCAAGTTTCAAAAATCTCCAAATTTCGAAATAACAATATGTATATTTCTCAAAGCTGCCTTGTTTCTCGAAGAATTATTAATCGTCCTAAATTCGGCATATTGGAGAAGCTCCCTCTTCGACGAAACTGTAGAAAGTTGTTCATGAATTAAACATGCAGCTCTCGACTTGAAATACTGCATATTTATGCACATTCCATCGGATGAGTCAAATACCCCAGAAAATGTACGTCGTTTAAAGAAAGGTTTAACTCGGAGAAACGTTCGTAGCGATAATTAGCGAGGTGGATGCATCGAAGTCGTGCTTACGCTTCAGCTGTTGATTTGCTCGATATCGGCCTCTTTTGCGTCTGTTCGTCACGGCGACGACATCGGGAAGACAGCGTCTCGCGTAGGTATCAACCGTGATTACGGTATCTACGGTATCTTGATTAGTTTCACGGCGTCGTCGCCAAACTTTCGTCGTTAGCTAATTGGCGCCCGCGTCAAACCGCGTTGTTTGCACGAGCAACGGTGTACATATGCCGCGGCGGCCTGACGTGACTTTGTTTTAACACGGCCAGTCGTGTATACCTGCAATCTCCTGTATACGCGTTGCTTCTCTTTCTCTGGCTCTCTGATAAACGTGCCGAAGTAAAACTGCAATTTGCTCCCTTGACAAGGACCTCTAAGCGTTCCCACTTTGCGAGCCGAGCCTGCTAATTGCGACCCACCTGTGCGAAGGAATTCGTCGGTTTTTCACCACCGCGAAATAATATGATTCTGACAAGATACGTTCAAATTTATGATGTTCATGAATAATTTGTGTCTTCTGACATATGTTTTTTATTTAATACAAATTTTTGGATTCACATTTGGCTTGATATACGTTCTTATATAGGTAGATGACTGTACTTCCAAATTTTCATACCACGATGTTAGATATTTAATATCCATAGGTCTCCATAGCAGAAAGATTTCTAAAATTCTTTGGTGATTCATGGTTCTATGTATCCATAAATTTTTTAATTTCCTATGTCCTTTTATACGTTTTGTGCATTTTGTGTACTTTGTGCATTTTGTACATTATGCATTGTGTAGATTGTGCATTTTGTATATTTTATGCATTGTGTACATCTTGTGTATAGTGTAGATTTTATACATTTTATATATTTAATACATTTTATACATTTTATGCATTTTATACATTTCATACATTTTATACATTTTATACATTTTATACATTTTATACATTTTATACATTTTATACATTTTATACATTTTATACATTTTATACATTTTATACATTTTATACATTTTATACATTTTATACATTTTATACATTTTATACATTTTATACATTTTATACATTTTATACATTTTATACATTTTATACATTTTATACATTTTATACATTTTATACATTTTATACATTTTATACATTTTATACATTTTATACATTTTATACATTTTATACATTTTATACATTTTATACATTTTATACATTTTATACATTTTATACATTTTATACATTTTATACATTTTATACATTTTATACATTTTATACATTTTATACATTTTATACATTTTATACATTTTATACATTTTATACATTTTATACATTTTATACATTTTATACATTTTATACATTTTATACATTTTATACATTTTATACATTTTATACATTTTATACATTTTATACATTTTATACATTTTATACATTTTTTAAATACTCTTAACTGTCTTCATAGATTTCTGGAATTTTAGATATTCATAATTTTAGATTCATAAATCTGTACATACAAATATCGTTAAATCTCCATACATTTTTATACCAGATTTTTATATTCCTATCTTCTTGTCTTATAAGGATTTAAATAGATAGGAAGCGATTCTTCTGACTTTCTATTAAAAAAGAACATTCTAAACGATAAGTAAAGTGGATGAAACGTTTTGTGCACACCAGTAGAGCCGAATGTGTTTCATTCTGATAAATCCTTTCAAGCTAATGAACGACTCGGTATTCGCAAGGAATATGCAAGATTATTCTTCGAATTAACGTCACGTACAGCTCTGTGCTTGCCAGACGTTATTACATTTCGTGGTAACGACACCGAGATGAACGTAACGGGCGGCGTGACTGTGACATTCTGCAACAAAGACAACTGTCATCCCGCCTTCCTAAAAAAGGGGTGGTCCGCTGACGTGACTGTTGAGCATTATCTCAAAAGATCCGCTTCACAAATCGGTTCCTGCCTCCTCGAGCTCGTTAAAAATTCGTCGGTCTTAACGCGTTCTGACTGTCGACGCACCATATGAGTCACGTCAAGGTTTCAAAGACGTGGCTCAAAATGTGAGATAGAAATTCAGAAACTTGGATCTCTTGGAAATTTAAAGATTTGAGAAATTGAAGAACACAGAAGTTTGAATGCAAAAACGTAGAAATTCAGGATTTTTAAAGTTGTAAACTTTAACAATTTAACAATCTGTAAAACGTGTATATTCGGAAATTAAGAAATTGATTTCAAAACTTGCAAACTGTAAAAATTTAATAGCTTGCAACTGCTCTCGCAACGCGCACGCAAATAAAATTTACACGAAATTATTTAGTACGTTTTACCGGCGAGCAACGGTAAAGCATTTTCTGCAACTCGTCGATCGACGGCTGCATATTGAACATAGAGTTTGCAACGCAGCGCAGTGAACGGGCATCGAAGGGAAAAAAGAAGGAAGTTAATAATGCAAAAGCGCGTACCAGGGGAGGAAAAAACAAAGGATAAAGGGAGGTACACGCGACGTCGAGCAAAGTTGTAACTTTCAGGGAGAAACGTTTCATACACGGTCGATATTAATTAAAGAACGCTGTCATCAGTGTTCGCATTAACGTTCGATGGAAAGTCCGGTCAGTTAATATCGCGTCGTCGAGTAAACGAACGTATGCATAGTTCGAGGCGTTTATGAATATTTTAGAACATCGAAGACATTACGAATGCAACCGGGGTCGCTTTATACTTCTTCGCCATCTTAATCCGGCTTTGCGTCAGACGTTCCGTCAGCCAGAAAATATTTGTAGATGTCCAGCCACGTTGATAATATTCATGACTTGTCGCGCTGTCTATCGGCGGGAAACGCAATGTTGATGATTTAGATGGGCGATCTGGAACCGGTACTCACGAATGTAAATGACGCCGAACAAAGTAAACATTAATTCGGACGTATGCAAAATGACACGAAGTTTCAAAATGAATCGATAAACACCAATGTGATGCGTAAAAAGTGCTTACATTGTTGATAACTTATCCAACTTTTTGGTTTCTCTTATTTCATTAAGGGTTTCGTGCATCGTAAACGGCACTTTACATGTCCCTGATCCACCTGACGTCCATTAACTTCTTCTATGTTTTATTTTGAAGCAACTTTTGAAACTGTCTGCTTTGAGATAAACTCTCTTAGTTTGTTTTATAGGTTACTTCGTGCATCAAAGTGCAGTACAAACATTTTTAATCGTGATCTTACGATATTTACATAAAACGCAGATTGAAATATTTGCAAATAGCGATTAATGTTTTTGGACAGAAATAATAATCGACAATATCAGGCAAACTTTTCTGCGTAATTTATGTTGGATTAATTCGTGATTGAATCTCGGTAGTGGTTTCAAGTCAGTTTGCGAAGCGAATACACTCTGACGTGCTTCTCGCGATGAGACTTTTTTCGTTGAAACGATGCGAATAAGACCCTCTTGGCGTCAAGACATCATTCGTCATGCAGAACACGTGCAAAGGTTGAAGCCCATCATGATCAGGGAACACACTTACGGTATTAATAATTTATATCTTACCTGTGTCCTGTAATTAAATATCTATAATTGATAGACATGTGGAATGACAGATAGAGCTACAAAGGAATTAAGCTATCGTAGCTGAATAGAGTTCACAGTGACATTTTATGTGATTCGATATATCATTACTGCAATTAAAAATTATTTTTGTCTGGTACTTTTAATATTAGGATGTATATTAATATAGCTACATATACATATAGCAAACTAGTATAGCTAACTAGTACAATCATAAGACATAATATATTCATGGAGAGTAATAATTGTAATATATGTCAATGAAGCTTAATAGAATTGATTCACAGAGTAACAGAGTTAACAAAAATTTACAGAAATTATTTTCTGAAATTATGCTTGCATAAAAATGCGCAAAATTTGTGCGATGGCGACCACACGCAGAACGAGCCAATTAGGCAAGAAAGAAAAATTGTCAGAAAGTTGGACGCAGTGACCCATCAAAATTCCTGTGTATCCAGTCCTGACTGTATCCAGGACCGTATCCGGTGATTATCAGAGGTTGGGACTGTTTTCTCGTTTCTCGGATCCGGCGGACCCAGGGACGTCTTAATCACGTTCGATCGAGAGGCCTCGGGCCACGCTTCAGTCGATACTCTGTAAATCCAGCAGCGAGTCAAGTTCTTTTACACGATCGGAAAAACGAGTTCGCCGTACGTGTCGTGTATATCCGGCGACACGCTCCCCGATTCCCTCGGCCCTCTCATTCAGCGGCCTTCTGCTCGATCGTTCGCCGGTTTCGCGTGCACACGGGGGCAGATTAACGTCAATGGGGCGCCACGCGCGCCGTTTTTCTCTCGGATGTCCGTATCCGCCGGCTCGTCGTATCGTTCTCGCAGCCGACTCTATTTGTCCTTATTTATCGGTCTGTCCGCGCGACTTTTTCCCCGATTCCCAATGCATTATCTTGATCGATTACTCGTTACGACGCTGATTTATATTCCTGTGCGTTCCTCGCCGAGCTTCGTCGTCGTCGCGCCGCCGTCGAGCGTCCCGCTTCCGCGCCGCGTTCCAGCCGATTTCTGGACCCCGCCAGCGGGAAACTAGCTCGCGATCGACCACCACGATCCTTCGCCACGATACAGCCTGCCAGGGAATATACGACTCGGTCAGGTACGAGCTATTAATACGGCCAGGCACGCGGACCCACGCGATTACTCGACTTCCAACAACGTCGCTTCTTCGATGCCCATTCTTGGATCTGTTCGCCGGTTTCACGGTTCAGCTGGATCGTGATCGAAGAAGAAGACCGAGAGTTATCCATGAAAAGCATCCTCACGGATTTCGATGACCTTCAAATGCGTTGTTAAAGACAGGAGCACGCTTTTTAGGTCGAGCAAGAAAAAGACAGCAGAGTTCACCGCAGGCAATCGAAAGCGAGAATGCTCCTGGGCGATAATTCGATTAAGAAGAAAAAGTAGTCGAGCGTGTAACGGATACTTTAATTAACGCATCTGTCGGAATGGATTTTAATGAAACGATCATGGGAGCAATGCGAATTTTCGTGTCAATTTCATTGCGGCCCTTTTTCCAGCCGTTAATAATGGTTTTTCAGCGGTACCCCGAACGATATCGGGTTTAATATCACAGTCGGAAATGCAAATCACCGGACAGGGTTTTAAATAAAAGGGACTGCATTAACGGTCAGCCGGCCGCGAGTAATCCTCATTATTATTTTTTTTATCAAATACGCGTGCCGCTATTTTTTTTTTTGTTCGTTATAAATACGTTCGGGTGGGCGCGGAATATCGAAAATCCGAGATTTCATAAAAATGAATTTTCGGCCAATACCCGATTACATCGAGCGTCGGGCGTGCAACCGCCCGGCGGAAGCGCAATGATCGTTTAGCTACGTATTTTGTTTCCCACAAAAATGAATTTAAAAAGGGGAGAAAAAGAGGAAAACAATAACGCGAAACATCAATATGCGCAGCAATGTTTTCGTCCCGTTAATCCGGAAATAACTTTTATAATTATTAATATCGTGTATAGTTAACAATGAAATACCGCAGTATATTAGTTATACAGTGCAGTACTCTATATTATAATAATGTTATACGATAAAAATATACAATTATTATTTTTCACTTGAACATAATTGTTTTTCTGCTTTCCATATTTAATCACTGTAAGGTATGTTGACGGTTCCGCAACCGAGATCGTTTACGAATAGACGAAGCACAGGAGGCATTCGGTTGAATTGTTATTAACAACGTATTTCAGCTGCAGCGAGTAGTTAATAGAGGTACAGAAACTAGTTGGCAAGATCGACAGGAACCGGTATATTAAGTTCGCTTCCAAAGCGGTTGGGTATTTGTCGTTTGTTAAGTAACAGAGTGATCGATAACAACCAAACGATTCTAGGACGCAGTAACCGGAGAGCATCAGTTTCGAGGAAAATTAACGAAACTCAATCCTCTTTCGGGCGGAATAATTCTCCTTTGAATCGTCTGAAAATGGACGGATGCGCGTTTGCGTGTCTTTTCGAAATTTCCCGAGTGAAACGAAACTCGATTTTTGACGACCAAAATGAATCGTCGAATATTTCAAGAATGCCAGAAATTATGCAAGATGAAACGTGAATAGAAGACGGTGCACGTAAACGCGGTCGAAGATGAAGCAAGGTATTCCAGCAATTTCCGGTTACCTTCATAAGTTTCGTTACATCCATTCTCCCTAGCACTGAGAACACTATTTTCTAATGCATGACGTTCTCCGACGACCTGATTTCTGATTAGGGCATTACGAATTCAAAGGGAACGAGCCGTGCCGCTCATGAACCATCCCGTTTTCAGCCTTCATCTTCCGACTGTAACGTCACTTCTTTCCGACTCGAATTCTCGGCTCGTCCTTATCGGACCTTGTCCCGTCGAACAGTCGAAGATAAACTCCGTAAAAGGCTCGAACGGACCTTAATTAGACGGCGCCCCGTTAATTAACCATCGGCTGAAAGCACTTTTATACCGGGCTAAGAATCGGTAGCGGAAAACAGACGAGATAATACTAGGAATTATAAAATAACTGTCCTTTACCGGCACCCGATAGGTCATCTCAGACTTCTTTACGCGTATCGCGTCAACTGGTAGTGTACCATAAATCTACCGGTCTCTTCTGTAATTAGTAGCCGCACCGAAATTGAATCGATTAAGTGCTATCCGCCGGGACGAGATATACTATCGAAAGTATGCGGACACTTACTTACACTTGATTTAATTGCCTACTGTAACACCTATGCATGTGTACTTTTAATTGCCTAAAACATTTTCGTTATTTATACCGTTAGTATAATTTATGTAAGGATTGTATACATTAGTACCACATTATTATCTCACTGTGAGGTTTGCATCTTAGTAGCAACTAAACATGTTCGTAATGACATGTCTTTTAGCACCAATTCCAAAGCAATAGATCGAGCACCCTTACAAAGGGACACATCATTTAAATATTTCAATTTTCCAACATAAGTAAAATAGGTCGGACAAGAATATATGGTTAAGAACAAAATGTGTTAAGAACATGGTTGCTATCGAGTAGGTCGGCTACGAAGGAGGCAATCTATCGACGAACAATACGCGTCAACGAGTACCGGGTAAAAAATAATTAATTAAGCGAGCGAAGGGACCATAGGTTCCAATCAATATTATCGCTTTGGAGAAATCGGGAGCATCGATTCCCATGAAGCACCGAGGCACTGTTCGAGCAGGTAGATCCGATCTAGCCAGATCACATCCGCCTGCTCGATCCCATCTCGCTGTTCCGGCTGTTTCGAACTCGGTGCAACGAACCCGATGCTCGCCGATCACAGGCCGCATCCCCAACGTCGTTCCGCGAGCGATTCGAACACGTGCACGCGGGTTGAGGGCGCGTGTATGCGTGAGCGAGCGTGTGTGTCCCCGCGTGTGTCCCGATCTTCTCGTTCCTCGAGAAAAAGTGCCGGCACGGCCCGTAAATCAATCGTCCGGCGACGAGGAGCCCAGCCGAACCGCGCGTAGAAATCGTACGGTGGGCCGGGCTTAATGGCGGTTCGGCTCGCGTGTTAAACACCGGTTATCTTGCCGATCGGTAAGTTTTATGTTTGCCCTTAGCCCAACTGGTCGCGTGCTCGCCGTGGGTTCAGATCTTCATTGGTGGACCCCCGGTCCCTTTCGAACGGGCGGAGCTTTGCCGCCGATATCTTGTAAGTCGTCTTGTAACGGAGACGAGCTCTGTTACGCTTTGGCTTCGTTACGCGTGCCCTTTCTTCCCCGTTACTTCGATTCGACTTACACAACTGTCCGAAGCCTTTCGCGTGCCCTCGTGTGAGGCAGACGCAGCTTGCACTTGGCACGGGTTCAGGGTTCATTATGCGGGAGATGTAAATGCGGAGGTGATGATCGGTAACTGGCTGTTTGATGCGGCAACCTCGTGTTTAGGCTAACTTCGTGTGGATCTAATAGGGATTTGCTGGAGAAGGTCGAGATTCAATCTTTGAGTCACTGTTTAAAGTTCTGCGTCTTGAAGCTGAGATACATAATGATATTAATGAGCTTTTAGCAAAGTAAAACATTGCTTAGCAATTAGTTCGGACTCTAATCCTTTATACATCAATTCTCTTGTTTCCTCCGCCTGCAGAACGGTACACGTTTCACAAGGTCTTACTAATAGCACTACCACTCCATATTCAGAAGCGAATAAATCCGAGTCAATATGGAATAAATCAAGAGTACGGAACAAATCTCGACAGTTAACATTATAAAGTATCTACAACATCGCATTAAACTTTGATGAATCGCTAGCTTGAGCTGCATCTTACCAAACACACGATTCTTGTTCACGACGTGCGATATTAAATGTTTCAATTACTAAATGTGACGGTCAGTCACAAAAACATGTACCTTCGTGTCCGCGGAGAGTGATTGCACCAAGATGCACGGCAATTAGAGTCGATATATTTCATTCCGACATTCTCGTCGTGGTAGATATCGTAGATTACCGATATCAAACCCGATTTCCAACGGACACGACTTGCCGTTGTTGCACCGGGTCTCTTCCTTCCCGTGGCAGAGTGTACGTCGCCCAAGGCTTTTCCATGAAGCCTTTGTTCGCTCCATAATGAATTCAGTAAGTTTTGTCGAGGGTGGTAGTTTCCTGCTGGCACCCTCAAAATTGAGATCGTTGCACCGTCGGCGGGAAGGGTCAGAGTAGTAGGGACACAGGGAACAAGGGGGGGAGGGGCAACTGGGGGGCAATTTATGAACTGACTCTTCCTTTATGAGGGGGCGGTTTCGGGCCGCGACTGAATTTTAACACGTTACTCACGGTGCAATTGCCCCGCGCGGAAAGAACTTCTTGCCAGGATATTGCTTGAACCTATCTTTTATCCGCTATATCTAATCTCATTCCGAAGATCCGTCCGATTAAAATCGTCTGCAACCGATCTGCCTACGCTCATGATAACAAACTGATCGTAAGAGTTTATTATTACCGATAACAAAATTATTCGAAACGCAACTGTAGGAAGTACTTTTAGGAATCAAGATATTAATTTAGCGAGGAGGCAATTTTCAGGATAGAAGACTTGTAGAGTGGATAAGTACTAGAAATAATTTTTGAGAAGAAAATATTTAGTGGGATAGAGCAAGAATTAGTCGAAATGAAGTTGAAGTTGTAGGACATGGTACAGAGTCACGTAGTCAGGAGAAGCCAAGTAGAATTTCAAAATTCGCAAATTTTAGCACGTTCATTGTAACGCTGATAGCAACATACGTTCGTAAGACGTACGGAAATCCTGTATCATAAGGATTAGAGTTATACAAGATTCAAGATATCTAAACTTTACGCTTGAAGTTTTATAACTTCACTCTTCATCTCACGGTGATTAGACTGAGAGGAGAGAAAAATAATTCTGCTTCTAGTCAGCAGTTTCCTATGATGTGAAAATAAAATGATATTACTGGATCTAACTCAATGTCCAAAACGCAAGAGGATTTTTACTGCAATCAACTCAATAAAATGCGATGAATACTCGAAGGAGTCGAGGCTCGATACGAAAGTCATAAAAGGCTACATTACTCACGACAAGTTTATTATTCATCTGTAATGAGTTTCACGACCATCTAGTTTTATGGCTCGTCTTCTATCCCGTATCTGATGACTCGCAGGATCAACAGAATCCTGTCGAAGAAAAATCAGCGTGGGACGTTTCGCCTTTTCCTCGAACAGGCAATTCGTTGCACCATCAAGAACGCTTGGGACTTCTTTTTCCTGCAGCTAATAGTACAGCAATTTTCTTTAAAGAGCGTTCGTTGTTTCGCAAGAAAAATTCATTCGTACGTATCGGTCGTTACCGGTTGCTCGTTTCAACGAGAAAGCAGAAAAACCCAGAAGCGGTTGTAACACGTTTTCCAAACGAATGTACAGCCTGAACAGGATTCACCTTGATGATCTACACGCACCCGGACATTCCTGATACACGCATGGCTACCCCCACGTTGCCTTCCGGGAGTGTGGAAACTCATATCCATTATGAAGATTCGCGCTGACCCGACGATGTGAGCACGTTTTCTCACGTTAATAACGCCTCGAGATAAAGCGTCAGTGTATCGCCAAGGGTCGGTGCTTGTAGCAATCATAACTGTATCCTTCCAGCGAAATATGCGTGCTGTAACCTCATCAATAATCCATGATGAACATAATACGCATTTGATGTTAAATTTCCTATCAAAGGTAGCTAGGCACTGGTACAAGAAACTGGTATACTCGGTGGGAATACAGAGAGGGTGCGGATAATTTGACGAGGTTGCGAAAATGGATTCGTGTAGATCTGGATACGTTCGATATTATCGTGACCTCAGGAACGAGTATGGAGGGTCACAAACTTTCTCTCCCTCTTTGGACTCTGTAAACATTTCTTACTGTGTTAATTTCGTGACGAGAAAAAAAGGGTATAATGAAACGATAAATTTTGAGGATCGATGTCAAACACAAGTCTAGAGAATAGTTCGAGATATTTGGGATTAAACATTGTATGGTTACATCGTGACGCGGAGAGACTTTCTCCCGGCATTAGTCCCGATTTAAGCCGTGGCATTGTAATACCGCGTTCGAAAGGATATCCCTCTAGGAGACAAGTATTCAATTACAATAATAATGCCGATTCACAAAAGAATCGACTTGAAAGGCTCCAGCAGGTGAGCGGTCGATGATAGTCGCGATGCGAGGAGGACGAAGGTGGTTTGCGAGGAGAAGAGAAGAGCGCGGGTCGAAAGAGCGGAAAGAAGTAAAGATCACGGTGCGAGGAGAGCACGAAAAGGACTCTCTCGTGGCCGATAAGCCGACGGAGAAACAAGGAGAGTTACGTGGGAGAAGACGAAGGAGAGTGTAGCAGGAGAGTGAGAGAGAGTGTATCCGTTTTGTTGGTTGCGTCGATGCCTCCGGGATTATATACGACGTCCAACGACAATACGTTTCTGAGATCACTATCGGGCCACTATTGTCGGCCATTAAAAATACCTTCTCAACATTTATTCGGCAAATAAATCTCGATCCGATGGAATGCGACCCTGCTGTCCTCTCCTGCTTCATCCGTGGATCCTCCTTGTCATCGTTGATATTCCGTCTTGTTCTTTTAACGGAACAAATGAATGGACCGTGTTAACGCAGGGAAAATCGTCTTCATTAAGATTCTTTTTAACGATCCGATCTCGTGTATGACAACGGTGGCGACATCGGCTCTCCTCGCATTAATCGTTCAATTAGCGTCTTAATTTGCTTGTCTCGACCGTGGATAACAATCGCAAACATCTCGCCTCTTCTTTTTCCTCTCGCTACGTTGTTAGTTTCGCGGGTTCGACACAGGTACGCGTTGTTGAACGCGCTCCCTTTATTTCGATCGTTAGATGTTCGCCAACAAAATTACTTGTAAAAATACTTCCAGCAAGCTGCTTGAAAACACGCTGAAACCAGGCTCAACGTCCTGTTTCAGCAACTTTATTGCAGCGTGACGAGAAAAGAATCTGCTTCGTAACAAACGGGCAAGATACTTTCCTTTGGTAGACTCCTTTAAACGGCATCATTTAACGCGGAAAATATGTCGAAGGAATATTTACAGGGAGTTTATCAACCTTGAGGGATCATCTCGTTAAGCATTTTTTTATGGAAAATGAACTTAAAATTTTCAAACTTTTCAGATACAAATTTGCAAAATTATTTTCAGGATCACATATTTCCACACTGTTGAATCTACAAATTTTTAAATTATTACTAAAATGCTACAGTCCCAAATCCTCACGTTCCCAAGTTTCTACATTCACAGGTCCCCAACTGGAACAATGGGTCTCCCCCTCCCTATATTGCAATTTTTCCTACAGAACTCTCCACGGTTGTATGTACCAGTTATTTCGCGCTAGAAAGTGCATTCCTAGGGCACCGATATGATCTGAGTCTCCACGCGTTTTTTTTAGAGTACCACCCTTAACGACGTCCCTGGACATCGAAGAAAGACTTTGAGCGGGGAATTTACTCGTTCGATCTCGGCCGTTCGGTATCGCGCGGATCTGCGCGTCTGTTCGCAGGCATCGGTGTAATAACGGTAACGACCGCTCGATAACAAGAGGGACAACGATAAAGCGAAGGCTCGGCTATAAATACGTCTCAAGCCAGCTTGTCGTCGAGCTTCTTCGTTCTGCCGCTCATCGTCGACGTCGTCTGCAGGGTAGGAGGTGGCGAAGCAACTGCACAGGAGAGAATATCGTCGCCGGTAATATGCACCGAGGTGTGAAGCAAGGCGACGAAACAACAACAACAACAACAACAACAGCGTCGACGACGACGCGACAGTTTGGCGTAAACTGTAATACGCGCGATATGACTCGCTGCACGGGTGCCGAGCTACGTATCCGTGCAGGCGTAAACAATAATTAGCTTAATTAATTCGTCGGTCTGGCGAGACGACTGATAATTTGATACAATGTTAAAGTGACATTAGCCGATAAGCCGCCCTTTATCCACCCTACGAGCCCTTATTTCTTCCCCGCGCGCTCGCCCTCCGCTCTTCCAACGGAACGAACGCGTTGCTCAGCTCCGAGCTCTCTCCTAATTCCGGCTCGTGGAAGTCGTCCAATTAAACGAAGCTTCCACGTTCTACAACCATCCCCGTATCTGCGACCCCTCTCCTCTCTTTCAACCCCGAACTTAACCCGCCTATTCGCGCGCGCCGCCAAAACGGATATTTCTAACTTTCCAGCGAGACAGGAACCGGCGCACGCTAATGCGACCGACTAAGCTCGCCACTTCCTGAAACCTGATCCGAACGTCGCGGATTATACGCGCGTTTAGAGCGTCTTGTTCGACCATCATAGAAGTTCAACCCTGAAGCGGGATGGGATGTTTCCGTGATTGTCGCTAAGTTTCTCCCACAGCTTTCCTATCTTGTTGCAATCAACGAATCTGACTTCGCTAGTTTTCAATTTTAGATGTTTTTGGACATTTAACCATTCGGGGATTACAAAGAAATTTGGGGACTTTAGAACCATGATATGTGGGGGTTTCAGTATCTACGACTTGAAGGCAGAGGAAATGCAGGGTTCACAGATTTGGCGATCTAAGAACTTGAGGAGTCAAAAATTTGTATGTGAGGATAGAATTTTGGGGATGATACTTGAGCATACAGAGAGATGTATTTGAAGATCTTAAATTGAAGAAATTTGTCAATTTGGGCATTTAAAAATTTTGAAATAGAAAAATTTGTGGTTTGGAAAAGGCCTACATTATATTCAAGTATACCTTGGTTCCCTCCGGCAATTAATTTTAATTTGGAAGTTGTTGATCGCGAATGTAAAATTACAGCGGCAAAAGAAAACACGGTAGGGGCGTCGTCGAAAAAAGGAACGTTAGGAAGCGTGAAGAGAAGAAGTCCACGGCGAGAAAGCAATTTTTTTTCCCGACGATTTACGCTCGTTCAGAATTTTCTCATTTTGTATTCCGCAACGCCGGGGAGAACATCCCCAGTTTTCAGGCGTGACTGGCGCTTATGTCGGTGTAAACTCGGCTTATTTCTCGCTAAGGCGGCGGAGAAGCAAGCAGGAAGAGAAAGAGGATCTATGGATCGTCCGTGAAACCCAAAGCAACGTCGTGGATTACGTGCAGACTGGAAAAGGAAGAGCAGAGGATAACTGCGAGATTAATCGATCCCATCGTTTAATCGTCGGACGAGGTGTATGGATTATATCAGCGTTAGTGGGTCTGATGAAAGACTTGGCGCGTACCGACCGGCGGAGAATTATTAAACGAACAATCCTGATTAATTATTTTTCATCTTGGCGTTTATGGTTGCGCCCCGACATCTATTTGAGCCCTCGGCTAAGCGCAAAAACGATTACATCACTGTACAAGGTTCTAATAAAATATCCGAACGAAATAATTACGATTTACCCAAGATTTTCGTCAAATGGTTCGATGTATCAGCGTTACGTTGTAACAGCGGCAAATACAAATGAGGTGACGGGACACAAAGTATCCACAATCTACTTAGAGTGCTAAACAATGAAGCGTACACAAGCCGATTATCCAGTTATCAGCGCGATATGTATAGAATTACGACCACCGTTTAATCGGTTTCCAACGATCGCGAGCAATAGTAATAATCTACCCCTTTGAAGAACAACCGGAAACGAAATCCTAAACGCGAATACGGTTTATCTACTTCCGTGAATAGTTCCCACATTTGCTTGAATTTATATATCATAAATCAAACGACGATCACACAGAGGTCGATAAAAACTTCCACGATGTCAATTTCCTTAAATTATTGATTCAATTATCGGATTGGACAAATTGTTCGATAAAACGTGCATATATAATTCAGCCGAAGCTTTTATTAAAGACATAATTCTCTGCTTAACTATGACGACGTCGTTCAAAGTTCAGCAATATATTCGCGCCCTCCGAAGAGAGTAGCTCGCGATCAACTATCAATTACAGCCACGAATCTTAATCCCTGCCGTTACGTGCTCGTTCCACCCCTGGCCGTTTTGTCGTTTCTACATAGGAAATAAACGAAAGACGTGGAGGGCAGCAAGGTGGATGGGGTCGAATCTGCGTCGGTGTGATTATCCAAGGGTAAAACTGATCACGTACGGCCGGGTGGCGCGCACAATGGCCAACTTTATCCAACTTAAGGGCTATTAGAAGCAACCCCTTTCGCTCTGTCTGCGTCCCTTCGAGCTTTCGGCCGAGGCCGTGTCGGCTGCCGGAGATAACCGCGTACACGAGCTCGAGTTCCCTCGTCTTCCAATAAAGTCACTATGCGATTCGGCTCAAACCACTACGTCTATCGCGCGTCGACGATAGGTTAGTCACATTTGCACTATCAGTTTGATTCGACATTACAAGTCAAGGGAGGTCTCCGAAAATTTTTGGATTTCATAGAAATTTGATGAAATGTCAGTAGAATATCAATGGATAAAAATTTGGGAATGTTCAAAGGGGAGGATAGAAATTGCAGCATATAGAAATTTGACCTATATCATAAAGATACACCTTGGTTGTTAGTTACACCAATTTTGTATACATGACTGTTCTGTAGATCTGTTTTGCTTACATCCGATTTTGTAGATCTTGACATATTTTCTCCCTCCTGTCAGTCTCATTAAGACAGTTATCAAACGAAAAGTGCAACCCCTATCGTTCCATTTTAAGTGCACAACACTAAATAAACGAGAGCTTGTTCCAATTATCGAACGCAAACGGTAAAACAGTTTTGGAGGAGTGGCTCGAAGACTGGGTGGTCAAAAAGGAAGGAACACGGGAGTTAACCGAAGCAGCGCACGTTAATGATTTCGGCGAGTTTGCACGCGTACATTGTTAAACAGCCCCCGCAAAAGAGCGTTAAACCTTAAGCGACGACGATGACCCCGGTGAGAGTCATCGTCGATAATGACCGTTTCTCCTGGCGTGTATATACCGTGGCGCCCCTTATTCCGCAAGCTACGGCTGCCTTTTTTCTTTTCGCGTATACACGTATGCCAAGGATTCGGCCCGCTTCCTAATAACTATCGTCATTAGCGCTCGAACGACGGCGACGACGACGAAAGGGGTGAAATTTGTTCGGTGTACTCGCACGAACGAACCTGGAAAAGATTTCACAATGCCGCTCGTAATTTTCGCGACGAGGGAAGGGAAGGCGCAGGATTAACGACGAGTTTTAACGGCGCGCCGTGTATGTTCGGTCGGATATATTCGTCATAACGCGAGATAGGTTTGGTTATGTACTCGGAAATTGTACCGTGCAGTCTTTTTTTCTTTTCTGTTCTTTTTCGTGTTAGTTATTAGTTGCGCAATTTCATTTCGTGGATAAGTTTTTCGTTCGATTCTCGTTCTCCGCTTTTTACGCCGATGTTGCAGAAACGCGAGAGAAATGTTTTCTATTAATAATTGCCTGGGACGTTCGTTTTATTAATGTCGCAAAAATATGGAAACGTTAAAAGTAATACGAACGGATTCTTTGTTTTTATGGTCGTTAGTTTAGAAACGAACATGTAATTAGAAATGGAAAACAACGAATGTGGGATGAGTGACTGCATTTATATATTTTTTTTCAAGCATTCATTCACGTTCTTTTTTTTTGATATTGCAAAATTCAATACGTGACAATCAAAGTCATGCAAAAACAATGAAATGCTCGTAGAACCGCAAGTCGAACAAGAATGATTCATATAACTCGTTTTTAAATTATCGACAATGTAACACGATATTACAGATAATTGAAAATTGTCGGCTGAGATGAATCACCGTTATCATGCTCATTGTCTCTATCAATCGTTTGACACCTTTCATGCGAACGTTCGAATCACAAGCCAATGTATTGACATAATGAAACATCGTGTTCGTTCATCAAAAATGTCATCGACGATACTCAAATTCTCCGAGACAAACAGTTTCCAATAATTACAGCGATGATAACAGAGCGAAGCGCGCGAATGCCGATCAAACATGATCTCCTGTCGAATTACAAAGGAAAATGGACGTCGATCGGTGAACGCGGAGGTTTCAAAACGAAGCTGCTGGTATTGACTTTTTTAATTATTATAATGGCAGATTGTTGCTTAAGGTTATGGCATGTGGAAAATTGAAGTACAGACGGTACATCTGGGAATTTGGGAATATGAGGATTTAGGAATACGGGGATTGAAAGATATAGGAATTTGAGTATTGATACATAGGAGTGTGATGGATACCTAGGGTCTTTGAAACTTGAAGATATGGAGATGTGGGAATTTAAATATTGGGGTGCAGAAATTTGGGCATATGGGAAATCCAGATAGAGAACTAGAAATGTGAGACCTCAGAAATTTGGAACTTTGGATATTTAGAAGCCTAAGAGTTTGAAGATCTCCAAATTTGCGAATCTAAGAATTTGGGACTTTAAGAATTGAAAATATAAAAAATGTGTAAATTTGAGAATTGTAAAATTGGTGAAGTTAACGTGCGTCTAAAAGGAGCGTTGCACCGAAGTGTACGTTGGAGTCACTCCAGACAAATCAATAATCCATTATCCGCGCGACCGATTCCGCGGCACGGGCCGATAATTAATTTGCCGAACTAAGCGCAGTTTTGACAGCGCGCGTGACCGTTTAATAAACCCGCGGCGTGAATGCAACGCGACACCGTCCGTGTAAGATGTAAATGAAATAACGTAACCGATCGGGTCGTTGCCGCAGAGCAATACCCATTCCTGTCCGCTTAGCGAACGGTTTCACACACGGACCACTCGAGGCGTTTATCGTAGACGCTATGTCTGTCGACCTTTCGCATTATAAGCGTTACAGTATAAGGCCGACGCGATTCACACGGAACGAGACGTTGGTAACAAGCAAGCCTGGACAAGCCGAGTTATACTCGTCACTGGTTCCGTTGCTCCTCGTTCCCGTTTCTCTCGTGAGTCACATCGACAGACCAGCTACTGAACGGAGCACGTATGGAAGATTAGATAATTCTCGTTACTGTAATACCGTGCGTGACACTGCTCAGGATCGTGGCTCGATCAAAAGTGCCTGTAGCTGTGTACAGGTAGGACGGATTTGTGTACGTACACGCGTCAAACGTTTGCTCGACTAACGGGTCACCACGCGTCTGTTGATTGATAAATATATGCGACGTAGATCTTCGCTGCATACACATGTTCTTATATCCTTCATATTACATTCTGATATGTATGAATTTTTATATTCCAACATTCTCATATTCTTCGATATTGCTACATTCACTTATGTTCAAATAGTCAGCTATTTAGGTGCAAAGCTATTTAGGTATAAAATAGCTGTTTAGGTTCCTTTCTAGATTCTTGTCACCACGTTTTCATATGTACCTTGATATTCCTACATCCTCAGATTTATATGTTTCGATATTGAGACATTAAGTTATTAGACCTTTATATCCACGGGTCTTTAACACTACTCTAGCTCTACTGAACTAATTTGATATCGATAACCTAACCTGTTGAATGCACCTAGATCCCTATACTCTAGATTCTTCTATTTCTACGTAACACAGAAACTGATAGATGAAGTAATTTATACTACGTTCTTTTTGAGAACAGTACCGGTATCTGGACACTCATGTGGGTGTGCATATGATTGATACGTTTACTTGGGTTATTATTCATATTTGATGGCTACATACATGTTCGGCATATTTGATAATTACATACATAGATATATTTGATAATTATACACATGTATGATGTTTGATGGTTGTATACATGTATGACATATTCGATAATTATATGTACACATATGTAACATATGTGATAGTTACATGTATACATGTACGATTTCTTAACAGAATTTCTAAAGTATCTCAGAAATTTGAAACAAAGAGTATATGCGATCTGAGTCGATCGATTGTCACTATGAACGAGGGCAACCGTTAAACTTTAATGTAACATCTAAACCGATCTCGTCACTCTGCTCTACTATACAAAAAATAGAACGATTTCAAGTAATTCTAGAGACGACTGATTCTAGAAGTCGTAGTTGCTGTGAGCATGATAGTATATTCATGGAACTGTGTTATAGGAAAAGAAATTACCTAGAACAGCTGTTACGTGACATGGAAAACATTGGATGATTGGCACCTTCCGTACACATGAATCCATACATCAGTAATACTCTATTATCCGATCAAATCTGTGCTATGTAGTATACAGGATGAATCTATAAAAATAATCATTGAAAATAACACATTATCACTTCATTAACAAACCATGTAAAACTTTATTTCGGTAGAGATATGTAGTAAAATGTGTTCTCTAGATGAAATTACTTATCTTTTTTATATAAATCTTCGTCTAGACAAGATACTATGTTAAAAGACACTATGCAATGTGCAGATGATGCAATGTTCAGAGTATTAATTCCTAACGAATATTAAATTCAGAAATTACATTTTGCACAAAATGTCAGAAGTCTCATGAATCATCGATATGTTTGCATCTTTGCACAGATGCGAAAGTACGTTTCGCCAGGAAATTATGAACGAGAAGTTTCGATTATCTTCAAAGCTCACAGCTATGGCGACGACGTCGACGCCGACGCCGATTCGAGCGTAGTCTCCACCCGAGCAATAAATTGTCGATATCACAATGAGCACGTATTGAGCCGTTGGCCGCGCGATGTAATGGCGCAATGAATCATGCAAAAACTTATCGTGCCCGTCTAAGAGATGAGCGAATGCATGTTTTCATTAGTCACCGTTATTTGCTGCGCCCTTGCAGATGCGCCGCGATGCAGCCCCGATGCGAACGCGCCTTTCCACGCAGCCTTGGGCAGGTATTACCGAGCGTTTCGCTTCGATCTGCTATCTATCGGTTACCGATCTCATCGAGGTATCGTTTAACTGCTGCTTTTGCAAAGAGAAAGTAGATCGTAAACAAGCCTTCCTTTCGAAACCAGTGCTGGAGTACCTACTTTTTTAAATCGCAGTTGTAAATTATTAAAGTTATAACGTCTCCCACTTTCCGATTTTTTTAAGTTCTCAAATTCCTAAGTTAAATTCACAAATTCTTAAATTCATTTCCAGGTCATCGATTCTCAAATTTTCAAGTCTTCAATTTGTCAAACCCCAAATTCTCAAGTTTCTAAATTCTCAACCACCAAATTCTTAAATTTCTAAATTCTCAAATTTCCAAATTCTCAAATACCAAATTCTCATCCCCCAAATTCTCAAATATCTAAATTCTCAAACCCTAAATTTTCAAATTCCCAAATTTTTGATCCTCAAATTCTGAAATTTCTAAATTCTCAAACCCTAAATTTTGCAATCCTCAAATTCTCAAACCCCAAATTTTCACATTTCTAAATTTTTAATCACCAAATTTCCAACCCCCAAATTCCCAGATCCTAACTTTCTAAATCCCTCAATTACTTAATACTTCTTAATTGCTTAAAATTTGAAGTTTGTGCACTTTAACCTCCAAAACCATTTACATTTTCCCTAATCCATCCATCACATTCCTCCTCAAAACTGCAATTTCGCATCTAACAAATCGACTTGCCCTTACGATCACACGTGTTCCACGTTGTAGCACGGTATAAAATTGATAAATTAAAAGTGCATGACGAAAACAGAAAGCGACTAAACTTTTTATTTCACCTTCTCGCGTTAATCGAGTCTTAAGAAGCATGCAAGGTTAAACGCTATCGAGTATCCGACGTTTCGTTCTGGCGGCTCGATGATTTGCATGGATTGCAATTGATTATTGCGGCCAGGGTGAGTGCAAAACTGCGCCACGCCATAGAATGCACGTTTTCATTAGTCACCGTTATTTGTGACGCGCGGCGCGATGCAACGTCGATGCACCGTGTAAATGCAAGTTGCCCCGGGCTCTTCGAACGAGTCTGCTCCGACGCTCTTCACCGCGGCAACTCTACTAATAATAGCAACGCAGCATAACTGTGCTGTTCCATAATAATGCGCTAAATTATTCCAACTTGGTGCCGGCTAACCGTGTAATGCAAATCTAACGCGGGGGAAAACAATCGAGTTAGATAATCAAATTAAACGCTTCAAAACTGACGTGACAAGTTTAGCGAGAGGCATTTTTCATGAAGTCGATCCAATCTTCTGCTTTGCAATTAAGGTGCAGTCTGCTTTGACGATGGAACATGTGACTGCATAGGTACACACAATAACACTTCCAAACACTTTCGAGTAGTTGATCATTAATAATAAAGAACATTCTGTAGAATAATATTTAATAATAAAGAAGATTAATGAAATTTATTAACAAATAAATAGATATAATTAATTAAACACAACACAAATGGAATCTCTCGAATTATAAATCTCGTACGTCTTTATCTCACGATTTCACTCAAAGCAATGCCCTCTTCGCTTCGTTCCTCAAAAACATTCAATCCCACCCAAAAGACAATCTTCTAGCAATCTTCATTACATGCAAACTTCAATCATATCATACGCAAGCTTCATTCATAATATGCACTCATGCTGATCATACAATTACAAAGTACAGATACACACACATACCACAATTCTTTAAAGTAACTTTCGGTTACTTAAAATAACAATTTAATTATTTCAAGTAGTAATGTCAGAATGAATATATTTTAGACATTTGATGGAATATTTTAGTCCTTAATAGTAGTTTATTAATGATGAAACTTGAATAAAATAACAGGGATTTTTATACATTTTTATTGGTCATTTGCAACGCCTTCGATGCAGAGTCAGCGTCGCTGTGTGCATTACCTCCTAGGTGTTCTTTCGAGAGCATACCTCGGCTTGGTCGCGAGTATGTTTTGATATCTCGCGGGTACACGAGAGCCTCGTCATTCCTCTCGTAACATGTGTGCATAAACAAGTGGAACGATCAACAGGGTGGTAAAGGGCGAAAGCGAGTGGGTGCGGTGCAAAGAGGCGAGAAGCAAAGAGAATGAGACAAGTATCGAACGACACTTACCAGCGGAAGAATTTTGCGAGGCAAATTACGATGCTAAGTAAATAATCTCCGGCAATTTAATCTTGTAAACTTTTCATTATTGAAAGAACACCGTGGCACGAGTAATCAACAGATTAAATTTAAATTAGTTGAGATTTATACTAATTGAAAATCATTGTCCACTGATAACTGGTGTACAGAGTCAACTAGTTACTGGTTTACTAGAGATAGAATTTTCAGTATTAAATTATGGAAAGTATCTTTGAACGTACCACATTTTATACTCAAGGTTCAGTAATTTTCAAAGTAGTACAATAGCACAGTAAATCACGTAACGATCACGTACATCTCAGATACTACAGACAAATAATTAACTGAACAATGAAAGCAGTCTATTCGTATAAAATGACCATCCAGTGATACCGACGATGATTTGAAAGATGGTAGTTTCAACAACCAGTCTAAGCCACAACTTGTTCGCGCTAATTAACCCAGCAGTATATAGTTGCAAAGCAATTAAAAGGCTTCTAATCGCGTTTCCATTTAACGATGGCTGGTTTCGGGGCAACCTTGAAGGGGCAGTGTATCCCGTTAGCGGTCGTACTTCGTTAAGCTAGCAGGAAGTGTATCGCTTAGAAAGGCGTGTATTACGATTTATAACGATGAATCCAGCCCCATGTGATCGCCGTCGATTAATTGCCGGCCCGATGTGATCCCGATAAAAGCGACGGCCGCGTATAGCGCGATCGAGCTCTCCGCTCGAGGGGAACCGATCGGTTCGTAATTTTCGTGAAGACCGTTACCCACGCACTCGTCCTCGCTTATTTCCACCAGCCTCGTTCGTGTTCACGACTACACGACCGAGTATCGCTTTATGCGGGCTGCTTTGCAATCCGTGCGAACGTGGAACGCTCTAACGGGTGATACGATAACGACTGCTTAGCGACTTCTTTGGCGGCAGAGTGGCGCCGACTGATGACACGACCGTAAGATTGCCGAATCTACTCCGAGTTATTTGCCCAACTCCCACGCATCCTTGCCCCACGATTTATCGTGCTCCGGAAAAATAAGCGGAAAACTAAGATCCGTTGATCGTTGCCAACGGGAGAACTGCGATTAATAGCACTTAGCGAAATGAGACTCGTCTTCCAGTTGATACTATTCGCAATTACTTTCATCGCGCCAAATCTGTTGATTCTGAATTCATTCTCAATTAGATTCAATATCGTTTACGATAATTTCCCGTATAATCAGTTTCATACGCAAGAAAAAAAGTAGGATTAAGAATAAGGTTCTATCGTTATTCGCCGGTAAAATAATATACGTGAAATCCGATAACGTTGACATTTCATATGAACCTAAAGGGGGAATAAAGTTGGGAATGTGTAATCGAGTAAGTATCGATAAAATAAAATTCGTCTATTGATCACGGAGGTAGAATGGATGATATTCGAGCGAAAACCGATCTCTGTTTGCGTAACGCTTTTAAAATAACTAGCAAAGTCTGATAGGGCAACACCGCGTGAAAATCAGCCAGACCTCTCGTGGGACATTCATTTTGCAAGAGAAAGAGGAGAACCGATCTGGAATGGCGCACCAATACAATCGCGATTCCAATACGTCTACATCGATTATCGTTTGACCGACTGAAGTACTACAACGTCAAGTTTAATGAATAACGACGTGCCTAATGACAAACCACGTCATATCTCAACTCGAGCCGCGTATACGTCAGCTAGAATGAATTCCGTCGGAAAAACCTACGTCGATGTTTGACGAGGCCGGGACGCACGGAACGACTCGAATTCGAGCACCAAAGAGCTTTCTACGTTTTATTCCCGGCCCGTCGAGCGACCGTCAAAAAGAAATGCGGTTAATTGATACCCTTTCTCTACGGGGTTAAAAATAAATCCAATGTTAAAGTCACGTCGGTTCCCGGGGAATGGACCGATTATTCATTCGACCGTTCATCAAGTTCAATCGTTACCAATTCTCGCCAAGGGTCTTTTTGTTATTCCGGATTTATCGTCGATCCATTGTAAACTTCATTCTTCAAAATTTCGTTGAAACCGATAAGAGTGCTTTTCTTGTCATTTTCAGTAGTTCTCAAATGATGAGAAAAATTATGATGAATTTAATTCAATTATGTGGTTTGTTTTGAAAGTAGATTAGTGGCATAGATTTAATGGTTTACGACTTTGTCATTGCTAAGGTCCTATAGCGAGGGTCATATAGCAAGATTGCACTGTATACGTGATAATCAAGAAAAAGATACGAGTCCAATTATATGCTTTGGGTTTTAAGCTAAATTAGTGGTATAGAAGATTTAAAATTTTACTATTTTGTCATTGCTGAGGTTCTATAACCAGGGTTATATAGCAAGACTGCACTGTATACGTGATATCCAAGAGGAAGATACGAGTTCAGTTATATAGTTCGTTTTGAAGTTTGTTTGATGATAAAGAAGATTAAAACATTTTGTCATTGCTGAGGTACTATAGCGCGGGTCATATAGCAAGACTGCACTGTATACGTGATATCCAAGAGGAAGATACGAGTTCAGTTATGCAGTTCGTTTTAAAGTTTGTTTGATGATATAGAAGATTAAAAGATTTTGTCATTGCTGAGGTACTATAGCGCGGGTCATATAACAAGACTGCACTGTATATGTATATAGTATCCAATTTCAGCGAGTAAAAAGGACAGATTACCAATTAGGTGCAATAAGAAGGTCAGCCTTGGTCACAGCCGGTTTCAGGTTGCATTATCAGAGGTTCTCGGGTAGGGATTCTGTCGTGACGCTATTATCGCGTCACCCAGTATCGACTGGCGAGAGCTTCAGCGAACGGTACGGGCCTTTCGATCGTAAGTGGCCAGCGTGTCCCGCGCTGTCCGCTGCAGCAACACCTACACCGTTCCGCATTACTTATCGAGCCGTGACCGGTGCCTATCGAGAATAGAAGCGGGAACATGCAGGAAGCTGAAATGCCCGATGCACCTGACAGGTGCTCACGTATTCACGGACGGACAGCCCTTCACTCTCGGCGCATCAATCTCGGCAAAACCGGGTACCCGCTCGAAGATCCGAGGGCACGGACGTTGAAGACCGCAGACACGAAACGAAACGGTATGGCGTTTCGGACTCGCGATTGGTGGTCATGTCCGCTGGTAGACAATGACCTCACAGAGGAAATTTTGCAAAGTAACTTTCGAACATTGTTTCAACCGGTCGGCGTCGGGAGACCACACGCGGTCAAAGAGACGCGCGACGGCGCTCACGTAATCGTCGTTTCGCCGATCGTAATCGCGATCAGCCAGACCGTTGATGCGCCATTACACGCGGCTTCTTCGGCTCCGACAGAGGGTTCTTCTCGTTGAAAGAACACCCTGTGCTCCTCTTCCGTGAATGCTATTCGCGGACGCAACGCTGACGAGGCTTCTTCCATTCGACTCTGCGGTCGCGACACACGTGCGTCTTTGCGACCATTCCGCCGCGAACGTGATTTACGCGACGCTGTCTGCGGTCATTTCAATAATAATTCTAGCTGGGTCTATTTGTTCTGAGCTCGCAGGCTATGTCGGCAACAATCGAGTCATGCTGCAAATTTGTATTACCTCGCATTGTATCTAACGATTTAATACGCTAGGCCATTAAGGATTTATGATTTGTTCGGTTGGACGTCGTATTGATTATAAAAACCAATACTCTATTTACAAGTTTGATAATTTAGAGGTGCAAGAAATTTGGTGTATGAGGATATAGGGACATAGAAATCTATGAAAAAAAAATCTAGCGCAAAAATTTGTATTTATTTAAAGATGTAAGAATTCCAAGATGTGGACATCTAGGGATGCAAAACTGTAAAAAACCATGCTAACTCATTGTCATTCAGTTTTGATTGTTACAAAATTATTGACGCGTGAAGTAAACAAGCGTATTCGAAGGTGAATAATGTATATGTTACATAAAATTGGTTACGCATACATTAACTGATTTCAAACCAGGCTGCAATTTATTATATCATTGCGTCAATTTGTTTTCGCGGAACGACGAGCTTATTAATCTTTATGATGGGTTTAATTAAATATTTCAATAATTAACGAAATGGCCATGCAACAATTCCGCGCCATCAATTATACAATAATTAGAGTCACATTACAATTATTTGCAATAACCGTTAAATGATAGATTGCGCTACGTCGACTGGTTGGTATCGCTAATGGCGAGTAAAAACATGATTTAAATAATTTTCTTATCGTACGCAAATGGTACGATTCTACTGCATTAACTTTTGACTTTATAATTGTGTCTGAATGTAAAATGTAACGAAAAATAGAACCAGTACTTCATTGTTACATATTTCTAACTTAATCTTTTTTAATTTCAGATCAAACTTGAAAGTATTAAAAGTCGAGAAGAATTCCAGCACGGTTTTTAATGCAATCATTTGCATTTTCAATACAAGGAGTATTTGGAGTATTTGGAAAATTATGAAACTTGTTACGAATTACAACCTCGAAGAAACCGATAGAAACGTTTTGCTCCTAATACCATAACAAAAATTCTTGAAAGTGTGGTATCTCGAACACTGATCCCAAAACTTATGAACGGTAGGGTGGACGTTTACACCGAACCTTACGCCAAGATCCTAGAAATAATCCATTCTTAGAGGATCTTTAGCAACCGGTTCGATTCTTTCCATTCGTGGACGATAACCGTATTCTTGTATTAAACTTAAGCTGAAAGAATTTGTGTCTTAGATAGCTCGATTAAAGAAGGATAAATAAGGGAAACAATCTTTTGTTCGAAGATTTATTTTTTTTCTACATCGTCGAATTTTTATATTTTCAAATTCCTACACCCCCAAATTTCTAAATTCTCAAATTCTTACATTCCCAAATTTTTATATCCTCACATTCCTACATCCCCCAATCTCTAAATTACCAAATTCCTAAATTCATAAATTCCTACATCCCCTAATCTCTAAATTACCAAAATCCCAAATTCCCAAACTTCCAAAATTCAAAAATTTCCAAATTCCCAAATTCCCAAATTCCTACATCCTCTAATCTCCAAATTACCAAATTCCCAAATTCCTAAATTTCCAAATTTCTAAATTCCCAAATTCCTACATCCCCCAATCTCCAAATTCTGAAACTCCCAAATTCCTAAATATCTCAAATTTCTACATTCCCAAATTTCCAAATATCCAAACTCCTCAAGTTCCAAATTAGCAAATTAATCAACACAAATTCCTACATTCCCTAATCTCCAAATTCCCAAATTCCCAAATTCCCAAACTTCCAAAATTCAAAAATTTCCAAATTTCCAAATTCCTACATCCTCTGATCTCCAAATTACCAAATTCCCAAATTCCTAAATTTCCAAATTCCTACACCCCCCAATCTCCAAATTCTGAAACTTCCAAATTCCTAAATATCTCAAATTTCTACATCCCCAAATTTTTAACTCCCTAAATTTCCAAGTATCCAAACTCCTTAAGTCCCAAATTAGCAAATTAATCAACACAATATCAGCCTTCCACTACCCTCAATAAACAAACTACTCTGCAACGGCCAGATGATCCAGCAAGATGTCCATAAGACAAAGAACTGTTTGACCCAATCGTTAATCCTATGATCTGGTTTATCAGCGTCACGCACAGAACCCAATCTTTCTGCCAAACGATAGCCTTTGCAAACGAACGCAAACGGAGTAGCAGCCTCCTGCGGCGCGTAAAGGTCGTAGCTACGATTACGCAGTCAACGATTTCGTGGGGAATTCTGTGATATGGCAGCCACCTGCCGCCGACATTTACTTTGTGGAAATCCATCGACGCAGCTCGACCGATTCCACGGTATCGGTACGAACATCAAAGTGGATAACGTTCATAAACGAGCGTGTTCCGATTCAAAGGAGACTGTCTGGGTGGGAACGCTGCTTCGTGGACAAGCATGCACATTCGATAGCTACAGTCCTCTATAAAGACAATTGCATTTTGAAAATAATTTCTGTGCAAATAAATAATTTGCTCACAAAGGATCTGTCAAAGATACGCATTCAGGAAAATTAAATTGACGTTCAATAATTATTGCGCTGATTATAGTAATGATTATTATTCTTTCATTAGGGTTTTATGTAATATAGACAAAAGTACCTATGAATAATATGAGAGATAGTATAAATATATGAAGAGATTTACGAAGTAATTGAAAGTTACGAAGAGTATGGTAACATTTCCTCGGTTGATAAACGGATGCGATTACGCACAAAACGAATGAATAAATCATTTCGTTATTATGGAAAGGTTATTCCTTATCTTGAATCAGCAACATCTGAGGAGCGATACTGTTACATCCTCAAAGTTCATTAGATTCTGCGAACAAGGATGGCTTAATCACGCATGGAGTTGGGTAAAGAATAAGGTATGCTAACTAGGTAAGATGAATTGCAATTGTGAAATCAAAATCCTGTGTTTTATACGACCCTCAAGATGTAATAGTTGAAAAATGATAAAACCTTTGTCACTTAACATTTGATCCCTTTAACATATGCATAACGTATGTGTATAAATAATCGCACAATGTATGTTTATAAAATCATATAAATAATGCAAGTAATGTAATATACATATAAATAATGCAAGTAGAATAATTCTCTTTCAACAACCTCTAAAATTTGTGTAAATATATGTAGTGTGAATTTACACCCCCCAAATCATACATAGCAATATAAACCAATAAAAAAGGTAACCCGTGATCCTCAGAATTGGATTCCTTCTTTATTTATGCGTATCGGTAACAATAACACAAGGACACTTGTAACACATACAAATCCCCATAACCATTTTACATCTCGTACAATCTTGATGGAACGCGTTTCGCTTCGTACTACGAGCCTATAAATTTTACCTTCAGGCAATCGATATTCCCTTCTGGGACACCGTGTACAGCTCGAGTCGAAGGACGAGCTTTTATTTCGGCAAGCACCGTACCAGGAATTTTAACCAATGAAATTTTTACTACCGGCTTCCACTATCTGTGCCGATTCGGAACACGATCGGCCGATATATAAATTTTCTTTATTTCGATGCGAGATATCACGACCGAGGAGTCGAGAACGGCTCAACCTCGTCGTTTAAAACGCGGATAAACTCATCGATGATATATGACGATTTGTTTAATCGATTATTATTTGAGTGTGATTAGCAAAATTCGATGAATTTGTTCGAAGGGTGGTATTTAGACTAGGTGGAAATCTAGAAAAATTGGGAACTGGAGAGGTAGGAGTCGAGGGGGTGGAAATTGTGGGATATTGGAATTTGAAAGTGTAGGAACTTATATGTGCAGAAATTTAAAAGATAAGGGTTCTAAATATAAAAATTACATATAAAAAATATCGAATCATAAAAATTCACGAACTTTTGAAATAGGATAACAGTTCCAACGTATGTCCTACTTTCGCAGTGTAAACGTTCCACATGGTGCAAAGTGAAAAGAGCGTAGATTGTAAAATGGAACGTAACCTGAATAATTACAATTATATCGTGGTACATAATCTACACACAGGCGTTTGCATCGCGGCACTTAACTCGTTAATGACGGTAATTTGTGTAATTTTTATTTATTCATTTAACGCACGCAGAGGGGTAGGAATCGATGCGCGTGTCGTTAAATTCCGAGCTTCGACCGGATTTCGGTTATCTCGGTCCCCGATAGACTCCGTTAATTAAATTCAGCCGTACTAATGAAATCCAAATAGGTTCGCGTATCAAGCGTTCGCGAAAACATCGTCGATTCGCTAAAATCGTCGATCGATCGTCTTATCTGTGTCGGTTATACCCTGGGGAAATGTCAGCGTCGCTTCGTCTCCTGAATTGGCGGCGAACAATGTTCGAGGAACATACGTACAAACGAAAGTGGTAGCTTGCATACGTGCTGACAAAAAAAGAGAGGAGATAAGAGACGGCACAAAGAGGTCAGACGGAAGGAACGGCTCCCATTGCCAGAAAATAAAGTGGTCCTCTGACACGTGGGAAATTCTGGCAGACACGGGAATACAGACTTGTCTACAGTGTGCAAAAGAGTTTTGCACGAAGGTTGAAAGAGGACTCGCGTCAACGAGTGTAAATCAGTTTACTACGGGCGAAAAAGCTGAAGATTGCAATTCGCGTGCCACGTATTTGGGGGTCGTCCCTAGAATTTCGT
The DNA here is from genome assembly GCA_963576845.1 of Megachile leachella. Classification (NCBI taxonomy): domain Eukaryota; kingdom Metazoa; phylum Arthropoda; class Insecta; order Hymenoptera; family Megachilidae; genus Megachile; species Megachile leachella. Next base: position 3,956,043 of record OY756257.1, read on the forward strand.
CTTGCTTGCACGAAAGGTTAGTTTTCACTATGAATGAAACTTTTTGCCAGGACAATATTGTAGCGACTGTAAGCTGAGCATCACGTTTTCTGCCGGGTCAGACGTTTATTAAGATAATTCGAATAAATTGCCTGCTTTTCATGGGATTTTCAGGTGATATCAAAATTTCGATAAACACCTTCTTTAAATGAAGTTCAAACCAATGACGTGCTTTTGGTCAGATATAGATTTCGAAATAAATTGAGGCTTTGGAGAGATTCGTCGCTCTGTCATCACATTTGAATGACTTATATGATATGACAATTTATCATCGTTAAAGTGACGCATTAAATCATGAAACTTGAAAATGATAATTCTGCGAATTCGTGTTATCGAAAAGAAATTGGACAAGCTCCCAGTTAAGCGGTATTATCGAAGCGACGATCGAAGCGAAAAAACGAGGACAAAGGTGAGGGTGGCCGATCGACGTGGCGTTCTCGTCAGTGCAATATAAATTTCGAGGAAAGTGTAACGGAAGCGATTTGCAGTGTGCGGCTACATAAAACTGTCCGGAGGCAGTTATGATCCGTTGCCAATAGCTAATGCGGCGATGGCGTGCAAATCGACGTAGACGTAGCATAATTCAGTTGACTGGAAGTTGGCGCGGTCGTAGCTGCCAATCGATCCTGAATCTCTGCATAAGGCTTTAGGTACGGCACGCTCGTTGCAACCGGTGCTAGTTGCAGTTCGCGAACTTGCGAGCCAGTCGATACGCAGATGCGCCACCGGCGATTAAGGAACTCGTTCGAACGTCGCGAAGTTCCGGCGATAAAGCGAACGCTCGGTTCCCGTCCGTTTTAAGTAGAATGTCGGTTCGTCGAAAACGGAATACCTCGTTTTAAGATGCTCGCAGATGCCGAGCGAACTTGACCGTCTCGATAACGGCTTTCGCGAGTTCTGCTCTCGTTGCGCATTAAATCGTCCCTTTTCCAAGGTTCGACGGTCTCAAATGATCTTCGAATAATCCCCACTCGTTACTCGAACGAGTGCGCGTTACGCCATCGCGAAAGTTTCCCGCGAAAGTCGGATATCGTACGTTTCTCAAAAGAGCCGTTCAAGGGAGATTTAAATATTCATAAAAATATGAAAGCACCGATTCCATGGCGTCGTAGTCGGATGCTTTTCAGTCTCGAGGAGTCTTCATAGAATCCGGCGCGATACTGCCGATACACTTTATGGATATCGATCAAAAAGCAATAAGAACCATGATAGAATGTATCGCGCGTGCATACAGACGAACGTTTTCCGTAAGGTAACGTCGGCCGTGCATAAGCATCGATTTCCAATGAACGCTCGTTTTTAAGGTTAACAAGCTACTCCGCCGCGTAAATCCTTCGGAATCGGAACCGGCCGTTCTCATCGGGACTCATTCAACCGGGACGCGGCTTATATACGCACGGGAAATCGTGTTTCATTTCTCACGTTCTTCTTTACAACAGCCTCTCGGCAACTTGGACGATGCCCCAACTTTTAATGGCCGCGAACTACTCTGCTTCGGGAACCAGATTCTCTTCTCGCGATGCAAGAATCAATTTGATTTTACTTTAACTAATATGGCCAATCAGCTCGACAAAATATTCTCTTCATATTTTTTATTATAGAAACTACGGTAGAATAATATTTAATAATAAAAAAGATTAATGAAATTTATTAACAAATAAATAGATATAACCAATTAAATACAACACAAATGGAATCTCTCGAATTACAAATCTCGCACGTCTCTATCTCACGATTTCACTCAAAGCAATGCCCTCTTCGCTTCGTTCCTCAAAAACATTCAATCCCACCCAAAAAACAATCTTCTAGCAATCTTCATTACATGCAAACTTCAATCATATCATACGCAAGCTTCATTCATACTAATATGCACTCATGCTGATCATACAATTACAAAGTACAGATACACACACATACCACACTACTTGCAGTCAGATATTGAAAGGTCAAATTAATTACGATGACAAAATGAGGTTTCAAATAAATGTAACATAAACATCGTCCAGATTAGGCACTCTATCAAAATTTATTTGGTATTACGTCAAAACTTAATCATTGATTACATACAATGTTGTGCTAAATTTGAACATTCTTCGCATGCTGTATTATATCAAGACTCGATATCACGTACAATGTCGAACTTGATTAGCTATCATGTTTTAGTTATCGAGCACTTAAGATTGTAATCATTGATTAGATTCTAACAGTAAATTTTTGGAAAATTAATGCCAGTGAATGGCATCGTTAATTGACACAAAAATGAAGATAGCAAAAAAAAAGTAGAATTAAGAATCTCACAGGTAACAGAGTGGGAAACAGGGAAGTTTTGTTCCACGCGAACGCACAAAATGGAGTTCCAGTGTAGTACAAATTACAAACTGTGTTCGTCGAAACGTAAAAAAAGGTGTGCGGAACAACACGGTGTTTTTGTTTGTTTCGTAACAAGTGACAGCAGGATCCGTGATAAAATGGCCGAATTCCAATCGCGATCGGCATTTATCAGCCGTCATTCGGGACACGTAAACACGCGGCGAAGCGGTCTGTTCGCTAATTTTTCCATGAACGTGCCGGAATCGCGGCTTGCATTCGACAACGGCCATCGTCCGAGCTGCGATCACCGCGTTACAATGTGCAATATTATGCAACGGTATTCAGCCGTGAAACAATTATACGCGTTTCAAGCTGGCCGACGTTCGGCCCCGTAATCGTCGTAAATCTATTTTCACGCGGTATTGTTTGCCGTGCATATTAACTTGCCACTGGCCCTTCTAATCGGACACGATACAACGATAATTATTTCCCAATCGCGATTCCCGACGCGTCTGCTCCACTTAGGTCGTAAAAATATCGTTGGCAACCCGCCTAACGCTGTGTTTTCGCCCGACCGTTGTCATCGATTGTAAAATTCGCTCTCTTTGTTCTTAAGCGTGCTCGCTGAGCCATACCGTTGTCAATTTTTGCAAATCGCACTGTATCTCAACGATAAAAGTAAGGAAGTGGAAAGGGTCTGCTCCAATCGAGTATTCAGACGTTCAATTTCATCGGTCGTAAAGTTTTTCTTGATACGGAGATCCGAAAGAGGGTGGAAAAGTGGAACTGAACTTCGTGACGAATATTGAATTTCCAGCGTTTTCAAAACGTTTGTCTCGAACCTTTTGTTCCCTCTCTTTCATAACTTGGCTCAATTAATTTTATCACGAACATCAAAAATATTAATCTCGAGCATATCTAACTTATATTAACTTCGTCGCACGAACAAGATGAACAAATATCATGCAAATTAAAAATATAATTACGACAGATATATAAGAGCTTGGCCCTCCCACTTTGTTATACTAATTGGTAATAAAGAAACGCGATTTCCTGGAAATATGCACAGTCGCATTTCCACAAATTACTCCAACATGATCGATAAATACGATAGAAATAAAACCGTCGAAGCTACACACTTATGACCGGGTGAACATACGTTTCCACCTATGGCCACACGTTCAATAAAATAATAAACGTTGACAGAACAAGCAGTTAAAATCTGCATACTATTTAGGGACGTCTACACGCGATGCCTTTCTGCATGGTACACCTTCAAGCCTCTCTCCATCTCCGTTCCTCTTTCTTTCTTCTTCTGCTGCAGTTGCATTCCGGCTGCAACAACCATTCTTAACAGGGTTTGGTACGGTCGTTCATAATAACGCTGGCAATAAATCGTGCGCCATGGGAACGCGCAATGACGCTGTTCTAAATTATCTCCATTGACCACGAAATCTCATAAAGATTGACAGTGGCCATCGGACAAACCACAGCCGTTTATTGGAAGCGAAATTTGTCGGCTGACTTCGTCGTCGGAACTGTTTCGTCGAACTGCGTTGCTACGGCTTTATGCTTCGCAAGAAGTAAAAAAAGAACACCATCCTCGTGGCTGACGAACAAAAAGCAAAACGGAAACGGAGAACTACTTGGGAGCACGTGCGGGCAAAAATCGGCTGGACGAAAGGTATGGTGATGCGACGAACACGTTTCCCGGAGATCATAAGTGACCGCGCGAAAATATCGCGATGGTTTCGAGGAAGAAACGCTTTCACATTTCAACCACTTTTGAATGGACATAATCTTAAGATTAGATATTTTGCCACCTTGTCAGAGAGAAAAATTTTCAGGACACTCCAGATTCTTAAATAGCTAATAGGGAAGATACGTTCTTTGAAAAATTTTTGCTTGCTGTAGGTGTAATTGTATTAGTTTTTAAATTATTTATGGCAATACATAAGATATATGAAATAATGTAAATCAGGATTAGATGCAGGTATCTTTTACCACTTTCTGACAAGTTCTAATAAAATCTTCGAAAGTTTTCACCGGGAGTTTTTTGATTCTAAACCACTGTGTGAAGGATCTGTAAGTCTGAAAATTGTTGCTGAAGGACCTTGACTTCGATAGGTAGGAATAATGTCTAAGCCAATTTGGCCGGGGTAGACGCCGCAAATTTGATTTTTATAGTCGCGTTTATAACTCGGTTAGGACATCCATCTACCCTTCCTGACTTTCTGGGCTCTTCATCCTCGGGGACGTCACGAAGGAGAACGCGCGCGACGCCGGAGGTCCCTGACCCTCGCTGTAGAAAAACAGAGAGAAAAAAAAGAAAACGAGGTATAGAAAAACAGGAAGAAGCCCGGCCCTAAATTCGCTGAATCAGGTCGTCCTCATCTTCCATGGGAACCAGCGTCTCTTATTAATTTAATTTTTATAGTCGCCGTCTTCGTCCGTAAAATCTTGAACCGCTTACTCTCGCCCGTGGACAAGAGCAAGTTGCGCGGCAACGGGCAAACTTTTAATCCCGGTCTTAATAATTATCGTATAAATAATAAAACGAACTTTCCGGAAGCGTCATTTTCGAATTTGCGTTTAAACAACCGTTCGCCCAACCACGGCCGGCCATCGCGAAACTTTGATTAATTTTTACGTCGCGATAACGAGACGAGGGCGATATCCTCTAACGAGTCGAAGCGAAGAACAAGGCGGGCACGAAACCTCCGACCACCCCTCGTTGTCGTTAAGTTTTCTCGGATAGCGGAAAAATTTCATTCCCGGCCTTCCAGATCCTTTTAGCCCTGTACTCTTCGGGGCCAAACGAAGTTCATAAACGAACGAGAATTCGATTTAGACTCCCATACATCATGCGCTTCTCTTTTTACCCTCCGCTTCTCGTTCGCTCGACGAGCGAAATTTTCACGTGATCGAGCCACGGACGGACACAACGGATATCTAATTTTTCTGTTTCAAAAAGTTTCGGCGGTGGTCGACGCCGTTCTCGCCGGGAGACGAGCGATCGCGACGACATTCCGCGAATTTTTCGCGACAGGCTCGAGACCGACGGCCGGAGAAAAGTCGATGCACGGAGGCCAAGAGGGTGGATCGCTCCCGCGTTTCCGTCCGCGACGATGGCTACGAATCGGACTGGATTCCGTCCGTGTGCGCCACTGACTTTCAAAGCGGTAATAACCTGCGGAAACTTTCCTCCGCTTTGGTGCGGTCGCTCGAGGAAATCGGAATCGATGCCAATCTCCGCCAAAAATTATTTCTACGAACTTGTCGAGATGGTCTTGCCTCGGGAACGCGACCTTTCGCGGCTTTGGGTAAGTCCCCATCATATTACTACACTTTTTACCTCATCCTCTCCATTTACATTCCGTATACGGAGTGTCGTTGTTACACTTTACTTTCCGATCATTTGTAACGAATGGAATAATTAACATTTATTAAGCGCTGAAACTGTATAATGACCATACCGCTTCTCGAATAAGGAGATACAACTTTTTTGTGCCATACTATTAAGGTACATATTATTTACTTCGTTTACCGATTTCCACGAAAATTATTTTTACACATTTACGTAAGGCAGTATCAATCGATTCGAAGAAAATGGCGTAATTAAATGTTAATATTTAGTCGGTGTTCAAAAAAGCGGTCCAAGGATATCAGTTAAAGTAAACGTCTGAGTACACAGTGTGCGTAGTATGCTGGTCGAAAATGAGCATTCGCTTACCATAGCAGGGTTTCGATGTAACGGAGAACAAAAACGCACGTAATAATTTCCTCCGGTTTTCGAGGAATCCCGTTCCTCTCGATAATCGTCCGGTGAGAGCGGAGCACGATAATTCCACGGTTAATTGCTTGCATGTTAATTAAGCTTCGGTTCATATTTGGCCTGCGCGGCATTACCGCGAATATCCCCGTTGGTTGGACGGTCGGTCCGCTCGAGCATAGCACGCAGTCAGCACAGTTTCCAGTAGCTGGCAGGATGTTCGTACTTTTGTTTAATGCCGCGAAAAGCGAGAATCGAGTGATACAAGGCATTCTCAAGATAGCATAATTGCCGGCGCGTACAGAATCTTGTAAGGTATGCGCCGTCGAGCCGAATGACAGTGCTCGATCACTGTCAGATCGACGCTGCGGCCCGTTGGAATACCGGCGAAGCAAGAAGAGCCTCTTTAGCGGCCGAGAAAAAGGACGGTCTCGCCGCGGGACGAGACTAAGGGAGCGAAACTCGAAAGTCGACGCTCGAATCGATCATCGCCTGCACGTTTTCCCATAGCTAATACGCGGCTAGTACTACTAATAATAAGCAACGCGGATGCTGCGCCCCATTAATCCTTGTCACGAGCTATCTCTCATCGGTTCGCGAATACTCGCTCATTTCCATTACGCAACTCTGCTCTATCGTTCTTTTGTTTCTGGGCTTTCGTTGCGAAACGACATTCGAAGGAAATTGTGCTACCGATGGGAAAAGACACGCCAGAATGTAGCACCGAGGATGCCTGACAATACAGAAACACCCATTAAGGTAAGTTGCCCAATAGCTGACAGTTTAAGAGAAAGAATTCAAACAATTTAAATAAAAAAGTATTTAAAATCAATAAAAACAGTCGCTAATATTTTATCAAAATTGATCGATCCTTTATCTTTAAATTGACGTAACCAAAAGCTATTTAAATTTTGGTAATGTTAAGAAAATTAAATAAACAAGGTTACGGTAATTACACCAATAACTGACATGGCCGAAATGTAGTATATCCAATATCTGACATCTAGATACTCCAATAACTGACACTTTTATAAATGTAAACAGAAATTATTCATTTAAATAACAAAATTTCAACCAATATCTGACACGGATGTCAGATATTGGTCGGCAGGCTTATGTTCGTATCCCAGAAACTGACATCCTTAACATCCATCAAATTAGACGGTAAATTTAAAGTCTTTAAAAAAAAAACAACACTATAATCTTTAATTAGAATAGGGAAATATAAGGTTGCTCTCAAAATAATTTAATAAAATAAATACAAAGCAAAATATCATGACGTGTTTCTAACCTTAAGTGATAGAAGAATCGAGCCGCTAATGAAAATTACGTGCCGGCTTGTAAACAATAATTGCAAAATTTGGATAAGTTCACGCATAACGATTCTCATAAATCAGAGATGGCGGTGCATAATACACACTTCATTATACACACAATGAGAAACAGATATTATTTATACATAGAGTCTTTATTAATTAATTGCAAAGTTAAAAGTGTCAGTTATTGGTGGAGTGTCAGATATTGGGCAACTTACCTTATAGCTTATTAACTTTCATATTTATGTACCTACACGTTTATGAATTTTTTAAGTTAGGTATTTCAAAATCTTGCCTGTAATCTATTACTATTAGTATTTAAACATAATTGTACTTTTCATTTTTGATCTATCGAACAAATATTTGCTTGGTCCATTTATGAGCAGTTTAATAATCAGCGAGATTCGGATGATCGCGTAAGCGTTTTGCATAAATCAGTGCAATATTCGGAACAAAGAGGCATAGAAAGCTTCATCCTTGAACATATCTCTGTAGTTTACGAACGATCGGCAAATCCGGGCGCATCTTATTGCGCTTTCAGCCCGCGGTAATGCAGGCCGCTGCACGCGGGGGAGTGCGATAACGCGCGTCGAAAATTGATAATATTTCACGGCGAGAGAGACCGTGGACTCCCTTTTATAATTGGTTGGCATTTGCATGCGGTCTTTACACTTATTGAGGTTTAGCCGCGAACCGGTCGCTCCTGCTGTCCGTTTTTATCATTTATGCCGGCTACACAACCGGCTCGTAGCACGCGATGTCGACCCCCTTCGCTCTCTTTCCGACCCGTCCCTCTTCCCTATCCTCGCACCCTTTCTCGCTTCCCCTAATCCCGGACTCCCTTTTCTCTCTTTCCCTGTCTACCGCCCCCAGAAACCCGCCATTTCGCAGCCGCGTGGGACGTTTCAGTCCACTTACGTCCCTTTGCCTGCGACAACCGCGACTTCAAACAATTTGCAACCTGTTACCACGTCGATTCGCGACGTTTTTCTATTAGTATTCGCGCCAATTAAGGATAATTAATCGTCGGACCTTTTCGTCTCTGGACGCGACACGTCGGAAATAAATTTTTGCCTCCAAGGGATACGAGGGAGCGGCTAATCGCGGCTTTTACGGAGCTCAATTTCAATTTGTAAATTTCGACGAGCTGCCACTAAATCAAGAGCTTTGATTAACTTGTTATTAACTCGTCACTAATTATTTCTGTTACTCTCCTTTACACCGAGCTCAATATTTAAAGAGGATACGATACTTAGAGTTTTACTTTGTAATGTAGGATATCTAGAAATAGCTCTGAATACTCGAATGAAGTTTCGAACATGTACAACATAATCGTTAATATGAATCCGCAGTGAGAGGAGGCGATAGTATAATACAATAAACTGCCTTAACTGATCAGGAAGGTTTCCATTAGAGACCATGTTATCCTAACCAGTTCTTGAAACTGATTTTGAAGAGTTCCTGGTTATCGAACATTATTTAATACCTTCTCGTTTTCACGTACCGAAGACAGAATATATTTACGTGTATTAAAAGCTGTACAACGTTTTCGACTTCCGCGGTAACTGAGCGGAGACCGCAGATAGAAATTTAATATACTTGATTTCGAAAAATATATGTTGTAAAAATGAAAATGTATCCCATATTCGTAACGCAGGTTCCGATAAATATAATCGAAAAGCATGGCAGCTCGAGTGCAGCTATCAAAATACAAAGCGTAATCCACGGTACACGAGTCACGTTCGAGGCGTACGAAGATGAGGATTAAGATGAGACTCATGAATTTTCATTCCGCAGGAAAGATCACGTCACTTCTGGCTGCTGTGCGGCATATTTGTTATCCGGGACAAGCGGCGTATTAATTATCGTGTAACGTGTTATGAGCGTATAGTAATGACTGCACGGGTGCAGCCAGGGATAGCCTTTAACGACGTCGAAGGATGCAAAGGAGTGGAAAGAGGGTAGGGATTGATAAGAAGCTGATGTACGCGTCAAACTGTGATCACTAATAGTACACCTCCGGTTCGAGATAATTATCGGACCGGTCGCGATGTAGCTCGATGCACGTGTAGACGACGATCAAACATCCTTGGAGGAAAGGAAGTGTCGGAAAGGTGGTCGGAGAGGGAATTAAAATCGTAAAGAAGAAGGGTGAAAAACGGACTATTTGATGGGACGCGTGTATACAACCGGATCCGGCTAGAAAAGCTGGTATCAAACGTCTTTTTAAAATCGGCGATGCTCATTAAATCCAAGTCGACCCATTATGTCATCGGCGATACTCTACAGAACGGGAAAGAGAGAGACGGGGTAAAGTAAAGAGGCAAAGATGCTTGATAGAAACTCACTCTACAGCCACGATCACGGTCGGTGACTGGTTCTGTTGCGGAAGAGCGAGAAAATTGTCGTTTTCGTCGCGCAAAACGTTCCAGCAAAACGCAATCATCCGTATCGGAGGATGCAAAGAGAGCGAAGAACGCGCCGGAGAGACCGAGAGAGGCAAAGAGTTATGTGTTTGTAACTAGCTCTTGGTGGCTTTATAGTTGCCTCTGGCGCTGCAAGATGCAGGTATTCGCGACGGATTTAGATGTTTTCCTCGATATGAAAATGAAGGAAGCCGAGGAAATCGTGGCACGGCGCTGTTAGTCGAAAAGGATGTTTCGATGTCTCCGAAGAATTTATATTTTTCGTGAAACTGCAATCGAATAAACACGATCGACTTTCGTTGTCGTAAAGAACAAATTTTCCTCTAAATATTCAGTAGACTTCGTCGGGTAGAACAATGCTGAGTTACTGCACCCGCGAGGATGGTATATACTGTATGAACATATACGCCACGTTACGTAGCGTGCATTTATGGCCGCTTATGAATAGACGATTATTCGATTACTCAATTTTAAGACTTTTACATTTCTAAATGTTATTGCATCGTAAATTTCGAAATCTATTTTAAAATTTCACTTGTGGGAAATTTATTAATTTTAATTTTACGAATGAAGTTATTACGTTTACTGATGTAAAGAGTATCAGTGACATGCGTAAAGAATTATCGATGACAATTTCATTTTTTCATTGCCACGCAAATTACAGACCATAACTTTACGATCCTGCGAGAACGGGTTACATTAAGCGGCAGGATAAAGCGATGGAATTAAAAATTGATTTAAAAAAAGATAGTCGCTCGAGAGTTTTGCAATAAAAGCACGAATCCCTGTCAGCAATTACCTCATCCGGGGCTAAGAAACGGACGTTCACGCCTTTTCTATAGTTCAGGCAAAGCAAAAAGGCTTCTTTGAGATTTTTATTGACTATTTTATTTGCCGCGTTAACGATTTCATTTCTATTAAAAAAAGCTTCATCCAGCAAAACTGAAATGGGAATACTACATGAGGATTGAAAAATGGGGTATCAGAAAAAAATTAATTACAAATTGCGCGAGTAGCAGGAACTGCAGAAATATTTAGCTCGATGCGTGTCGAATGACCGATTTTGAAATGAGGAAGGTGTAAGGTTAATTTGAAGCTATACATTGTATACATTGACTGATTCTCTGTCACCAAGATTTCATATGGAGATATAAAGGTTTTGATATCAATAATTATCTTTTAACTAATTATTGCTAAAACCGATTATACAGAATTTGTACATCGCACCGTTCGAAAAGAATTAATCCTACTCCCTGAATTAGCAGTCTCCCAAATCTCATATATTTCGAAATCGATTGGTATTCAGTAATCCAATATCTGTCATAAAGATATCTGAAAATATAGTACAAGTGTTATATAAAAATACGAATGCAATCAAAGTATCTCGATCGTTCGGTAAACTTATGAGCATGCACTAAAGTAACCTCGAAATGTGTGCACCAATTCGAAAACAACGGCGGTGTTATCGGATATGAAATTGTCAGCAGTTCGGTTTCCCGGCAGATTTGTATCCCAGTTTCATCGCTACAATTCTATAGTCCGTCAGATCGCTCATCATTGCAAGGATCCTGACAATAACGACGTAAAGTCGGTCCCGCATTGCACAGCAGGACAATAGAGTGCCCCATGGCGATGTCGAATCGAGTCGCAGAATAACGCGCGCAACTGAGTCATCGCCGAAGAATTATCGTCGTCCGAGATTTAATCGGCACCCCGTCGCAACTGTTGTCGCTGTTTGCGTACGGTAGTTAAGACCCGGTTGTTTCCCCGTTTTAAGAGCGTTCTAGCACGCTGAATGCCGCTCTTAATTTAGTTAGTCGCCAGGTTAGAGCGAGAGATCCGACCGTAAGACACTTTATCATTAAGGACCTTTCCGGCGTCCGAGGGAAATTTTCAGGACTCGGGTTTGGGGAATTTTTCATTCGAACCCGAAGAAAAGATGGCAATGGGAGGAGGACCGTTTTTCAAACTGGCAGCTGTGTATTTTCATCCCCTTTTGTTTCGCTGTCTCTTAACCGCTTCTTCGTTTTACTGTATCTTCATTTTCATGTTCCGAGCTCTACTTTGATTTTAATGTGCTAATAGTGTCAATACGTGTAACGTTGCGTGTATAATTTCAAAAGATGATCAAGTTATGTATATTGAATATGCGGTGCATCACGTGAGTATGAATGTTTACAATTTCACTGGAATAACAGCGTATGCTAGTATGCCAGCATTGTGTTCCTTTCTCAGGCACATATTTTTTGAACCAATTAACGCGCCGTTGAGGTAATGTATAATTCCGCACGGCGCGACACGTGTTTGTCGTTGTTTGTGAATACACCGCGCCGATTTGGTGAGAACACATACACATGACACGTGTACCCAGCATTTAGGGTGGTAAGCGTTAGCGAAGTACGTTTCCTTGTTAATTTCGCGGCGCTGATGCCTTTGCAACATTTATTTCGAGCATACCTCACGGATACTTGCGATATCGTGGCGCGAATTGAATTCGTTAATGAATAAGCATTCCGCGAGCAACGCGTCGCCGTCTGCTCTTATCAATCTCTTGGAGCGTTTTTCCGCTTCGCATCGATCGGCTAAACGTGCTTTAACATGCCGCTACGAAGAATCGTTTTATCACGAGCCGTTATTCGGCGATTAAATACCCCATTAAATCATTTCCACTCGATTAGGGAACGCGGGAAATTCATTTCGCGACAAGAATGTGCACTTTATGCGATAACGAACGGTGAACGATCAATGCGATCCATTCAGATTCCTTTTCGACGTTGTCCCGCTTTTCCGCTCGATTATCGGCATAATGAATAGCCTCGAATTTTGGATAACGTCAAATCGACCACGAAATATCTACAAACCGAAAAACCACCGTACGTTGAAAATTTCGAACGAGAGCTTGTCGTGCGAATTCTCCGGGACAGAAAAGATCAGGTGCATCCTTTGGCAGCGTCGCGACGCGGACCAAACATTCCAAGAATCCCGATGGACGGCATGCATTCGTGGGGCAAAGTCTCGATCACTCTGTCGGTCGAGGCACGACCTTGCTGCTCGCCATCGGGCACAAATTCAGCCCCGGAGCGGATCTGCATAACGTTCGATCGGCGCAAAGAATGCACGAGTGGCACGCGCGGAAGGGCATGCGGTTCGTGCCAGCACTGGCCGCGTGGTTTTGCACGGGCACAGAGAAGCTCGTGTCGCGAACAAAACACACGTAAGTGCTCGGAGGACCAACCGAAGAGAAGGACCAGCGGACGAGAGCACCGAACAGACAGCTAGAGAAAGAGAGAACGCTCGAGAACGCTCGACAAAGGCGCACTACCCTCGTCAGCTAGTTTAAATCGTACATGAATAAATGCAATCCTATCACGGCCATGCTAATTTCATACAACAAGCTCCTAGTACCTGCGGAAAGCTATACAGGGTGTAACTCGTGCTAATTCTGTGCCAGAGAATCAGCCGAAGAACTGGAATAACAATATTTTGCTTGTTCATCTTGTACGGATCACACTTTTCATTGGGCCAATGACCATAGTAGTCGAGGCCCAAACGATAAAATTAATTCATCAATACTTTTCATTCTAGGTTAATTCAATTTTCTAGTCTTATATTTGCAATTATATCCACAGTTTTTGAAGGAAGACAAATTTGAACATTGCTGATGTGTAATTACAATAGGGTCTCGCTATATGGCCTTTAACGAGGCTGTAGACAAATGAACACTGCTGATGTTCAGTTACAATAGGGTTCCGCTATATGGCCCCTTACGAGACTAAAGACAAATTCGAACATTGCTGATATCCAATTACAATAGGGTCCACTATATGGCCCTTAACGAGGCTAAAGGGGTAGAGATCTCTTCCATACATGTGATTACTAAGTGTGATTTGCAAATATATTTCTAGAGTCGAAAATTTGAAAATGTTTAACTTTTTATCTCGAAATTTTGTCGATTCCAAAATGTATCAACATCGACGATATTTATCCAGCAATTTTTTCCTCTCACCGCAGTTCGATGTCCAGCAAACACGAAAAACAGAATATTTGCTGCTCGATATTTAATACAATAACGTTTTCAATGTAACTCATAAATGCCTTTCAATTCTCGTAATCACGCCGGTATTGCTTTACTGCAATGCATGGAATATTTCAATTTGAGAATATTTATATTACCTTCCGCACGTTCAAAAATCGCTGGTATTTAATTTTGTTTCATACTATTTATATGGTTTGAACTGTTGAGAAAACTTTTTGTCGCGTTCGCCGATGTGATCCGTATGAATAGAATCAACGCCGGGAAATTACCATTTATTTTATTTTTAACGAAGCGGCTTCGGAAATTATAAACGGCCAGACCCGAGTGACTCGTGTCGTATAATGTTCTCATTGTTCGATGATAGAAGTATTATTTCAAATTACAATGCGAGTATTGCGTGCGATGAGAAAACACAATTGCCGTTTTTTCCGTGCAGGTATGGTACGCATAATACAATGTGCGTACCGCGGAAAATCGTACGTTAATTTACACGTTGGCTACAAACTGCTCTCCACTTCCGAAACAATTCATTAATTCCTTTTATTACGGTTATAGCACACGTTAACCCATTAACATTTACAATCTACTAATGGAAGTTTCGAAATTTAATTGCTTGTTAATTATAAATCGTGTCACGCGATATCGTAAAAATCCTGTAAAGCGCCACCAATCGAAAGTTTCAGCAAAACTGATATACCAAAAGTTTTCACTGTTCACACGTTCGAGGATCGGTTGTCGAGGGGTGTGCAGCGAGGGGGGCGGATTGGCACCACCAGAGTTTTATGGCGCGAGTTTCGAAACCCGAAGCCAACAACACGCGGCAGTCAGAAGCTGCGAAGCAAAGTTTACGCGAAGCAGATTGAACGATCGAGGCAAAGCTTCAACCTGCTATGCACAGGACGTTATCGGTCCAATATTAGGTACTTGATCGGATCAGAAGCAGTGATTTTCCGCAAAAAATTTGGCATACATATATTTGACTTCTCGAACAAACTTTTATTGTTTTACTGCTGATGACTTCCAAAATCACCGATAAATTTATTCTAGTATTATACTAAAAATATATTTGCCCCTGATGAACCGAACAAAGCGGAACCATGTGACCCTGCGTGTATTATTCAACGACAATCTGTACAATATTATTAAATATGTATATGCAGCGATAAAAAAATATTATCCAATATATGTGCATTTCAATCTGCGATCAATAACTTTTTAACGAAGACCGTTCGAAAAATAATTCACAAAAACCGCGTTGTTTTTCGACAGAGTTTCAAATATTTTTACCGTTCTTCGACCATAACATAAATATCGCAGCGCGGCCGAACGAGACGAAAATTGACGCGTCGATCGTTCTTGCAACGTACAAATGTATTTGTTGAAAACACAGCAAGCCAGTCTCGCAGTCAGGCCAAATGGAAAGTGTAAGTAGACGGGGAAAGCGGGCTCTATTGTTCCACCCTCTTTTCCGGGTTTCAGAAGCGTTCGCGGCAAGTGCATTTTGTTGTGTGCTCAGAAATCTGTTATTCAATTTGAAATGGCTTTATCGCGCGTCTGAAACCAACCCCAGATCTCGCATTGATGCCAAACTACATGGACTATGAAATCTCTTCCCAACAGGCGCACACGCGTGCCTCTGCATGCGGCACACTAGCTTTTCTCTACATTCGAGCGCTCCAGCACCGAGTCGCGAAATCGAGTGCTGCGAACTTTCTGTCGATACTTTCCACGTGTTCGTTCAAGTATGTGCAAGTGGAAACGAAAGCGATCGCGAACTGAAATGGATATACAATGACACCGCGCGAAGTGATTAAACAAGGAATTTTCGTTCCTTTAAAAGTGCAAAGTTTGCACGATGGACTGGTATTTCACGTAACAGAATAGACCGTTTATATTAAATTCAACGCTGCAGTAAAGTTAACGAAGTCTCAAATGTTTCAATTTTGCTCCGAAATTCTATCGGGAACGAAATAAAAAATTATTCGATCCAATATTTGTTTCAGTTGAAAATTGATATTTGCTAAATTTTAACGAATAGTAACACTTTTAGTAAGGGATCATATTTTGGGCTAAACTTGAACGCGAACATTGTTCGATCATCAACATTAACGGAAGAAAACGTGTTAACTGATCATTGATTATAAGTAAATATTACATTAATATTTTAACGAAGAATGAAAGGGATCGAACGAATCAATTACTGTCGGTATTCTTTGAACAAAGATCTTTAATCGGGACGGTAATAATATTTCAATCTTGCGCCAAATGGTTTCTTACCGGTCGAGAGTTAATAAGAAGAACAAAAGGCTATTGTTAAATATGAATCGGCTTCTATCGATCAGTTCGAAGACAGTCGCGGTGTAACAAGGTGCTGCGGATGAAGCGAGACCGTGAAGAATAATAGGAGTTTTGTCATTAAACGAACGCTTAAATTCGAGACCTTAGATCACCGTCTGCCAATTAGAGCGAACACAAGGTCGAGGCGACGCTGTGAATTCCGCGATTGCTGTCCGTTTGTGCTACTCAAGTATGGTAATACCGCGAAGAGGAAAACGAGACTGGTTTTCTAACAGTATATCTGCTGTTCTTCAGTTAAATTGAACCACCTGAGAAGGAAGACTTTAATGTATATACTCCTAGAGAGCTTTGATCCATCCACAACTTATATTTTATTGCTTTCAATTACATGGTTAGTTAACGACCGGATAATACGGTTGAAAATGGTAGAAACTTTTATCATCAAAGGGTGAATTTAATGGAACTGATTTGATTAAGAATAAGGGAATTCTTCGCTCAAGACTATATTTTAACATTCTAATTGCTTTTCGAAAACGCAAAAATTGCGTTTCTTATATTTCTTATATTTCTTACATGAAGATACTATGTATTATATAACTAATTATGTGCAACATTATAAACCCCACTTAAAAATACATGCATCGTTATGCGCTAAAAACTAAAGCAACTACAGTGCTCAGTGTATCGTGACAATTAATTATTGAAGACTTTACAATAAAAATTCTGAACAATCAGAACAGAGGTGTTACTGAGAACGTTATCAGTTAATACCGATGATATCAGAATGTTATGGAAACCGGTGATGCACAAAAAATTCCCACAAACTATTTTTACAAATATCTTTAAAATTAAAGCCGAAAGGGGGTTGCATATAAAGGGGAAAGTTGTTCGACATCTTTAACAACATATTTCAAGGTCACTGAAATGGGTACAATTATCACGATTTATCGCCTAAATCAGAGTGGTCCTCGGCCAAAAATTCAATATCGAAAATAACCAACGTAAAAAAAGGAGAGAAAAAATTAAAAAAAAATGAAATGCTGGAGTAGAATACAAATACAAAAGGTACTCACATGGGATCGCGTAAAGGTGCGCGCAGTCGAGATTCAGACAGGAAGGCAGAGGTGGGTTCTCCTCACAGGTTCGCAGGTACGTGCACGTAGGTATACGCGCACTCGATTGGCGTCGACCGGCGTCCCGGGAGGGGCGCGACGCCAGCCAAGAACGAACGTTGATACTAAACCGCGGGCCGAGCTGCTCCGAACGACAGTTCAACGAGCGTGTGTTCCGAGGCCGGATCACGGTGGTCTTACACGGCCGATTCGCGAACGATTTTCGACCGCGTGTACATCCGCGAAACTGTCAACGTGACGCGAGCCACGCGATGGAGTCGTCTTAACCGACTTAACATAAACGTGGCGCGAGTCGAGTCTTCGATAATACATCGATCTCGTATCGAACGTGTTCGAATTGTTGTACGGTACGTCAAAAACATGTGGAACGACGATCGGTCGCGTTGATATTACAGAAAGGCTCGATTCGGTCGATGCGCATGATTAGGACGCGAGGGTGCACGTGAATCTCGTGTTGGTTATCTCGTAGAGAATACTTTCCCGAGTGTTATCGTCTTCTGGAATCGATTGATTAGCAGTAACTAATTCTGACAACACTGCGCCCGGATTTGTGACACGACCACAGTGCTAGCACGGAGATACGTATCTGTACATAAAACGTGTGTGTAACCGTGTGCCTGTCTGTGTGTATGTGTGTGTGTTTACATGGAATCAGTGCTCGTTGGCAACATCATGATCCGTCGACGTGAGTGCGATCGAGTACTCTGGAGTGCTACCGAGGGTGTTTCTAGTGCGAGCTTCGGGGTTACCGTCTGCGTGTGGGTTTCGAGATGCGTCCTGCGGTGCATCAGCCACGAGTAACTGCAATCGGAGGCCGGTGTACCCGTATATATACCGGTAACTTGGCCACGAGTGAGCGTAGTGTGCCGACTAACCGCCGGAGTAATTAATCCGACGTATGTGCGGACAGACATCCTTGTTCCTCCGGGCAGAGTCAATCACCGGCGTCGATTCAGTATCTGGTGTTCGTCGTTTGATTACGGCCTCGAAAGATTAGAGTCTTGATTGGAATTCACCTGTCACCCCGTCACAACGACGGTCAATAGTTAAAGAGCCGGAAAAGCTACGGGACAAAATTCGAGATCGTTTATCGAACCGAGCCGCGTGACAACGATCGATCATCGAGGCGCGCCGACCGATGTTTGATCATTTCGACTTTTTTACGTGCGACTAACCGGACTCGACCTAACGCTCGTTATCGATCGTGTAACGTCAACGTTATCCGCTGCTAACGGATAACTTCACGGTGGACCAGCTGCCGATTACCACCAGGTGAATTAAAACGGAAGGAAGACAAGTTTCATGGATATTGGCAAACTTGTCGATATCAACGTCCCTGTCGATATTAACATTTTGCGCAGATAAACATTTTCTGTTGAGTCAACGTGCAATCGCGTCGACGTGTTTTTCCTATACGATCGGTACACTGTACCTGCTTATCGTTATCGGCTCTGGAGTATCGTTTCGAAATTGTGTACACCGCCTCGTTCATTTTCCCGCCAAATTCGTGCGCCGTTAATCGTCCCGCCGAATCGATAAAAGAGAAACTTTTTTCCGTTGACTTAATTAATCAGAGTCACTGGTGTTCGCATTTAAAAGTTATCGGACGTGTATCCCAGCGAAGGAGGTAAATGAACGACGCCGATTACTCGAATAGATAATTAATCAGGACCAAGCGAGGAGAAGAGACGTTCGTTCTGCACGACCAATCATTCAGGTACGATGTCCTGATCACCTTCGAGTGTATACATCATTCGACTCGATTCGGGTGGAACCTCTTAATTAATAATCACGCGAACGCATTGAAATTCGTGTGCCGTTTCGCATATTAAGGAGGCCAATTAAAGGAGAAAAAGGAACGAGGAAAGGGGAGTAAGAAAGGAGCAGAAAACGGACCGTGGCAACTTGGAGAGGACTTGGCCAACTTCATCGTCTACTTTTTAACTCGTTTCGTGAACACCGAAAAAAGAGTTCTCACGCCGCACGCGAGAAGGACCTTAAGCACGCACGCACGCACTCGCGCACTCACGCACCCCTTCGAGGGAAGAACTTAAGGAGCGGAGAAACCCCGTGCCACCAGGAATCTTGATTCCTTCCTGCCTTTTTTCGATCCTTTTTCCAGCTCTCGCCCACTTTCGAGTCTCTAAGGTGAGTGCAACTTTTAATTTTCAATTATCTTTCGAACCCCTCGATTGTACTTTATCACCGACTGAGCTATGGCAAGTCGATATTTACCGAATATAGCATGTCTATACTTTTTGATGTGCCTTTATTAATCGTGAGCATCGTTTTACACGTATCATGGCCAAGTTTACGAGTTTTAATCATCTTTGAATTTGTGAAATTGCTTTCGGGAAACTAATTACTGCACACCTATTTTAAAATATTATACTCAAGGGACACAATCGTTTTCCATTATTCCTCCATATTTAATCGAATCGGTTGTGAATAGGTTATAGGTTAGGTACATATAATATGTTGCTACGTTATTAAGAAATTCATTTGATTAAATCTGGCATCGTTAAATTTTATGAATTTCTGCTGACAATTTTTCAGGTAGCAGATTTTTTAGTTCGTTTCTGAAAATATTTTCGTTGGAAATATAATTGGAATGTTTCGGAGATAAAATTTTCATCCGACATTCATTGCAGGATATTGCTTTATTAATTCGGACACCAAAATTCTCTTACACTTCATGCATGATTTTTTATTATTTATTAATTGAACCAGCAGATACAAATATCTGTCTGTTAATAAAAAGTCAATATTCTTAGATGACATTTAATGTAAATAAATGCACATGAAATGATAAAATCGCGTTTTCTCGGAAAAATGGATGTCGATAGAATTTTGTCGACTAATAAATTAAAAACGTGTCTAGCTGACAGCGTATAGGCGTATCGTCGTTGACGAACAGTCGCAATAGCTTTTGTACCTGTATAAGAGCACCGTTTCCTACACCGTGCCGTGAAAGACGTGTGTTCGTGTCTGTCGCCAGCAAATCCTTGAAATCGAATTTTCCGAGACGAGGGTCCTCTTGGGACTGGGAAAAGAGGAAAAGGGAGAGAGAGTGCCGGACCGGAGAGCGAGAGAAAATTCGTACGTCAGTTCGGCCAGGACGAAGAAGAAAAGTATACTTGTACTGGGCGAACGTGCCGATTTCGTGTGTCGGCGTTTCCGTGCAATTTAGTCGCATACGATTTATGAAATAGCGACTGAAGTAACCTTGCACGATGTGCTGCCAGAAATACGGGTTTATTCTTAAAATTTTGACGCTTTTGGCGATACTTCAAGTATTTTTAACTCGCATTATATCACTCGCTAATTGCAATCATTCTAAATATAGAGTATGACTAATTTCATAAGGTAACTGAAATGTTAAAATTGGAAAATAATGTAATATCACGGCTACTTAAAATTTTTGTTAATAAACTAATATCTATTTCTCTTACAAGTGACATACTAGTAGTCATCAATGATTCTTATGGTGTTCAATTCTTATTAAATATGAATAGTAGTACGGAGTAAGAAGTATAAACCCTAAAAGATCAATGATAAATTATATTCGTTGACATGTTAATCCTTTGATATGAAGTTCGAAGTTCCGTATTGAGTTGCGTTCTTCCATGTGCCCGTGCATTTGAAGCTGCATGTATATTTCATGGCAAGAAAATTCTCCAAACCCTTTGAAGTCAGTATTTCGAGCTGTACCTTGATACTTCAGGTTCTCTGCTCTCCAGACGATATTACAAAGACATTTTTCCTTCAACGTTACAAACTTCAGATCCAGTTATGTAACTTGACCTACCTTTGGACAGAATTCACCTAAAGGATTTCACTCTTGGACTTTGTAGCGCCAAAATGCATTAACGCGGTACAAAAATGTGGAACATATGAACTTCAACGTGTGATATGACTTTCAATTTTGGATAGTTTGAAAGATGGTTTGCAATTGTATAATGTATTATATATACGCTTAATATTGTTATTAAGCGTGCTTGAAGAAAAGGTTGAGAGGATCATGCATGAAAAACAGGAGAATCCTGTGCAACGAATGCGAACGTTTGCCCAGTTAAATCAAGCATTGTCTCTGGCCGAAGCCGCAAAATATAATACGAAGGTAGTCGGCACGTCCATTAGAGAGGAGGACGTTTAACAGAAATTGTGTGACATGTTGCATGGGCATTGTATACGGCGGACAAGCGTAGATATGCCCAAATAAATAGAGCGTGTTACATAAAGAGACCTTGTTTAAATTATACCCAGGAAGGTATTGCGCTTGTTCCCCGCAACGCGAGGGAGACAAAATTGCGCCATTTTCCGGAACAAATGGTTCCTACATACGGAAGCAATACGCCCAACCATACGAAATTATAACGGATATATCACAACTTTCACCCGAACCGTGCACGTGTAACGCGTACGTGTACACCTTGGTCTTTTGCCGCGAAACGAATGATTCATGTTGCCAGCAACGAACGAAGAAAATTATCGAGCAACGGTATGTACCATTTCCACCGGTCGTGTACGGAGCTCGGAAAATATCGTGAAATGTCAATTATCGACCTCCGTCGGTTAACTGGCCCCGTAAAAATCAATTTCACGACGTTCCGACGCAGATTGCCTTGCCTGTTGTTTCTTTTTTATCACCATCTACTACGAACAATTGTTTCCTCTATACCTCATATAAATCTGCTCTTTCGACCTATTTGGAGGGTAATTTGATACATCTGGATATAAATGGGAAACAATACGAATTCCGCAGTTGATTGAAACACAACGAGCACGGTTTAGTTGCGAAACGAAACTGATGGAGAGATTCGTGATTTTTATCGTGATACTTTGAACGATTGTTTCATTTGCAATTAATATAAGCTTGATCCTTTTTGGCGGGAAGTTTGATATATCTGAATGTAAATGGAAAACAATACAAATTCCTTTGTCGATTGAAATCCAACGAATATAGAGCTACTTGTATTACCTCGTCCATTCGATCGCTGAACGAAGCTGATAGAAATGGCGACTTTTATCGCGATGTTCTTTGAACAATTATTTCGTCCATATCAAATATTAACTGAACATTTTTACTGGAAAGGTTTATGTATTCGGTAAATGGAAAATAATAGGAACATTTTACTCCATTGAAATCTGTGAATATACAGACGTGTATTATTTTATCTGATCGATCTCAGAGCTGATGGAGTGCTCAGCTTTTATTACAAGATACCATAAATTATTTCGTTCATACTTAGGTTGATCTTTGCGGCGTGATGTGATTGATTCTTCAGACATTTTGATCAATTACATCGATAATTTGAAGAAAATTTAAGGGATAACACCACTCTAGAGCCCAAAAAAGAGGCCCAACTTTGACAATTTTTTTTGGAAGAACGACGTACAGATAGGAATTTCTTTTCAGAGGGTTTATTTAACACATATTAAACTACGACTAAATAATTTTTTATTGTCATTTTCGTACAAAATGGAGACGACAGAGCCGATCGGCGGAAACATGTTTTGTAAAAACACTCCTACGGGAGGACGGATTTCTCGTTATGTATGAGACATGGAATAAAAAATCAGAAGAATTTATAATCTATATACTATTGGCTTTGGAAGTACGTACGGGTTTTTTGATTAATCAATTTTTGTGGAAGTTATGCGTTTTTTAAGGAATGAATCGACTTTTTGCACGAAAAATGGGCACTAAATTGTTTCTAAAAAAAAAAGTTTACATTCAATCAAAAAACGGCTACATACTTCCAAAGACAATATTGTTGTGAAGCTATTGTAAAAATTTCAATTCAATCCATGCAATAGTCACCAAGAAATCCGCCCTCCCAGTATAAAGAAAGTGATTTCGAGGAAAACGCGTTTGAAGTTTTATGCGCATTTGCATCCTTAAATTCTCTGTTCACCGCTAACCTGCAATGCCTATACCATACATTTGACTATCCAGATCAGTGTTTGCCATCTTCTCTAGCTTTCTGGATACTTCTGTTTGTTTTGTAAGTAACAAGTAAACTTATTATTTTAAATGATAACAATAATACGAAAGCGATGAATTGCAACATACCGCGCGAGTACTCAGTGCGCGCACTGAGGCGCTGCGGCAAAATTGATAATTGAACCACTTATAATTTGTTTTCCACTATAAATCAAACGGCATTCTGTTCTTAAGACCCTAAAGTATTGTTTTATTAAAGAAAAAAAAATCGACTTTCTGAAAATCCTAGAGTGGTGTTACCCCTTAAGTACATAAAAGATACGATTGGCACTCGATAATTATACAGTTATACTACTTCATGAGTTGTAAAATCAAGTATGTATGTTTTAAACAATTATTCAATGTAAGCTTCGTAGTAAAAGTAGACGTAGACCAGAAACGATACAAATTCCAGGCTCGAAACCTACTAAATACAAAGTCACTTGTAATACTTCAACGGCTGGAAGCTGATATAAAGATTCGCGATCGGATTCGATGTTTACCTTTCGCGTAAACGGTTTGCACGACTAATAGCTGGTTACCTGGCTAATAACACCAGTGAAAAGAGAGTCATCAATTAAGGAACAAACGCGATACAACGATCGCTAAAAGCCGTCCGTGGCCAACAATGCCAACACTATGCCTCCCGGTGTTAAACGCGGATCCACGGGCGCCCCGAATGGCCGTACTTTTAAGAACGGTGCTCCTCCTCGAAACGTATGTTACAAACTGGTTTCGGGATTCTCCTCCCTCGTCCTCGCCTCATTCTCTTTTCTTACACTCCGGCTCCCATGGAGGAGAGAGTCGATCAAGCTTCTCTCGGCTGCGTTTCGGTGCCTGGCCGAGTCTCGTCTTATTTTCGTGGTTCTATCTCGGCGAAAAATCTATGTCAACCGACATGTTGACACGTGTTCAAACGTAGACCGCTCGCGCGAGCACACGTGGAAACCAGACTCGTCGCCGTCGTCGTCGTAGGAGGAGAGATCCGAAGGTGAGAGGAAAGGTGTAGAGAGAGGCGACGAGGGAGTAAGGCAAAAGGTGGGCGCCGGGTTGGAAGTCGAGTTACTGGTATGCAGTGTCGGATTTCGCCTTGTCCGTCGGAAGAACGCGCTAGACGAAGAAGAGAACGAGGTGTACAGAGAACAGCGGAGATACACACCTTAAAGTGTGCACGCACACACGTGTAACACGCATGCTCGGGTTACACCCTTCTCATGAATCAAAACTATTCGAGACGAAGAAAGAGATACGGAACGGCGCGTGCGAAATAGACCAAAAGGGAAACGCTAACAGGGATAGGCAGGAAGAAAAAGGGTTAGACCTGTGACTAAGCAAAAAGTTTCTCAATCCGATAGCTTACCTTCACCTCAATTGCCATTAAGATATTTCCAAAATTACCAATTCAGAAACTTCTAAGTTTAACAACTGCTTGCGTTCATGTTTAAAAATTTTAGCATTTTGTAGCTTATAAATTTGAAAATTAACAAGTATGTAGAATGTTCATAAATGCGAAAAATTAGAGAATTTTTGTTATGGAAGCTTGAAAATTTGAAAATCGAAGACTGGAAATTATTTGAAAGTAAATGTTGAATATTCATCGAGTGCATAAAAGTATGATTTTAACTTTATTATGCGGCGATACCTTTGATGCCGCTATCTCCGAAGCGATCTGCACCCCGCAGAGGTGATCGTGCACGAAATAAACGTCGCTGCATAGTTAGAATGGCCTATTTCATCGGTACTTGGTGACCTTTCGAACAAAAAGGATATCGAAGGAGAAGGTGTAATTGTTCAGGTAGAGGCGATCGATCGTCACTGGAAATAATATAAATAGATAATGGTTCATGCTCGAATGCAAGCGTTTTGCGATTATCAACGGGGGTATAATCAGAGATAGGACGCGAGGATTGTTCTTCTTTGTCTCGTGGGATTATTGTATAAAATTGACGAAACGATCGTGATTGAGGATCGTGACAGAAGGATATGCATGCCAAGGTTCTTTTAGAGAAATAAACGCTCTCGAGATGAAAGGATGAGCATAATGATGCACGAATTGATTTTCCATTTTAAAATTCCTCTATCTTTTATCAGTCCTGACATTAACAACGTCCTTTGAATTTTAATCTGGTACTTCTGACAAATTTTAAGCTGCTACCTCTGAAAAATTCTCAAAAAATTTTCATCTCGTACTTCTAAAAAATTTTAATCTGGTACTTTAAAAAAATTCCGGGAAATTTTACTCTAACTATATTCTCTCGAATGTACTTGAAATATAGTAATATTCGCAAGTAAAGACCATTTTATTAATTCAGAAGCAATCTGCAGCTATACTTACAGCGTAGCCATTCGTATCTCCGTTGTGAAGCTTAAATTGTTCAAGTTTACAAACAATTTCGCTAAAACAGCTCACGGATTCCGCTCCGACGAGCCACGTCGCTGGATGATAATTCTCACGCGATCGTGTATCTTAATTAAATCTCACATTACAGGCTAGACAAAAAAGATACATTTGATCGTTTAGCGGGAAAGATGATTATCGACACGGTTTAACGCATTCGCGAAACAACGAGCGCGTGATTGCATTTTAATGGTCACTTTCTGCGTTTCGCTATTATCGTTTATCGGCTCGGCTGTGCGGTCAGCGAATAGAGCACGTTTCTCGGATTTTATTACCTCCTGAGTCAAACGCGTCAAATTGAGCGAAATACTTGTCTTGATAAATCGAGGACCTTGTGGTTTAAGCGTTACACCATCAAGTTCAAGCAAATTAGAAAAAGGTGTTTCTGCAGATACCGCGTTGTAAGTAATTGAAAGCTAAAAATGAGACTGTGCACATTTAATAAAAATGTGAGTATACGAATAGAAAGCAAAGATATTCTTATTAAATGAGGATCCCTCGGTGCGTTTTGTTCAAACAAACGCAGCTAGACACTTTGGGAGTCCTCGTTACAATAATTCCAGGGCTACAACAATCACGCCTTGTGAACCGATATTAAAAAAGGGCATTGTCTTCTGTGCGTATCGGTGAATCGTTTCAACTACGTTGTCCGTCGAACAATGCTATGTCGACGTTATTAGCATTTTGCTCGATTCAAATGCAATTCAGCTGGATTCTATCGATCTGTGGAAATACTTTCCCCACGGCCAACGTTGGCCCTTGGCTAGACGCCGTAATACCAGTGTAATTAATTCTTTCTCAGGAATTTCATTTGACTTTACCCGCGGACGTTAAGAACTGCCGGCGGATTTTATCCGCCTGTTTACCACCCGCTATTTTTTCCTCGTTAACCTAATGAAAATCGCGCTGTTTAACGCTCGACGCTCAATTAAATGGCTATCTATCGTGTATGTTTAAACGTGAGGCAATCAAACGTTAGGTCGCCGTTACGAACAAGTTGCGATGGCGAATGAATGTAAATCACCTTCTTCCGCGTACGAACAGTAACGGTAAGAAATCTTTGTGAACTTTTATGATTCGGTCGTGGAACAGATGACGTTGGATCCTTTCCGTAATTATTGAAGAAACATGGCAGATTGTATAACATGTTCGTATGCAAGATGTTGAATTAAAGAGGTTATTATAGTACGACATTGTTGCATTGATAAATCTCAAGAATGAGTATTCTTGACCTAGAAAAAAAGTGTACTTATCAGGAATTGAGGGTTATGTGACCACAGTCCCAAAACAATAATTCCATAAATTTGTAAATTTGAAGAAAAGTGAATATCTAATCTTGGTTTAGGTATAAAACCAAATCCTAATTTAATAGGGGTTTAATGATTCTTCTATGGAGGTTAAGTTGCATGAGAAGGTGACGATATAACGAGAGTCTACTGTATAAAGCGCAGAAAGAATATGGCGAAGCAGAGGACAAATATTCGAAAGATGTTCGGTCGTCGATGAAATTGGCTCGTGGCCGTAAAACGTGATCCAATTTCCGGAACGATTCGGCGTGCAGCGGGCAATACGCGGGCGTAATTCGCTCTCCACTTATGCCGGCGGATGAAAATTAACGCGGCCCTTGATGCTACCGGAATTTCCATCCCTTTCGACGCCCATCAAAAAGCTCCATGGTCAAGTGATATCTCTGAAAATCCATGGTGGTCGAGCCCCTTGCGCAAGGTGGAACGGCGTGGAATTTGCATTACTAATGCGCAAACTGCGTCAAACGAAACACACCAAAGTGTTTTACGATGCATGAATGAACGTATGTGTCCGTGTGTGTGCGCAGTTACGTAACGTGAATAGACGCACGGTCGAAAGAGTATCCGTGACTGTGTGTACACACGCTCGCTATACATGGGAGTGTTCGAATAGGCATAGGGGCGATACACGCGGTAGGAAAACGCGATGCGACCTGACCCGGCTACACCGGGACCAATCATTCAATTAACCCCGTCGTATACGATCCTCTTTATGCGATTTTATTTAATAAAGCTAATGTCAAACGCTCGGCCTTATAATAGTCACCAGACGTACGCGTCTGCTTATACTTCATTAGGACTCGTGCATGTGTGTACCAAACTTACAGCCAGTATTCTCACAACGTTGCTCTTGTTTTGCGGGCCTTTTAATTCCTCTTCAATGTTTTGAGTATTATTGATACAACAACGTTATCTGAAAAGGATATTTTAACACATATACATACACATGACCACATATGGGAACATATATGTTACATGAACGTAGTGATGTTTTGCGGGTGTTTCAATTTTTCTTGAATATTCTGAGGGTTATTGATACAACAATGTGATCTGGAAAGAAAATTTTAACATACACACATATGAGCACATATGGAAACATACATGTTACTATAATACAGTGATCTTTTGAGGTTAATATTCTTTTGCAAATATACTTTTTATTCACGATGTTCATGAACATATTTAAGCAAACATATGACTACTTTTAAATAAACGTTGACTACTACACGTAATGCCCATATGTGAGCTAACAACGTCCTAACAAGCTAACAATGTCCTAAAGTTGTTCACTGCATATATTTTCAAACTAATACCAACACAATAGTATTTTCAGTGACGAGTGCAATATGAATGAAAAAGTACATACACAAAAATGTTGAATACAAGGAAATAAGATGAAACATAAAAATGGTACACACGTGTACGGATAGTAGATGCGTTAGTTGTACGTGGAGGATGTCCATTATAGGCTTTTTCAACGTTAGTATTAGTTCCGTTTAATTAGGTAGGAAGGGTAGGAACGGAGATTGGATCCGTGTAAAGCGTAATCCAAGAGAGATCCCGATTGACCAACTCCGCCCGACCAGCCAGCATCGGTCTGACCGCGTTGCGAGTAGTCCCTGCTAGCGATAATAGAATCTGCACGTTCGATCGTGCCTCGCAAGTATCGGTGACCTGGCTGCAAAGAAACATCGGCTTTGTTTCCGGTCAAGCGTTCAATTGAGCGGGCGCACAGCAAATTTCACGGTATTGGATAAACATCGCTGAAAAACAATCGTAGAAATTTCATTCCGGGCCACTGGTCCAATCTTTTAGTGGCCGGGGATGGAAAACACAGTTTAACGAAATCGGTAATTGGTTTCATGTGCATCGGATAATGAGGAAATCGAATGAACAACTTTCATCTCTTTGAACTGGTATTTCTCTGTATTTCTCATTTTCAAATTTTCAAATTTGTAGATTTAGAATCTCAAATTTTATAATTTATAGATGTTTAGATTGTTTAATTTCAGAATAGATGAAGTCCCCAAATTTAATTATAGAAACTTTTGATTGAATAAACGTTAATTAACGGAACAATGTTTCAAACAGTTAATTAAATTACAAAGGCAATTACACATGGTGTAATTTCAGTATCATTTATCATTTCAAGGGTAACAAAAAACTGACAGAAAATTAAACAATTCATAGCAATTTCAAGATCCCCAAGTTCCTGTATTCCCATTCCAAAATTAAAAATTCCCAAACGCCCAAATTTCTCTCTACATACATCAACATGATGCTTTCGTTTCCCTCGCATCTTCCGACAAGCATGCACTTTTTCCCCGCGATAAACAAGCAATAATTTAAACATACTAGAGAAACGAAAGGCCGAGTCATTTCGTGAAAAGCTGAAACGAAGTTGAGCCGTGGAAATATCCTGCGCCGAGTAACAAATTTACTAGAGTTATGTCGTCGAATGACATTCCGCTTTTAGCCCTACCTTCTCTATCGAGGCTGAAGTAACGTGGCCTCTCCAGAAGCGGTGTTTTATATCCCCTCATACACGCGGTTTTACCTCGTAAAATTGTTGTCTCCGCAGAAGTCGTTCCCGTTCTTCGTAATCCTCGAAGCTTCCTCGTTACGTTTCTACCTGCTGCTCGTACTTTCTTTATTCGCTCGTTTGGACGCAAACAAAATCCAGCCTGACTCGCAGCCTGTTAGAAACGCGAGCTTCAAGGTTTTTCAGGATCGCCTATTTTTGCGTAATATCGAGAGAAACTTGTTAGTTCGACTGTACGGAAAATTAATTTCATCGTTGGTCACGACACAACGAGCGACTACGATCGTAGTTTCAGAGTCTGCTCGAACGAGAGGATCGAATTGAATTCCCGATGGAAGTAGCCGGCACACGACAAAAGGCAGTAGCTTTCGCGTAGCTTGCCGACTAGCTCTTCTTTTTCTCCGTTCCTCTCCACGGGCTTCTTCGTTCCTTCGCGGAAGGACGCGACTACCAGCCAGATGAATAGATAGCGGCTAATTTTCAGCGTTCATTAGAGCCGGGGCTCGTTCGCCGTCTCTATCTACTCGTACGCGTGTACTCTCGTTGCGCTCGCACTCGGACACGCGGGTGTACCAGCCAATGTGAAACCAATATAGAGAAGAATAGAGTACACTCCGATGCAATCTTGCTTCTTATTAGCAAGTCTGAAAATAGTACTTTTAATTATCACATTTGCTATGTTTATGATTCTGAAATTTTTTAATTTTATAATTTTGATATCTTTAAATTCGAAAATTGATCTTATGATTTTCAGATTTCACAGTTCATAAATTCTTATATATTTAAGACCTCCATTTTTAGATTTCTATTGTCTCTGTTAAATTATTAATAAATTTAGCTTATAGCGACATCTTTCAGTTTTAGAAATGATGTACGATGTTAGCTACGGAATAGTTGAATATTGTGTTATTTCCGGTTCTTGTCGTTATATAAATGTAAAACGTTCGTGATATGTTTGTTAAAAGAAAAAGTAATCCTTGTTAAAATGATTGATCTTTAAATTAAAATGTTTGTTGTTTGTGTTAATAAGTAAATGAATTGTTCGTGTTTTAAAGTGTTTTATTAGTTTTTGTTATTTTCCAAAATTCTGATTTTTTAACAGTCTCAAATTGTGATATTTAAGTTTTGAAGTAGTCTAGTTTTCGAATGTCCAAATATCCAAATTTGTGAAGTGTCAGATTCCTAAATCTCTAAAGCTTTCAGTTTTCAAATCTCCACCTTCAAATTTTGACTACCTCAAATTCCTAGATCTCTAAATTTTTACCTCCATTAATTTACACCTCTGCAAACTTCTACATTTTTTATTTCCTAGATCTCCAAATTTTCATTTCGCCAAATTTCCAACTTTCCAAATTCTCATCTCCCCAAATTTCTAAATCTCAAATTTCCATCTCTCCAAATTTTCGCCGCCCCAAATTTTCACCTCCCCAAATTTCCACCTCTCCAAATTTTTTCCTCCCCAAATTTCCACCTTCCCAAATTCCTAAATCTCTAAATTTTCACTTCCTCAAATTCCACCTTCCCAAGTCCCTAATCCCAAAAATCGCCACACCCAAGAATTTCGAATATCAAAAATGAAATGCAAAAAGTGAAAAAATCTTACCGGCTTACATTGAACCTTAGTTAAGATAACTCTAAATTGTATCGGATTGTACAAGAGAATAAAAAGGCACACGTACGCGGGTAGAGCCGCGGAGATCGCAGCGGGGAACACAGAGAGGCACGCCAAGAGAGCAAATAAAGAGATCCGGCATCCAGGAGAAATCTAATTCCTAATTGGTGCTTCGCTCTCTGTACCCTGCTCGTGTCGGTTATCTACCGCTATCGGAGCGCACGACCGGACTCTCCGACTACCGTCGCATCGGTTCTCTTGCCTCTGTGGAAAAGGTTACAACGGAACAGCCGTAGAAGGGTGGCGCACCGGGTTTGCCGAGAGAAAGAGGGAGAATAATGGCTGCGGTTTAACTGTCAGGCACAAAAGGGGGTCGAAACTGTCGAATCCATGCGCGCACAGAGAAAGAGGAACACCAGGAATAGGGCTCTCCCGGGCTCGATTACAAAAATTGAATGTAGCCTCACCTGTCAGTCGAACAGAATAAGCGTCACCACCGCGTTACATGTGGGATCACAAGTTTATATCGAAAGTTACTTTCGATCTGTGCATGGAAATGCTTACGGTACTGCTACACTACCCCTGTAATAATTTCTCAAATAATATTCATCGTGTTGATACCTTTTAATCGATAGAAAATTATGTAACTCATACGGGGTGGTAGTCATACGGGGCGTTTTATGAAGGTGGACTCAAAGCATGATATATGCATTATCATGTATGTAGAATAATATTTAATAATAAAGAAGATTAATGAAACCCATCAACAAATAAATAGATATAACCAATTAAATACAACACAAATGGAATCTCTCGAATTACAAATCTCGCACGTCTCTATCTCACGATTTCACTCAAAGCAAAGCCCTCTTCGCTTCGTTCCTCAAAAACATTCAATCACGCCAAAAAGACAATCTTCTAGCAATCTTCATTACATGCAAACTTCAATCATACCATATGTATAAATAAATATCAATTATTCTTGCTATGTATCAGTTTCCTTTAAATTTTATCCCTTTAAAGTGAATTTGTAGATCAAAGTGTTAGTTGATAAAATTGATTTGATCATACAGTGTAAATGAAGTAAGAGCATTGTCCGTGGAGTAATTCTCGCAGGGTATCGCGAGGGATGAACCGGTATTTTATCGTCGCGGTCGTAGAACCCCGTGCGCTGGCAATCGTTTAAATATGCATAAAGACGTTCGGATGGGACGGCGCGCATAAAGCGATGCAAGAATCGTGTTTGCGGTGTAAAATTAATCATCCATGCTCGGCCTCGTCGCGGCAACATGCCTATTAAAACGGCTGTCGTTTAAATGGTCGTTTAATTTCGAATTACAAATCCGCGAGCGGTCTAGTCGTAATTCTAATGGGGTGCCCTTTGTCCGACACGCACTTTCCGCGGAATGAAGACGCGAGAGTAGCCGGCCGGGCAGCCCTGACAGCGAGACGTTATCCGCGGTTATTATTCAGTCTCTCACCTCCCACGCCTCGTGTTTATTCGAATACAAATGCGCCGTCCCGAGTGTCATAACTGCACTCGATCACGACGTAGTTCACGGGACCGGCGACGCCGTCTATTTTTCTTCTGACCGTTCCTCCGTGTTAGCATCCGGCCCGGACAATGAGCGTACAAACACGAGCCGTACTTGCCCGCCGCGGAGAGGACCCGGCATTCTTATGCTAAAATCGTTGACGTTCGAGCTGACACGGTTTTTTTCCAGACCCGCGATCGTTCAACGCTTCGGACTGCTCTCCCTTATGTTACTTCTTCGCATGCTAATCAACGATGTTAAATTGCGCGTACCGTTTCCTGTCCCGCTTTTCACGCCACCGTGCAAATAGCTACTTGTTCCCGCCCTAAAAAATCTATGGTTCTTTGGCTTTTGTGTCGAATTAACTCGCGGAAATATTACCGGAGAAATTTATTGGCCGGAAAAGTGGCTCTCGAAGCAAATGGTCCAATCGTTGCCATCTTATGTTCGAAAGATTCCGTGAAATTTGGTCGAGGAATGATATCGATATTTGCATGTTTATAGAGAATCTTGATATTAAAAAATTAACTAAATCTTCGTTTCGAATGGAAACTTATGACGTAAATATACGCCAAAGGAATTGCAGCAAATCTCTTCTTTATTAGTTGCTTTACAATTTAATTTTCATACATCCTTGTAGTAAAGTGTCCTTCATAAAATTGACAACCGTGGTCCAATTTTGAACAGGAAAACAGGTTAAACATTCAATCAATAGCATTGCAATATTTAGTTTAGATGCATTTCCCTATAACACCGTATTTCAAAGAACTTATTCCGTTAAATAAATGAATATTAACAATTAACGAAATTAATTCATTTAAATGATATGACGTTTCATCTCTTAATTGGAGTCCTGTTCCAATAAAATTTTATTATTCGGAAATTTTCGATAATGAACGTCACAAATTAAAACGAAATTCATATCGACGAAATTAAATAGACGTGTGGAATTTTAATTAATCAAAGTTATATTAGTGTTGAAAAAGTTTTCCCTTTTGTAACGAGAAAGCGTAATTACGTGCACGTGAGAATTTTATGTAGTGAATAAGTGATGCTAACACGTTAAATGCCGCAGCGAAAATGGACGCCTGTAATACGGCACGCTATAATTGTAATTGTTCGGGATACGATCGTTTCATTTTCCAATTTAAACTTTTCTCTCGCTATCGTATTCAAATTAGAATACGATATTAATGATACTTGTTTTAAATTTCTTAAACTTCTTTCTTTTTATTTATTCATGAATCATCGTATTCAACGTGTAAACGATATTGTATATTTTCAAGATAACGAGATTTTTGATTGCATGGATTATAGCTTGATAATTTCATTAACTGATTATTCAAGCTATCAAAGATTAGATAATGCAACTAACTTTATTCTGTGATCGTTACATGGTGCTGTGATGAAAATATGACGCTAACATTGGTAGACTGGATGTAATTTATGATGTATCAAAGTCTGCAAAACATATTGTGAGTTCTACAGTCTACAGCTTCGTACACTTATATCTACATAAATATTCACAGTGTACATTAGATCTGAAGACACGTAAGTAGTCTGTACAATTGTTAAAATACAATGATGATAATATAATGAGGACAACTCAAGAAAAGAATGGGAATAATTCAAAAGTGTATGAATATGTTTCACAAGACCCCGAAAATGTCTTAGGTCAAATTATAAATATTCGTCAAAATTAAAGTCAAAATATTAAATATTTCCATCAAGTGCCAGAATAGAAGTTTAATACCAGTAAAAAAAAATGCACTTTGATCAATTTATTCGTCGACAGGAATAAACGTTATTCAAACAGAAATACACATTGTATTCAGAGGTCAGTTACCGGTCGAGCTTTTCTCTCGCGACGCGTACGTTTATCAAACTAAGGCGCAGCAGTGTCATCTGATAGGGGTATGACTCACAGGCATACGTATGCGTGTCGTTTTGCACCGATAGTGGCGTCCGCGGGAAGTCGAAAAAATGGTGCTCCTAGTAATTTGCATTCGAAAAGGTAAAAATAAGAAAAAGAATCGGCGCGTAAGAAAAGGTAGTCGCATCGGTGCGAGAGGTATGCAAAACACGGGGAAGTATCTTTCCAGAGGATAAACGACGGGGCTACCTGTGGTGCTCCCAGTCGTTCTGTAATTGGCTGTGCAAAGTGAAACGCATTCTTATTTTCTCGGTTGTACTCGCCCCCGTTCGTGCAGGACGCGAACTTTTAAATGCCGCGGCTTCTAAGCGCCGGATATACGATAATTGCCGACAACGCGACTGCAGCGTAATTCTAAGGACACGTCTCTTTTTGCCGCCCAGCCACGAAAAACCCGCTTGCACAGCCTACCGCTTACTATTCCCAGAATTACCAGTATTCCGCCCTAATTGCAGTCCAAATAATCAGCTTTAAACCGGTGACCCGTAACACTACACCAATTTCCTCTAATAAAACGCTACCAATTCCAGGGAGTTTCTCGAAAAAACTGCAGCTTTATAAAAAAGTTTTATTGCACGTTGAATTGTCTCATACTTTTATACAACATTCTGGAGTGAAAGATTAAACATTTTGTCGTTAGTGATTTTGTTCACTGATCCTAGTTAGAACGAGTAACTTACGAATCTGCAATAATAAAAACCTCTGTATTTTCAAGGATCTATACATGGTTGTAGATTAAAGAAGTTATATTCGTGGACAAGTAGTTCCGCAAGAGGATAGAGTCTTTACGAAATACTTTTTCGTATATCCGTTGTTGGAACGGGTCGCGAGAAGCCTACGGAATCGTATGCATTATGGATTCGTCGAGTGACGAGAACGTCTCAAATAAATCGGCGTACAAAGTGTAGCGGGAGAAAAAGTTGGTCTATTCCGTAGTCGTACGTATACAGGATCGCTAGCGACGCTCGTAATGCGAGCAATTTATTCGTTACAGTCGGGCTGATTCAAGTTCGACACGACGACCCCGTCCCCACGGCCCTCTTATTCAAATCGTATCTTCCAGGAGCCATTTTCGATCACAACAACGGCATTGACAAAACCGTTCCCTCATGTAAAATGCATGAGGACAGATTTTTTTCCTCCTCTTTCCTTTTCGCGCCGGCCATGTAAAAGTCGCTTCTCGGATTTCGCGATTCCACCTCGTGGAAGTGCGCCACCTCGCCGCCTTGCCTGGAAAATGCAACCCCCGCGTCTTCGTCATTTTCTCCAGACTTCGTCTTCCGTCAACGTCGCAACTTCCGTTCGTTCTTTTCTCCCCTGAAACGGCAAACAGGGTGAACAGTGCTACGTGACCATTGCTGAATCCACGGAAAATCCACAACGTAAATGTTCCCGTTAACGACTATACCGAGACCAATCGTTTATTCTGTTTTATTGGAAATAAAACGATCCGGTGATCTGCTACTTTAACACGTTGGTGTTAAAAGATTTTATTTACTATTTCGGAGATGTGTTTAAGTTTTAACGAATATCGTTTTCAATTGGTTGATCAAACATTAATAAGATAAATTGAAATCTAAACTATTCAGCCTGGACTATGTCAAACCATATGTATAAATTTTATGTACCTCTAAATATTATAATACCTTAACTATGAATACAAGTGTACAATCAAGAATTAATCTTTACCATCACATAATTTTAAATATGTTCTGTACTTAAAATTAGCGTCGATCTGATTAAAAGACAGGTCTAATTGAACAACGATGAAACTCGATTTCAAAAACGTCGAGGTAATGGCGAAAAATGTGTTCAAAAAAGTAAACGGTGAATTCCCCGGGCGGGTTTCGACCCTCTGATCGGGTAAAATTATAGTATCACGGATTAAGAAGTAAAATAGCTTTTATTGGGAGAGAACGTAGCATCGCGTAGCATTCCGCGGCTCGATAGAAAAAGGCCGACCGTGAGCGGATGGATAATAATGCCCGTAACTTTCGCAGTTCCTGCTAAACGTAGTGAGCTGGCTGTGTTCGGTTAACTACGGGTATTACGGTCTATCGAGCTTTTAATAGCCGGCTTAACGTTCCTCCCGATGTGCTTCGACCAGGATGTCTACCGAATGCGCGAGTTGAACGCGTGTAACGCACGCTCGAAAGCACAGGTATTACCCTGTTGCCGGGAATATCCTTTTCGCGCGAGAGAAAAACGCGCGGAGAACCAGGCAGACAAGTCCGCCATTGCTTGTCCTCGCTTTTACTGTTCGCGTCGTGTTAACGAGAAGATGCCTCGTTAGGTGAATTGCGTCGCAACGATTAAACAATTTAATCTGTTTACCTTTTAAGGGCACGTGTTTCATAAACGGTCTTCGTGGAATATCATGTACATGGCAGATTTTCCTAGGAAAATCGGCGACATAAAGAAAATCCTTCATTGTGGTACTTCAGAATTTTAGTATTTGTAGATCAGAATCCAGGAAATGTCTGAAATTTAAAAAGTTTTCGTATCTAGAGTTTCAATCGAGAAATATAGGAATTTGTAAATTCTTGAGAACTCGGAACTTTAAAAAAATTTGAAGGTTTCTGCAACCTAACTAGATCTAAGATATTCTGGATTTATTGCAAAACGTGAAATCTCTCGCGGTGTAAGACGGAAGCGTACGTCCATCTCCGTGAAACGTCGAATGATAAAATTGTGCGATGCGAGCGGAATCGTTGCACCGGTTGCAAAACGAACAGATGCAACCTTCAAAGAGGCTTCACCGCCTTGACGCAGGGAAACCACCGCATCGCTGCATCTTCTTGTCCGTCCGTTGGCTGACCGGTAAAAGAGGTAGCCGATCGTTCTAGCGATACACAAGCTGGCGGGATGGCGGACTGCGTGTATTGCGCGCGATCGAGCCGCGTTT
Source organism: Megachile leachella (assembly GCA_963576845.1). NCBI lineage: Eukaryota > Metazoa > Arthropoda > Insecta > Hymenoptera > Megachilidae > Megachile > Megachile leachella. The sequence goes on from OY756257.1 coordinate 3,993,591, forward strand.
GGTTTCGTTTGTCCGACCATTTCGTTAATGGAGCCGTTTCTCGGAATAAGCAGAAGTGCACGGGCCGTGCCGGTTGTTTGTTCTTTTTTGCGTGGCTCGTCACTGGACCCGATCGCCGGCACCCACACGTTGTTCTCCCTTTTGCTACCGTTTCTCTCTCGATTTCTTGGTCGAAGCTGAAGAAAACTCGAAGCAGCTGGCTTTGTTACGCCGACTACTCTACCCGCGACGTATCGCGTACAACGAACGCGGTATTTCATGTTCCGCGGATATTTTGGATCAATTTGCCAGCTTCGGATGCTCTTCTTAAAACTTGGTAGATTAGATCTTAATAAATTGGAGTTTTTTTTATTATGTCTCTGAAATTTTACACCAACACAATTCGTACATTTTGGTGCTTTTGTATCTGCATAACATATCTAGTATTTTAACCCACTATTGGCGCAAGAGTATGTTTGACAGGATAACAAGTTCTTTCAGAGAACAATATTTTTATATATACCTTTTTACACGGGATAATGTTTCCTTGAAGTCGATTCACCAAAGGATAATGGTAGCGTGGTGTCTGGCCACGTTTTACCGAAGACGGCAATGTTTCGAGGAGCGAAAGAAAGTGGCGGTTTTTCTTGTTTCTTGCTTTCTTTACGAGTCTCAAGTATCAGAAGGAACAAGCAGGATTTGCACGCGGACCTCCGTGCAGGTAGCAATCGGCTTATTTCCAATCGATTCGGTCCGTGGCGAGCTCCCTTCCATCCCTCTTTCTACTCTGTTCTACCTGTTCTCTTCATCTTCCATTCACGTACGCTTTCATTGTTTCTTTTTTCTTCCAGCTTTTTATTCCCGCGACTCTCTGTTTCTCCTCTATGTTCACCTCGACATCAATCGAATTCAGAAAACCGTGGTTTAAACGATGCAACCGAGAAACAATTCCGATACGAGATCTCTGTACAGGTTCGACAAATGTATGAAGACTGTGAAGTTTAACGCGGCCAATGATCAAAATAATATACAAAGGAAAGGATTTTAAAGGCTATGAATATTTTGCTAACACCAGAGAGTGATTAAGTTAAAAGATCCTTAATCTTCGTCCCTCCATCTAATTTTGTCCTTATTTTTAATCCTTAATCCTCATCCTTCTAATTAATTCCTTGTCCTCCCACTGCCTTCATGAATCTTATTAAATTATATCAGACTTTAGATTGGCAACTTTTGAAGTTCCTACATATTTTACTATAAAATTGGAGATGAAAATTTATTGAAATTTAACAAATAGTTCGGAAGAAAAAACGGGTATATTAATTATCTGCCTTATTGTAATGTATAGAAATATAGTCACACATACGAACGTATAGTTTAAATAACCAAATGTAAATATCATACTTTTTTTGTGTACGATTTTGGAACATTTTTTATAGCATTGCTATCAGCTTAAAACAAAATTCTTCGTCCAACTTTATAAAGATCTGACTGCGCCGCGTGCAGACATTTTTATGCATCAGACGTCTGATCACCGACCAATTCCCCTTATAGCCGCACGCAGTCACGGACAAACCCTACCACGTTTCACTTTTAATGCCACCGTTTGCCAAATTAACTGGCAGTATACAGTAAAATAGATTGCACCCTTCTGGAGCCAGGCAGGGTCCCCGAAACGGGCCATTTTCCGATTGTATCGCGAGACGCCAAACAGAATACCCTTGCACACGCGACGACTCCATTACAGACCGGTTAATGCAAACATTCGCCATGGGACGGTCGCTTTCGTCTTTACGACGAAATCTACGCTCAATGCTTGTATCCTAATTTTCCCCGTACGTGGTGCGGATCGACGACCGGTCTTACACCGCCAGTTTGCCTACGTAGCGGAACGAAGGATCAGCCCTTTTCTGCCGGTTGCCGTTGGAAGAATCATGGCGTAAAAGGGAAAACCGACCAACGAGATTGCAAGCTCGTACGTATACATTTGTACACCGTAATTGGACGTGAAATCAGGGACGGATTAACGTCTTCTGGTGCCCTTAACACTTGGACTTCCAACTGCAAGTTTGGTACTCTGAGATTTTTTAATATCGGCACATTCGGATTTCAGTAGTTTGGACCAAGTTTTGCGAATTCTGGTATTTAGGGATATTAAGATTTAGGGATTCAAGGATTCAGGAATTTAGAGATTTAGAAATAGTGCAGTTTTTGGGTTTAGGCGATTTTGGGATATGGTGGTTTAGGAATTTAGGAAGATCTGAATTTCGGGGTTCAAGGATTTGAGCATATAAAGATTTAGGGTCTTAGGGATTTAGACAGCTACAGATTTGAGGATGTAGGGGTCTAGAGATTTAGGGGTTCCAGTATTTAGGAGTTTACAGGTTTTAGAATTTAGGGACCGGGATTCTTGAACTTTCAAATTTGTGGACTTTGGGACCTCAGGAATTCGGGGCTTTAGAAAGTCGGTATTTTTCAATTTTTATATCTTAAGATTCCAGGCTTATAGAATTTTAGAAGTTTAAAGCCGTGGTACATCAGAAAAATTGAACTTCTAGCTTGGAACACTGAAACTTAAAAAAATAAATTTAATAGCGGAAAATTTTTATTGTATTCCTTGATGATCTAACAATGTCTATGTAGAACCATGTTCATCGCAATTTCCTACGAAATTTTCGTCGTTCGTTCATAATTCATCCACAACATCCAGAATTGAATTTTTTGCTGATTTGCACAGAACACTCGAATCTTTGGTAAGTTTGCGGTTAATCCATCCCTGCGTAGATCGTTGAAATTCACGATGGAGGCAGGGTGTAGTATCCCAGAGGACCTATTAGTATCCGATTAGAAGAAGGGCCAAGAAGGGTCAATACGCAGAGGACTGACGGTCGCGTTCGCGAGCCTCTTTACAAACGCTTTCCTCGTATCGAGATAAGGAGAAATCGAGTTTCCACCCTTGCGCTGGCGAGCCACTTACGGCGAAACGAGTGGACCCTCGAAAACGAGCGTCTACGTCTCTGGGACGATTCAGAACAAGTAGATAACTCGAATGTTACGGGCTAAGTAAAAGCGGTCGTGAATGGAGACTCGCATGCAACGGAATTTATATCGTGGCCAGATAAGAAGCGAATCTGTGAATACTCGAAGATCTGGCCAGATCGTATGTGTGCACATGTGACTTAGCGATAAAATAACCGCAGTCGGAATTGGAAAACGAATTTTATACGCGCAGAAAATTGTTCTATCTGAAAACGTTAATTCCAGCGGGTCGCGATATTCTTCGGCCATAAAGAACGGTTCTGCCGACAAAACTTCGTCCGAGATAAAGACCAAGGACTCGTCGTAATTGTATTATGTCTGCTTTCGTTCGATGCCGATTTAATTTGCAATCGAAGCACTGCTTCCGAACGATCAAGCTTTCTTCTAAAATAGAACTTTTCCAGGTATCGATAACGAAGTATCTTCCTGATCGTTGCGTCTAAATGATTCGTGTTATTGTAATTTCGAGTAAGTCCATTTTCGACGATGAATGTGATCCACTTAATAGTGGCGTAAATTAAAAATAATCATTCATTGAAATTCAGATTTTCTCGCGTGCTCTCCCTTGTTGATGAAGGTGGACTTACATCACTACTACTTAAAAATCAGAATGTAGGTTCATTTTTTTGCCAAGCAAAAGATCGTATTTTTACATTAAACTATACAAACGAGTATTTTTACAAACTACACTGAAAACGAATTGAATTTGTTAAAATGAAGCAATGCAGCCCTATACAAATATTGCACTTATAGTGACCTAATATGGTTCCAGATTTTTTGACACAGTTCTGTCTTCTCAACAGCCAATATTAAATTAGTTGTGCACGTTGAAGAAAATATCCTAGCTATTGTCGAACATATACGGTCAGTTAGAGGCGTTCAGTGGTCACAATCGCCATGCTCGTTATGTCGGTCAGCTTATATTTGCAAGCGGTAAGTCCCGAGAGGAACCTGTGTACCGTGCCTGTAATTGTGAATTCACGGTCGCGGCCTCGAGAGAAGAAAAAAGAAAGTAAAAGAAGAAGGAACGAGAGCAGTAACGAGATGGAACCTCGGACGTATCCATTTAATACTAAATTTGTATCGGCGTCAAGGGAACCGGCATTATACACCTTCTCTGTTCGGCTCGTTTCACCTACCAACCACGAAACGAACGCGTCGAAACTCACCGCTTGTGTTTCCATTATCCGCGGAGCTGTTCGCCGGCTACGGAAAGTTCGCGGGACGACAGCCGGACGTATATACCTGCGTAGCTACGTGACAGAAAAAAGGAAGAGCCCCGAACCGGGCGAAAGAGAGACGCGTTCCCTGAATTACAACGCCGACGAGAATTGACGTTAACGAGGATTTCCGTGCGACAACTACGCGCTTATTTCAATGCGCCGATTCTAAGGGACATTTTCGGTATTCGAAAAGACTTTATAAGACTGAGAATTCCATTGGTTCGCATGCTCCGTTTCATTGTTCTAGCGTAATATTTACTGCGAATTTAAGGGTTGATTTCTTAAAGCTTACCTTTGTTCAAGGATGTCTACGTAGCACAAGTGTTGGATGTTAATGTGTTTCTACCTTAAAAGACACAAAATATAAACGTATGCTGGATGAAATTAATTGTCAACTTGTGATTAGTGAAAATGTTCATCTCATAACTTACACACATAGTAGCTTCAAGGCTGCATACTTATTGACGGGTGTATATAATTAGAATAATAGAAAATGATCGAAATAATCAAGAAGTCATAACAAAAATACATATTTCGTAAAATCTGCTGTTTCTAGTATAATTATCAAATATATCTAATAATGCCATAATGCTGCAGCAGAAAGCTAACTGCATTACTGCAACTCCTTTCCAACAATAATTTTATATAATTACAAAGAATATATTGCAGTATAAACGTTTATAATTGTAGATACATACATCTCCAATAAAAGTAAAACTGCCCCTATTTTTCCATCAGAAATTAAAACGTAATCTCCGCAGCAATATATGACTTTGGAAGTTAACCCACATACTGCTATTAAAGTGTTTGCAACTTTAATTTACCTGTGACAAATCTTCGATGAGATCCAACAAATTCAGTTTTTCATGAAAAATCTACAACAATCGTATTCGTGGAAGCTCTCGTAAAACTGCACGTACGCGCTCCTCTGTTTGCGTCGAAGATAAAACCGATTAACGACCGAACAGTGTTAGCCAGTGGTGCGCTTCTGGAGTCTAATGCGATAACTGGAAAATGCAGCTCGCGTAAAAAGTGTATGCAAATGGCTCGGAATGTTTTATCCGTTTCGTTATCCGTTGGTCGCGCGAACGGCACGCAAAACGATAGGGGAAGAGAATGCGTACGCGAAGCAGGGACGCGAAGATAGAGGTACAAGAAGAAGAAGAAGAAGAGGAAGAGGGTAGAGCACAGTTTGAATTACGACAGCGACGAGAAGTGACGTTAACGAGTATTTCCGTGCGCTTACGCGGCTTACGCTCGACCGATGCTTACGATACATACGTAAGAGGCTCGCAAACGTTCGCCAGCCTCGGAATAAAAGTAATGCTGGCTCGTCGAAAGGGCTCTCGTTACGTTTCGTGTCGAGCCTTGTTGCACCTGCGGAAACGCACCAATCAGACCGACCACGCTGGACAATGCATGGTCGTTATCCCGTCGCGGCGTCGTCCAACGGAATAGAAACGATAGATTTTATCGTTTTTCTGCCACTTGCGATTCTCCCTCAGACACTTTCTCCTTTACCACTGGCCCACTGCTGTCCGTTGCAATCTCAAGGAATTTCAGGCCCGAAACATTTCTGGTGGAAACAACTTTCCTTCCTTTATATGGTCAGTGTCTTAAAAGAGTTAAATTAACGAGCAAAGAAATTTTGGTATCTACTGATTTTCTTAGAAATTCTATCATGTATAAGCGTTATATGATATATTTATTGAATAAGTGATAAATTGATGTCATCGAGTGATCGAATCAAGAGTAGCGAACTTTCGTTTGCATTGAGGTATGTACGTGGGTAAACGGTTCGCTCGTTGGCAGTAAATGAGTACAAGCGAATGTTCCTGCACGTCGTCGATCGCTTAACGTAAACGCAATTTTACGGTGGATATTAAAAGCTTTGAAAGATCGGCAAAGTTTCGAAACAGAGTTAGCTCGATGAACGTGAACCGGTTGAAAAATCTCAAGGCGAGAAGGCAAGGTGAGCGAACAGAGAAATAATCGAAAGTGACGAGGAGCGAACGACGGCGTGCAATTAACGATCTGGAGCGCGGCAGCTAGAACACGAAGAAGATCGCGTCTAATTAGAGGCGTTATGAATTACAACGGAACGATCGTTATTAACACGAAGAGAGCGTAATTACCGGTGTCTCGTAAACGGATTACATCGAGGCCGTGGGGGAATTTATTTTCGACCTGGTGAACGCTGGCGGTGAACAGCGATGAAGATTGCGTGAAAGCGTGACGCTCGCTTGGTAATGAAAAAGAAGCCGCCTCATTATGATTTATTTGTCGCGGTCAATTAGAGCGGGCCGCTACGAGCCAACGATGGAACAAGAAGAAAACGAAGAAGAAGAAGGAGAAGAAGAAGAAGACGAAGGCGATGAAGGAATTACGTGAACTCTCGTAAAACAGCTTAACGGTCTCTCGGGATAGTATCGAGTGCGAGTTAAGTGGGTGAAAAAATTGCTACGCCTGAACGGGGAGACGCGTTTTTCTCGGTCGTTTCTGATAATTCGTCGAACCACTCGTAGCCCCGACCTTCTGACGTTTCTTGCTCCTATTCCTTCTGATTAACTTAAGCCCCCAAGTTCGAGAATCGTTCCGATCGAACGGATCGCGATTTCGTCGATAACGATCCCAACTGTAATTGCTTTCTATTGCTTTGTGAGCGTAATTGTAATTTTATGCCGGTACACAATATCGTGCACGAAGCGAGCGAACGTACGGATTCACACGATTGCACGTCCGGCGTAACCACTATACCGTGTACACGCGTTCGTTGCGTATTTAATGGTCACTTGATAATAATAGTCCAACAAGCATTGTGCTATGATAATCGCGATGAATGTAAATTCGAAATTTCGATATCGATGCCGACACGTCCGCATCGGCCGACAATGGAAAGAAGAAAAAGAACGCCCTTTCGCCGCGTTAATGATTTACCAGAGAATAATGGATATCCCCAGCCTCTCTTGCCTATACTGTATCATAGATCGTTAGCTATACCTTGTCCCTAATTATAAGTCTCATTAATGAAGATTGATTTCGAATTCAACGCCTGTAATAAACACCGATTCAGCGTGCGGCATGTAATCACGGAATGCCTGGCGTAGAGCAGGCTATTAATTCTTATTAGAAATCGTTACGACGAGCGTCTTCCGTCTCCTCGCAGAACACAATTTGTTAATCATGAAACAGCCTTCAACGCTGATTCGTGTGAAACGTTTCTCACGGTCAACCATATTTTTATCCTCGCAAAAACCTTCGTATTCAAACTGGATCTTTTGTATGTGGATCTTGAGATTCTTATAATTAACGAGTATAAACACTGAGCAGCAAAAACTTTCGAGTTGCCAGAATTTAAAAAGTTTGAGGATTTGCAAAAGTTGGGAATTTGAAAATTTGGATGAGGCTACATATTTGAGAGATAGAACAAAAATTCCAATCGATCTGGCTTGAAAGGGTTAAGACGGCCGATTTTCTTCTCCCTGCACTACTCAATATCATTTTGCTTCTGCCGAAATCTTGCAACTTAATCCTTATTTCTGTCTTTATTTTTCTATGTTCCCCCTTGGAATTTCTCGACACCCTTCATTCCGCCACTTGTGCGCACGGCTCTCTAATAAAGATCCATTTCTCAGCGTTAAGACAGGCCGATAAGCAAGGCCACAATTTCAATTACGGCGTTAAGCCCGGCGAGATCGCCGGACCGTAAAAACTGCGAGACTATAACCGAGATACTAAGCAAGTAAAAATCGACGATACGTCCCGCGGGCTTCCATCCCTTCTCTCCCGAGTCTCTTCACTCGGTTCTGGCTATCTCGTTCTCCGTTCATCCCGTTCGTTCCCATTTCGTATTTGGCCTCTCTCCGTTCACCTGGCATCATCGTTCAGCCCCGTCTTTGTCCCTCGCGAAACGGCGTTTCCTCTTCGTCGCGGGAGAGAGCGCGGAGAACCGAGGTTTGACTCGTTAATATATCAGATTATGCTGGAACAGCGAGTCTAATTTATACCACAGTAAACTGCAGGCTGCACCTCGGGCCTCTACGCCGCCTGCCATTTTTAATACGTCCTTAAAGCGTCGCATCTCTTAAAAGATTTCTCGACCCCCTTTTCTCTTTCTCTTTCACCCCACTCCACGGTGAATTTAACCGATATCATGCGTTAAATTGAAATTTTATTCCACTTTTCTTAGATCTGTACTTCATTTGTATCGCAACTTCGCTCTGCTATCAGTTTGTTAAAGTTAGATGTCGACAAGAACAAGGAAATGTGGGGTCAATTAATGTAGCCACATCTGAGAATTGTATGTGAATATATGATATAAGCAGCTACTCATAGCAACAGCACACAGTCTTGAACCGCGGCTACATCGATCACAGTCACGCTTTGTTAGATGGTTCCTTGTATCCCGCGATAACTGATCGCGACCAGACCCAACGACGATCAGTTAAGGCGACTTTGCTATTTCTGGTTGTAGTCGTTTCACTTATCGAACCTATAACAAAGATATTTGCTCAATGAAGTAGTCTATCAAATTAGACCGCACCTTGAAGAAACTTGAATGTTTTTAAATAAGTTGTTACGTTTACAAATTCAAATATAACGTTGGTTATATTTAAGTTATGAAATATAAAATCAAGACAGTACGTAATATCCGTAATAAACTTGAACAATTTATCTGAAACCTGACGATACTTATTCCTGACGATAATCATCCCTGTTTCGGACAAATTCGATATACTATGATCGTTCACAGGGGTAAAGGTTCCTACTCTTCAATACAAATCTATTCTTTCGCTGTCACCTTTTTCCTCTTCGCACCGTCCTTCATATCCACCACATAGCGGATGATCTCGGCCGTCTGTACCGGTTGAAATCTTCCTGCATTTCTTTGGACTGTTTGCCACCGACTCGCAACCCCCTGTCGACGAACCGGAGACAGACTGCGCTCGGTTTTTCTCTTTCTCGCCGCGACACACGATCCGCGAACAGAACCGTGCCACGACCACGCAGAAGAATGGAGGGGGTCGGTACGTGTGCGCGAAAAAAGAGGTGCTGAGCGGCAGAAAACGAAGAGCGAAGAAACTTTTCCTTTATTGTTAGACGCTGCTGCAGAATACACAAACGATAAGGGATTACAGTTTTTCCTCGATGCTTATTTATGGCCCGCGTCCGCCTCGTTCTTCTCTGTCCGCCTGTTCACGACACTTTTTCTCGTAACGCCAGCAGCGGCTGACTGCGAACAAACGGGCACCCGTGATAAGAAGTTTCGACGATAATGCCGCGCGAAGCTGATCGCGAGTAGATCCGCGACCGTGTTTGCCAATAAATTCGTCCACCACGAAAAAATTTCGGCTCTCGCAGTACTTAATCTGTTGCTGCCATTCGCTTTTTTGGGATCCATTGGTATTTCGTTGGAATATTGGAACTATTAGAGCTTGGTAATTAGGCTATTAGACTATTAGGGCTACTGGAACTGTTGGAACTACTGGTACTGTCAGAACTATTGGGACTATTAGAACTATTGGAAACTGTTGGGACTTTGGGGCTATTGATAATAACTTACCTCAATATTATCTATCAGATTTCTATGTACATGTATTTACATATTAATAATTCATCGCAAATATTCAAACTATTACCATCACATAAAAGATAAGAAAAAAATATCCTCGAAAGAATAATTGACCTAAAATCACCTTTCATGCTAAGAATGTTATAAAGCGAAGAAAAGTAATTGCTGCAGAATTCACTAATCATAAAAAAATGTTGAGTACAAAAATTGTATTATACCATGAAATAACTAGTTTCTAGAAAACAACTGGAAGAAATAATTGATAAAAACGGGTAAGTAGTTTGAAAGAAGAAGGAAGGAAAGCATCGAGTTAATGACGGTGTCGGTGTACCGAGTAACCAGAGACTAAAAGATTCTCGATGTCCTGATCAATGTGGAACGAGCCACAATCCTATCAACGACTAAGCTCGTTTTACAGAACATCGAGGTTTTTCCGGATCCTCTTTTCCCTGTTTCCTTCTTTTCCCTTTCGCGTATTAGAACTCCCTAGCAATCTCCTTCGACCGGGATATAATATCTCTCGTAGGTTGACCAATCGTACCAGTTTTTCGTTGGATTATCCAGCCAGGTGATTTTTCTCCAAAGAATACCGGAGGCCGACAGCTAATCAAACCTGAAGGCAATTGCCGTTCGGTTTTCCTCGAATCATAAATGTAAGAAACAAGGAACCATTTCGTTTATATTCTTCTTTAAATTCTCAGAAGCGTTGGATTCGTATCTTTAGAAGACCCAGATACTTGAAAGATTTTGATAATGTATGAATAATTTAAAAGATTTTGGTAAGCTCAAAGTAGGTTAAAAGATTTAGCGGTGACGTATTCAGAGAAAGATTTTTAGACGGTCTATTTTTTGATATCCGCTCGAGAACGCGTCGCTTGAAATGTTAACAATCTTCGGTATAAAAATACAATGTTAAAAATTTCTGGATAGTTATTACACTTACAGTTCGCGTGCCAATCAAGATATTTTCATCGGATATTAAATTTGGACTTCGTCTCGATTCGCTGCTATTAGAATCCTGTTCAAGATTCGCCCGTTTCTAAAAACGCTATCTTCCAGGTCGATCAAACATGAATTAGGGTCCTCCTGTGTCAAATTCGGAATACGCTTTCGCCTCGTTTTTCCCTTTAACCCCGCCCGACTAGTATTTCGTCCACGATTATTCTCGAATGTCTATTAACGATGTCGTCGTAAATTCGTCTTCAATTTCACCGGTAATAACCGTACATCACGCTGAAACGCGACAGGGAAAACAGTGTTGTAAAGAGGTACGATCCGGTGTTGGCGCGAAACCCGTTTTCTACCTGGCGAAATTGTGCAAAACAATGTTTGCAGTGGAACAGCGCGCAAATATTTAACGATTTTCAGTCAACGCGTTATAATTAATGATCAGCCACGGTCGGTCGAAATTTCGGCGTTTCGAATGCTAATTCACCCGATTCTTCGTTTGCGCAACTCGTTGGGCTCAGCTTCTCAAGATTAACGTTTCTCGATCCTCGCAATTATCCAATCTGTTTTGCGCGTTAATTAGAGAGGTTAAATATAGTATCGCGCACGGATCTCGTTAGTGTGCCAGTTAGAAAGCCGTATACGGTTTTAATCGCGCGTACCAAATGCTATTCTGCTATGGTACTCGAGACTATTAGACGCTACAAAACTAGAAAAAATTCGTTCATTCGACTAATTATTGCTTTCACTAACGTCGTTACACAGCGTTTACAAACCAGAGCCAAATGTTTTACGACGAACGTTTAATCTTCCCTTTGGCGCGGAAAATTCAGTTGAAAATTGAATGAAAAGCAATGCAGAACGAATTTCGTTACAGCATTTTCATTTCTACGTTTTCATTTCCAACGTTTCAACAGAGGTCCGTTCAGTCGCCAAAGTAAAAATTCTACACTCGCGACAGGCTGGAATATCGTGGATATTTACCTTTGAATTGCGGATGTCGGCTCATCCAACAGCCTTAAATCTTGCGCATATCAAGTTCAGTTTCATATCTCAAATTGTGACCATAGTGTTTAATATAACAAGTTAGGGCTACGTTTGATATATCAAATTGGGACTATGATGTCTGATCAAGTTGAAACTGTAGTTCAACATTTGATTTGACTAGGTCATAAAATAATTCAGAACTAGGTGATGTTTTAGGTCATACTAGAAACTGGTAGTCAAAGTTTAACTCATTGTCAGTATTGTTCATTAAATTTCGTTTATACAAGACAACTATTTAATATAATATTCATTTTAAATTGCCTTGCATCATTCGCTGGAACATGCTCGATTTGATAGCGTAGTTCAGACATAACTCTCTACTATAGAACGAGCCTTTCCCTATATCGCTTTAGTCCCGAAGAAAGACTATCATCCCCTTGCATACTTGCTCAGCATCTTGTATCCAATGCATCTTGTATAAATGCTACCAAGTATTAATATTCAACGAGGTTAGGAGACCATAAACCAGTTAGAATGTCCGCAAGAATCTTCCTAGTCCAATCTTTTTTCCAAAACATGTTTGCTAATTGCTTAAGACATGAGTTGTGTTCATACTTCTACATATTTGCTACCGTAATTTAGCAATAAAAGTTTCCATGTATCTTCCTGTCCGTAACATTCACCATGTTGCTAAGCGTTTCTGGAATTTCTGTGCTGAAATTCGATGCAGAGCCTATAAAATACGCAATTAGCACGATGATAAGAGCGAGGTTGAACTCGTGAGTGCGAAATAGGAACAGGTTTATCGGGATTCGAAAAAATGTCTAAGCCGCTCTCCGACATACTGATGAACCAGTTCAAGAAAAAACAACGGTGAGCGGAGAACCTGTAATAATTTCTTAACGGTTCAAGGAATTATGCGCTTTAATTATGCAAGCTCGTGAAACAGGAAAGGGGACGATTTAGGGCGAGGGATGCCCAGGAAGAAAGAGGACGTTTTAGAAAGTTCGAGGAATAGTTAATTGCACCACGTGTTTGATTATAATTCTTTCGTAGGCGTCGAAAGGGTAGAACTCTCGGAAGATTAAGAAATGGCGGTTCGAGGCACAGGTTACTCGGCAGGAAGAAAGTTCTTTGCAGCCCCCATGCCACGCCGTTTCTAACGCTTACGAATAATTATTAGCAATAATTTTTCATTACCAAGACATTGCAAGATAATTATAGGGCGAGGTGGTTTTTGTGCGCTCCGATGTATACGCGCCAACGTGCATAGTCGTAATGAATAGTCGCTCGTTACCCGCTGTGCTCGCGGAGTTGCCCTGAAATTACAATCCTGCCGTATGTTTCCCATGGAACATCTTCCATGAGGTTCTTCTTGTTCCAGCGTCCTCTTTTTCTTGCCAGGGAATTGAGACCTCTTGTACGGTTCTTATTATCAGCCCGCGTTGTATTGACAACTTCTGTATCACACATTTAGTTGACATTAATATACATTGAACTTTCGACATCCCTTATCTGATGTTATATTGACAACTTCTGTAGTAAACGTTTAGTTGGTATTACAAATATGCAATGAACTTCCGACGTCACCTATCTGATGTTATTAAAATGAAATCACGTAGCTAACATAGCACAAAATATACACATTTCTCACACAAGAAATGCAGCAAAATATTAACACTATGCCGTCCGGCGACACCACTGTGGTGACCTTCGCAAAGTATTGCCTGACGGCCGGCGACACCACAGTGGTGACTATCGCAAAGTATCGCTCCGCGGCCGGCAACACAATATTGGTGTCCTGCACACGGAATCATCCAGTGTGCATTGTTTAACGCATTCAGGACATTTCAACACTTCCAAACAGAACACAAAAGTCTCCGATTTTACGAATTTCTCTTGAAAGTGTCTGAGTCCTGGATAAGAAATCAAGCAACTGATGAATCGATCGGTAGACTTTCCCGTAACCTGAGGCAACACCAGCTAATACTCATTTCCGAAACCAATAAACGGAAACGAAGAATGTGCCATGTATGTTCCAAACAAAAGAAAAGAAAACCAACAAATTTGATGTGTAAGTCGTGCGGAGTTCCATTACATACTGGAGATAGTTCTGCTTCGTATCATTTAAAAGAGAAATACTAAGTGAGTACCAAATAAAATGTAATTAAAGAAATATATAAAACAAACAAATTTTACATTTATTTACCTATGTACGTTTTTGAACATTCATCTCCCTACACTTTTGAAATTTATCATCTCTCAGTAATTTTAAAAATAGCTGGGAACAAGCGAAGTAACAGAGTTAGTGGTGCCGGCGCCAAGCGAAGAAATTTTAAGAAACAGTGCGGCCGTCAAAGTGTTAACATACTTCATAGGTCTCATACCCTTTCAATAAGTTTGATACATATTTAGTGAGGCCTCACAGTGAAACTCCATGTGAAAGAATTTAATACCACATGTTAATAAATCTACATATAAAAATTTATAAATGTATTTAATATATTATGTATTTATAAAATAATTATGTATTTAATTAAGTTATACATTCATTAGACATCTTTCAGGTCATGTCAAATAAGTCTTATTGTATCCTCAAAAAGTAGAGGAACTTTAGTCTGTTCGCGCGATGGGTAAAATTTGAACTTTTTATTGCTATTCTCGAAGGTTGTAAATCTTCGATCCGTTTCCACAACTTGTTTCAGTGATTGAAATTATATGTTGAATTATTGTTGTAAAATAGAATTTATAAAGTGGTTCAGAGTCCTTCACACTGGTGTGTCTGTGTCAGCGAAGGATGTAATTCATCATCCCACAAGTTGTAATAATTGTTGTATGTTGTTGCTGTTATCTACTATGATTCGTAAAAGTGAGTATTCTTCACTGAAGACAATGTAAGACTGACTTAGACACCTCTAACGGTCGCGAACGGAAGTTCAGGTCGCGAAGGCGTTATCATTAAGAACCAATCAGGACAGATTGTTATTTGGAAAAACTAGTGATTAGTGAGATGATTCAATGTATGAGATCGTGAGACCTTTGCCTACATTCTAAAGTTATAAATATCGTTCGTTAATAAAGTGACCCAAACAGTTAAGTGATTTGGGTCCTTCAAAAGAACTAGGTAATGGGGCACGTTGCGATACTGCTGAATGATCGAGTCCGAGTGCCTTGGCCCGCCGAGTAAGCAAGGATTTTCGTAAATATTGCACACCGCAGGGGTGCACACTTTAGGACCATGAAAATAAACTTCTTTAGGGAAAAATATATTAGCACTAGAAAGAGATGCTTTTTTGGCCTGTTAGAAGGTTATTACCAAAAGTTAAAAACGTCAAGTTGTGGAGACATTCGTGTGGTTTTAGTTATTG
This sequence comes from Megachile leachella, assembly GCA_963576845.1. Lineage (NCBI taxonomy): Eukaryota > Metazoa > Arthropoda > Insecta > Hymenoptera > Megachilidae > Megachile > Megachile leachella. The sequence goes on from OY756257.1 coordinate 4,008,704, forward strand.
GTTTAAAATTGCAAGAATGAAACTTTTGGGTTTGACAGAATACCCATAAATGTTGAACTGATTATATTCTGAGCAACTAGGAACATAGTCGTTTCTGAACAAAGTTCACAAGTCAGAGTTTGTTATTTTAGCCTTTCATGCCCTCTTCCCGCTGGCCACAAAATAAAGGGAGAGGATGCAGAGCCAATTTTTTTTGAAAAGGCCGATTCATTTATAACGTAATAACCTCGCTGGTCTCGTGATTCGATCAAGTCGAGAGAATATACATTTTCCACAGTTTCCTTTGTACGCCACTGAATTCGTTTGAAGAGAGAAATTAACGCAATTCAAATGGTTGAACACTAATTGGCGCGGAAGGTACGTGGAAAAATTTAATATCAATTTTCTGGCCGTGATTCCCGCTTCAAAGGAACTACGATTTCATTTTAAAATGTTCCATAAATTAAAAACAGTACATCTCGTTCGGTATGTAGAGTGTATGACCAATGACACGTGGTACTTTTTCATTTGCGAATTTTCCTGGAAGACGGTCACTATACGTAGATATCGAAAACACTGGTATGCTGGACATTTTTGCAATAAAAATCTCCAAAAATATTTGTACTCGTTCCAAATGCCCTGTACATGTTCGAGGATCCTCTTCAATTTCTGCGCCGAGGTAATTGATTTATTTAAAATTATTGCTGATGAATATGGAAATTAAATTTTGCCTAGCGTGCAATTTTTTGTGGTATTTAATTTGTTGAATTTAAATGAGCTATTACTTGGTGTACCTATATCTCGAAACCTGTATCCAGAATTCTGAGATTTCTAAATTTTCAGATTCCCAACTTTTCAAATTGTTTAGTATTCAAATTAAAAATTTCCAGGCGTTTGAATACGAAAATATGAAAATTTGCAGCGTCCCGCCTTCGGTCTGGTTACACCTATATCTCCAATTCGCGATTTGAAATTCAGCGGCCGTGCCTGCATGCCTCGCAAACAGTCACGATTTGCGAGCACGTAAACTCGCGCTTTCTCCGTGCGTTTATCCTCGAAGTCGTTTCTACGTCGTCGCTTCGAACCTGACGGAATCAATTTTCGTGAAAATACAGTGGGTCGCGGAGAATCGTAGAAGAAATACGGTAACGCGCGTCCTAGCGACAGATTCACGTGGCTTCATTACGAAATGGCGAGCACCGCTCGGAATTTTTGCTCGGCCAGGTCGGCTGGTGCCGTGTCGCTCGCTACGGAACCCGGTGCACACGTAAATAACGCTTTCACAAGCGTGTCACATAACGTCTTCTCGCTACACGGGCTACGTTTCAGTGGCATTTTTGCGAGAGGCCGCGCGAATGCCTGGCGCCGGTTTTCTCTTCGTACTCGGTTAATAAACTAACGCGCCACGAGAGAAAGAGAAAAGCGTCGGGGTGGCCGGGCCGTGAATGGAAAACCTCGAGGTCGGACCACGGCGAACTTCCAAGCTCGGGCCTGAACTTGGCTTCTCACTTTATGAAATACAACCCGATGTCCGCAGTGGCTCTTTGCTCGACGTGGAACTCGACTGCCTTGAAGAGAGGAGAGGGAAAGAGACACACCGAGAGAAGGCCACGGAAGATGGAACCGTTGGACGGCGATACAGGAAGAACGGAGAGGAAGAAAAAGGGACGCGAGAGGGAAAGAGCGAGAGGAAAACACGGGTCGAAATAGATAGAGGAGGCAAGTGCTTGCCGCACCCGTAGCTCTGAAATCATTTCGTGCTCAGACTTCGAGTAAACTATCTATCTTCGAGTAGTAAATCGACAAACCCTCCAGAATTCACCGCTCTTTCGACGTACATCTTCCAATGCCCTCTCTTTTCGCTTCTTCTTCTTCTTCTCCTTCTTCTAAGTCCTTTCACCCCTGAAGCACAAACGTCGCGAGAAGTAAACTACACGGACATACTCTCGAACCACGTCGGAATTTTTCGAGAAAATTTACCGGTATACAGGAGCAACTCCGGGAATCGACGAGACGGCTGTATCAAATAAAACTCGAGAGATTTTTCGGCGATCGCATAATAATTTTCTTCGATTTTCTCTGTCGATTTCCTCTGTACTTGGTCGATCTATGGGTATCTAATCGTGATCGTGGTATGTTTGTAATTGTACGAAGTGCACATTGAGAGCTTAGTTAGCTCGTTCAGGAGAAAATTGATTTGACGATTGCATTATTTGAGAATTTAGGAATTTGAAAAATTTAAAAATTGAATAATATGGAAATTTGGAAAATTTGAACTCGTGTATCGATATTTAAATATGTGGAGAACTGCAAGACTGAGAAAATGACAATTTATAAATTCGAAAATTGTTCCAATCCTCAAAATGTAGCAATCAGGCAGAAACACCTTGCCCCTTATACCCAAGAAATCCCATATTGCTCCAAATATATGTTCGCAATCTGTATCACCGAATAAAATTCCTAATTCCTCGCAGCTTGATAGAATTTCTGAAGCGTACAAATATTCGTATCGATAGAAACATTCGTCGTGTCCAATCGAATTGGGCTCGTCGATCTCCGAAATCTCGACGAGGTTTTTGCCCACGGGCCGACCGTCGCGAAGGTTATTACCTTTTCGGATGTTAGATGGACGACGATAAGTTATCGTCACGGTATAACCACCTATCGGGCACTGTCACTGGCCCGTGGCAGTAGGATATTGTTTTTAGGCTGCGGTTTTGCCCGGTGTACCCTCCTGGGAAATTGGAGCTGAAGCGGGCGCGCTGGCAACGCGCTTGCCGCTCATTTATTACCGTTGCTTTACCTCTGGGTGGCCAAATTTACCAAACACTGCGGTTCGAGCTCCGAATGCCTGCCGTGCAACGCTCCGCTTCAACGACGTCATTCGACGTTACACGCTTCGGAACCGAGCGACGAATTGGCACGTCGCCCGCCATTCTCTTCTATTACTCAAAAAATCTTTCGAAAATTCACCGCAATTTGGACATCCTAAGATTTCAGGTTCTTCACAGGTTCAGCAATCTTTATCGGTCATCAATGCATTTTACATCAGACCGTTTAGAATTCTTACTCATAGTTAAACATAGGTTAACACACAGATAAACAGGTTAAGGTTAACACATATATCATGCATAAAGTTATACACAGTTACATAAACTATATAAAGTTAAACATAGGTGCGAACATTATACACAGTTAAACTCATACGTCGTTTAATATGAGAATGGCATAAATAATACAAAACACCATTAAATTATAACATTGTCTTGTATAATTCAACATTTCATGTAAAACGTGATTTCAATATTGAAATGCGATTTCAGCAGACCAATGCAATTTCAACACTCGAATCTGATTTCAACATTCGAACGTGACCTCAATATCTTGCGAAAATGTTACCTACAAATCAGTATTATCGACTAATTTTTTATACGTTAAAGTTTTACAACTTAACATAGAAAGCATCTAATTTTCTGATGTGTCGTTTTGAATTCATGCATCCATAATGTGTGCATGCTTTTGAGACCTGGATAAGTCTCTTTGTGTCCAAACAGGAATCAAATGATACTTCATGGCGCAACGAATCGTATAAGTTAATCAAAAGCACTTTTAACCAAAAACGTACGAACGCGCATTTTTGCGGTACCGTTAAGTGGCTAATCGTTCCCGGTTGTCTCTAGCTGTTGGATTAAAAAAAAAAGGAAGAGCGATTAGAGGCGACAGGCACAGGCTAGCAGCACTTTCGCTCTCGAAATCCCATCCGTTTCATCGGCGAATCGACTACAGATCCGGTCAAACTCTCGTTGAAACGTTTTCGATTGTCGAGCAGGTCCGCTGCTCGTGTATAGATGCGGTTGCTGAACGATTTCAGTACGCAGCTCCGAGTCCGGCGTTCACCGTGTGCACCGGTTGTTTTTGCCGGTTGTTTTTGCAAATTCCGCATTCCGCCGATAGCCGAATCCGATCAAACGCGCGTGACAAAACGCCGGGTATATCGAGGAAAAAGCGTTCGGCCGGATCTTGTCGACGATCGGGTTCGGTGACAAATAATCGGTCGACAGAGCGACGATAATCGCCTGTCCCGCTCGCGCTCCGACGCGTGAGTGTGCGCCGCGTGCGTACACAACGCCGCGGCGTTGTGATAGCGGCGCACTCGACCGAGAAGCGAGCCTCTGTAATTTGCACTGTAATTAGCTACAGGATTCTGGGAAATTAATCGAACCGAATGTTGTCGCAGGATATATTTATATTAATAGCGGGGCCCTGGCGCGACAACGCAACGCTTGAACCGCGACGAAAAGTATTTGTAACGGAGTGACGATTACACCGCGAGTTTATTTATCGACCGTGCAAATAATTGAAACGGTCCGACGCGTTAAAGCGTCCTGCAGAATTATAAAAAACGAGAGAAAAAAGGGTGTCGATCCGAGCACCGTAGTTTCGATCTCCTCGATAATTCAATTTGGCAATAAATAACTGGTACACCAGCGATGATAATCAATGGCCGATGTAGAGCAACGTCGATGCAACGGAGCGAGGAGACTCTCTGTAATTTGTGTAGTAATTAGTCCATTCTAGATATTAATTGGTCCGAGTATTGTCACAGGAAGAATTTATAGTGACCACCGGTCGGATCGTAATAACGCGGTAATAACAATAAACATCGTTTTAAAGTAGCGATCGCGTTGAAGCGTTTGATAATTTGCGCGAAACAAATCATTTTGATAATCGATCGAGCCGATCGCAATCGTTCGACCGGCATTTCTATTGTTCCGCGATTGCTGGTCCAACTGTGTAACCGCGTTACTGGGTTTCGAGCTACCCCTCGATAGATTTATTCCAATAGATTTACCCGTTTTATAATTTACATCGTCGAATAATAGAACGCGAAAATTCTCTGTTTTGATTTAGATTATTTTATGCTGATTGGAATTATGCGAAATGATTTACGATCGGTAAGATTCGTTTAAAAATTTATCCCGAAGTTAATAATACCGATCTTTTGTCCCTCGGCGTAATTGTTCAAAGCTTATTGTTTCATAATTTAGCTAATCGTGAAAATCTGTATCCCAATTTGGACAATGTTATGCAGATTTAATTTTGCAGGCTTGCTTTTAAATTGGAAACGTATTTAACAATTAACGTGACAGAAGTTGTGTAGCACCTATTTTTGATGTTACATTCATTCGAAATTTCATGAAATTATGATTTAAGATGTCGAAAAAATAAGGATAAAGATCTTGCAAGATCTTTGAAAAATTCTGCATCAATTTTATTAAAATATTTTATTGAATATATATATACATCATATACATTAGCTATCAGTATATTTACTAAATAGAAGTTTGAATGTTAGTCACATTGCAATATTCTTAAACAAGTCTATGCACATATTTCAAGAATATTTTATGAGGTCGTTCCAAATTGAGTCTTACCTAGTTGGTTCATTACTTACACATAAGAATTGATTCTGAATTCAGAGACACTTAATTATTAATATCATAAAAGATTAAATACGGCACGTAAAATCTGTCAAACTTGTCGTAATGAATAATTACGTACATTTTCTATCCTTACATATTTATCCTGTTCCGAAAGATTAACGCCAGCAACGTCTCCGATATAATACTGAAAATATCATGGAAACGCATTCTGTCACGATTCTATTGCTGTTTTAAAGATTCGACGGCACGGTTGTGAAGAAGGTTGAGAAGAGGAGACGTCTCGAAGAATTCGCTTTTACGAGATTCCTTAGGAAAGTGCTGAAATCGCACGAAATGAACGCCGAGTGCACGTCGGCTGCAGTCGGAATCTTGTAGATGCATATCAATGCAGCCTGGAATTTTCATTACGGATCGAGCGATCGTCGCGGATCCTCGAGGAACAGAAAACGAGCTGTATTCTCGTGGCTCTTTGCGCATCAATCCGTCCCCCCGCGGATTACGCGCGGATAATAATCGATCGAAAATCACGGTTCAAAACACGTACACGCGCATAATGAGCGGGGAAGGTTAATAGCCGACAGGCGTGATAATTGCAACGAAATTATAATAATTCCCGGGGAAAATCAGCGGCGGGAGTTTAACTTTGCTACACGTTTATCTGGGAAGATAGGGAAGCGTCGCGTGGTAATGCCGGAAATTATTGGCGCAATCGCGTCTGTAAATTTTGGCTTGGTCCACCTATTTGCCCGGATTACAAATGTACCGTGCCCGCGATTATGTCAGCCCGTCTCCGTTCGCGAAATTCGAAAACCATTATCCATCGTTTCTTTTACTGATCCGACGGTTTATCGGCGTCCTTTTAGGATTTAATCTGATCGTACAGCTTAAGTCTGCCTTTAAACAACGGCTTGGTTGTTTGCCGTGCTTTGCTAAACAGAATTTTAAAACGATGCGATATTTCGCGGATTTTCGGATGCAGAAATGATTTTAGGAACGCATAAATAATTTCTAGGGACACTTCATCTAGGAATTTTAGTTAAAAAAACTTTATATAATAGGGTTACGTAAAGGAGACACTTTTAGCAGAAGGCAGAAAATATTTTCGATCTCAATTTTTAAGCACATATTTTTGTTTCCGATTTGGATAAATAATACCGAATAATCGAGGTTCTTGAAAATATTGCGTTCGTGCTATTTAGAATAACATTTTTCTTGTCGAAATATTGACACTGCAATTGCTATTTGCTTCGCATCAAATGTAGACGGAAAGCGATAACATCGCGCTTGGGTAAGTATTAAAATTCAACAAATCGAAAATCATCAATAATAACCGATCGAAGACCTTTTTGACTTGGAATAAGAATATTACAGTTTTTATCATCCATAATTTTAAGTGGAGTAGGAAATTTTTTAATTTGAAAATGTGAAAAATGAACAACTTCAGAAATCGAAAAATTGACAATTAAGAATTGGGTCATCTGAAAATTCAACTTTGAAGAACTTAATGATGTGAACAAAATCTATTCAGTAAATATGAGAATTTACAAACTTGACAAGCTGATAAAGTTCACAAAATTTCATATATTTAAAATTGAAAAACCAATTGTAAAGTGGAGACTCCAATGTCAAATAGGTCTCCAGCAGATTGAATCCCCACTGATTCAGCAATCGTTCGAGAGTTAAACCCACGTCGCTACCGAACGTTTTACAATGTTTCTCTGCAACATGCGATTCTCCAATCGTCCAAATCGACCGAACACGATGTTACAAGAATCTGTAAGGCGGCAGCTTTCTTCGAACGCTAGATTAAGGTAGAAAGAATTCGTCGACCGCGTGGATAGCTCAATCGGTTAAAGCGGTGGTCCAACAAGAAATCTGGCTTCGACTTGCGGTCTAGCTGGATCGAACGATTCTCTTCCTCCCTACAATCTTCAAAAGCGTGATTGCTTCTTCCGCTTCTTCGTTTTCGCGTTCTGTGCGTGGTCAAGATTGCGGTTGCTCGGAGATTTTAAAACTTTGTTCGTGAGAAAAAAAGTTCCTAGAGAAACAGACATAGGTTCAGGTAGAAGTATACGATCGAGAGGTCAGACTTCCTTCGGGGAAAATTTAGATATTTGGCTAGTTGGTAATTTTAGGATTTATGAATAGAATTTGAGAATTGGGAAACTATAGTATATAGATATTTTGATGTATGGGTATGTGGAGAATTGGAAATGTTCTCTCGTTCTATCTCGTTCTATCGAACGAGATTTGGGAATATGTGGAACTGGGCATATGTGGATGTGGGTATGTGAGAAGTTGAATATGTAGGAGTTTGGAAATGAGGAAATTGAGGATATGTGGACTTGGGAATATGGGAAAATCCAAATGTGAGAGTTTGGAAATGAAGACATTTGGGAATATCTAAACAACAATTTTCAGTTGTATGGATTTCCTACCATAGCAAGTTGACAGTATAAAAGTTTAGAAGTGTAAAGATACCCTAATATTCAAATTCAGAAATTAAGAAATATCCTCCCACAATATAGAGCAAGCGTTGATAGTCTTGCTGTAGTTATTCGTACAAAGGTTCATAGATAACTCAACGAGGGATAGAAATCAGGTAATTAAACCTAGGAGTCAGAAGTTTTCACGATGACGAAATCTGATGCGAAAGCAGGAATTCAGAGCTGTTCCGCGAGCTGGAGCACCGAGTCTCTTTGACGAGTTACGATATCGCTGACGATAGAGCGACGTATTGGATATGGCATCGCGTACATACGCGTGTGTCCGTCGAGCAACGATATCTCGTCTCGTCTCGTCTGGTTGCATAGCTCCGACGCATACTCCAGCTTTAGCGTACGAAAAGAGGCATCGTCTCTATACACGGGATCGTATCGTGTCCCTGCACGCTCGTTACTGCACCAGATCAGCCCGGGTACTTTCGCAGATGACGCGATAAAACCCTCCAAGTCATCAATACTTTTCACTGCGACGATTTGAATGAAATATCGTCGTGGAACCAGCCGGGGCGAACTCGCGATGATTCGTATTCGCGTCGCGATGCATCGAAAACGTTCGTGCGGACGAACGACGGAATGCAACGGAAGAAAAACGAACCAAGGGCCGCGAGTTAATGACATTGTAATGAAAAAGATCGATTAGAGAAGGGAGCCGAAGCGGCAGGCCACGGTGGTATTCTGCTGCGGGCGCATTTTCAATTCATTCTGCACCCGGACCGTTGCACTGTGGTCCGGATCGAGAAATCCACTGACATTCTGTTAAAACATCAATTTTATCATACAGAAATCTGATAACCTTATTTTTCACCGGATTCTTTACTTTCAAGAGTTTAATCCCGAAATTAAATTAATGATAATTCATATGCATTCTTGAAATTTTTAAATTACAGTGCTTCGAAGGAATATTCTGGAAGATACTCCGAAGAATACTTTGAAGGAATCTCGAAGAATTTTCTGATCATTGTAATAATTTAATCACGCTAAATCTCTTCAGTACATATTTTTGTAGCCATCCCCTATAGATAAAAATGTATTATTTTTGGTATTGAATTTTAGATTCGTATACGGCATGAATCGGCGGCCGTTGACGACTCGGTTATCGGAGAAGTAAACTAAACGGGTCGGTGATCGGTTTATACGCAGCTATGAACTGTCGATTAGCAGGATTATTTAATCTCTATGAATACATCGGGCGCGTTATGATTATTCGTGTGTGTTAATGCACCGACACGATGCGTCGAGTGGGAGGGGTTAAATGGCGATCTCGGACCACCGAGTGCTACTTTGCATCTTTGAAAATCGATTACAGGGGCGGCAAAATGGAGGGGGTTGGATGTCCTGTACAAGTGATTAACTTTAGGGTTTAATGAGTCGCCGGTTATTTTCCGAATTCGATAGTCGCGGCCGCGGTAATGAACCGATCGTACCTAATGTACCGGTGATTAAATTTAAACGTAATACCGCTTGCTGGCCCTGTAAATCCCGCAACTCGATCGGAGATATTAAATTAACGGATTTCAAATTGTCCCGTGTATCGTGGAAACGGTCCCGGCAAACATCTAAATCCCTAATTCATTACCAGCGAATTGCACGTTGTCCAGCTTTATTAGTAACAAAGACAAGGAGAATATCAAATTAACCTTGCACCATTTTCACGAGTCTTATAGCATTTCGTGATCAGTTTTACTGCAATTTTTAATAAGCAATTTCAGAGTTTAATAATTTGCATCAATTGCATAATACTAAATTGACATAATATTTCAACTTTTGCCTGATTTAATACATATTGGAGTTGTGACTACTTTCAACTGATACAACAAATAAATCGTGCAAAGTAAAAATTCATTATCAGAAAATATGCGGGTTGCACAGTATGAAAGTTGTTTAACCGTGTTTCATGTTATTTTATGTTCTTTGCCCCATTTAAACATGTTTTTCAATTACCTTATAATCTAGTAAAAGTCTCGTGGGAGTTCAGGAAAAATGTATTGAAAAGAACTTTGTATCGCAACAAGATAAATAGTCGATATCAGCTGTAGCCACATTTAATGAAGAAATTACCTGCGTGTAAATTAAGGTTCCGTGGCGATCGCTTGAAGAATCCGTAAAAACGAAAACTATCGGTGTATCGTTTTGATGGTGCTACGCGCGATAGCTTCATATCGACGCAATATTGCCGTGGTTACAACGATACGATAGGGGCCACGATGATCGTACTCGGCCCTCGAAGTGGCTATGCAAATTAACATGAGTTCTATCGAACGAGATTGTCTGGAGAGCGGGACAGAGACGGAAGATGGGAGCTGGAATGGAAACAGAGAGAAAGGGTACAGTAAGAAAAGAGAACCAGTCGGAACGACAGAGGCAAACAGAGTAAAACGAACGTTCGGTGAACTTCGTTCTCGCTCGATTAACAAATGCGTTTTTTCTTCCATCGGGGCACGCGATATTTATGCTCGTGCAAAATAAGATATTAATAACAAGCCGTAGATCGAGCGTGGCGATACACGGGACCGGTGCACGCACTGTTCACGCAGAATCTTTGGTCTCGTTCGTGTTTCCATCTCGCATTTTCTTCGACTCGATTTTTCATTCTATACAGAGTTTATTCAGATAATTAGGCTCATTCGAAAACTTCTGAATATAGGAAATTAGACAAAAATTTGAGGTTATGTCTTCTTTGCATTGCGTCGTTTGAAGACTACCTCTGTTACTCACATTTTTCAATTCACATTTATTGTAAGGTTATGTCCTCACGTTGGGGTATTTGAAGATGTAAATGCTGTTACATTTTACAGTTCACATTTATTAGGTTACTAATCTCATTTCAACTTGATATCCAACTCTAATTTAACCTGACCCCAATTTAATTTAACCTTGTCCACCCTAACGTGGTCATGTAAACCTAATTATCCCGAATTATCACAATTATTCTTGTTTCATACGTACTTACTATATCCACAATTAACAAGAACATATATTATTCCGTAACAAAGAAAAATATAAGGATTCAGTAGGAAATCTGGCAGTTTTATGATACATAAGTTGAATGAAAAACCCGAATGGAGAGTTTTGTCCAGCATTCGCGACATTAAGTTCACGGCTTGTTGCAAATTAAGTTGGCTTGCGTAGAACTGGATCTCTTTGCTGTTCGTTCGAAAGCGGATCTAACGCGAGAGATTTAATGGCAAAGAGCGTCCGATTCTCTCCCTCGCGTTTGCATTTCGTCCGTTCCGTTTGCACGGTTTTTATCGTTCTCAATATCTTCCGCCGCGGCTTTTTCTTCCTCTCGTTATGAATTTTTATACCGGCCGGGCCAGGGGAATCTGAATTATAATTGGCCTCCCCGCTTTCGTACGCTGTACAAGCGCACGCGTATCGCGGGAATACCTACTATCCGCGTCGAAGAAGCGGCCAGCCAAAAAGCGGAATTTTATGGTCACCCTCGAGGGATCTGCTCGCAAATTACTTTTTCGCGTATCCACAGAGTCGATCTCCCTTACCGAGACTTCTTTCGACCCCGTCGTCGCTTTTCCCGGCTATTTCAGCCGAAGGAACTTCGCCAATAATTCACCCTTCTATGTACAACGTGTCCACGTCATCTAGACCCGGTCGGGGCAATCGTTCGCGAGAGCAAATGTTGTGTACGCGTTTCCGCCATTCGAATAGCCTCCGCTCATTTTTCAGTCTTTCTTATTCACGAACACGAAAAACGAAGCTCATTCCGAAGGGTGAAAGAATCGAACGCGCGAAACGAGCTAGAATTCAGAAAAACGATCTTCCGCACGATGATGGCGGCGTCGTTTGTTCGGGAGGGGCACAAAAATCTACGAAACTGTCGAACTTGTGTCGGTCTAAATTATTTCCGCAATTTAAGACATTCCGGATGAACGAAATATTTATGAGGTTAACGGCGCTTCTGAGATTCGATTGAAAATTAAATGAGAGTTATATTTTGATCATGTCGCTAGATTCTTCAGTTGTCCAGATACGTTACGCAGATATCAGCTCCTGTCGCGCCGTTGCAAACGACGCAACCAATAAAGCGCGTTCCATCTCGTAAAAAAAGCGGATTAAACGAACGATCCGCTAAGCGCGAAAAGCTGTCTCGAAAGTTTATGGGGGGATATTATCTTCCGCGGCAAGTCGCCGGCAATTGGATTGCTTGATTATGACCGGAAAGAAAATGTACGTCTCATTGTTCGGGGCGACCGGCGTCTCCGGGAAACACGATCCGATCGTTAGACCGTCGGTTTTATTATTACATCGTTATAAGCTGACAATGGCTTCGGTTTCGACGAGACTGCCGTCGAAGAAGTTCTTAACTAGCTGCTGCGACGACCTCACGCTGTACCGACTTCCTGTTCGTTTCCCCTTCGCGGCCGTTTCTTTCCTTTTTCTTGTTGAATTCTGACTTCAGGTTTGTCTATCGATGCTCCAGACTTCCACCAGATAGGGAAAGAAAACGACGAGACGCTTGTTCAGAACGATCTTCTGTTGCTTATCAATTGCCTTTTCGTTTCTGAACGGCCATTTCGAGATACTGCGGAGGTTATTTCGAGTTAAACTTCAATTTCTTTTTGTTGAAAGAGCTAGGTTACAGTTTATATTCCACTTCATTTTTATGGTTTAGACACTTTAGAGTACACCTTGAATATTATGCAGTGTAATCCTTTCTTCGCTGTAAACCTTTTTGAAGATCCATACTTTTATAAAGTATATCCAGAATTTACATATGTCATTTTTATCATAAATCGTATTCATAAAATTATTACACATAATGTTATCGTTCATGTCTGAGAATGTGAACATTTAACAAGTTATTTGGCAAGTAAACTATTAGGTGCATCTACCAATTATTGGTATACTGTTCACAGATGTAAGGAGAACTCGAGAAAGTAATTAGGTATCCAGCTCCACTCGATTCGAAAAGCACTTCAGAACGACAAACACCATATTCGATTCTTCCAGCTATCAGAATCATGGACATCAATAACACTCGCAGATGTAGCCACTCTTCCATCGTGAAGTGGTCCTTGTTCCACGAAATTTCGAACAAAACCTGCAGCAGAGACAAACGGTTGTCGCCTTCGTCGCGAGGTAGAACGATTATAATCGAAACCACTGTTATACTTCGTCGTTTGTTGGAACTTCGGTTCGAACGAATTAAAGACAAGACAAACAGTTCCACGATGGTCGCTGCAAATCAGCTTTTACGTACAACTTACAACGGAGGGTGGAAAGGTCATTCGGAGAGGAACAGTGAAAAGAGACCTAACCGTGGAGTTCGTTGGAAAGTCGAAGAATCGAAAACCTACGAGGTGGACAGAACAAATGATCTCTTTCTCTCGTGTTTCCCCTCGCCGTGGACAGTCGGACGAAAAAAAAAGAAAAGTCGAGGGATGATCCGAACGCGGAAAGTTTCGATGAAAAGTTTGGTCGTGCAGGGTGGATTCAGAAACGAAATCGCTTATCTAACCGAAGTGACACGAAATCCGAGCATTAAGGGAAACGTTTATTTTCAACGGCATGAACAAGTTGCCGCGATCCGATGATTATCCGCCGCTTGCGAGCGTGTTTCCCGAGCTGAAACACCGCTTCGCGAGTTCTTCGCGTACATTCGTCCTGTTACCGGCGGATCTTATCGAATCCGGTTCGTTACGTTTGATCCCAGAGGAGTTTAAACGATGTCGAAAATGTACGATCGATACGCGATTCGCGGAGACAGCAAAGTTGGGTGTTTCGTCTGTGAGAAAGTTTCTCTTTACAGTGGCCGCTTTTGCTTCGCTACTATATTTCTTTCGGACGGAATAACACTGGGAACTGGAATTTTAGGTGGGGAATATATAAGCTTTATTAAGTAGTCTATGCAACGAGGAGAAAATTTTAGAAATTTTTGGAAGTGGTAATTTGGTCGTGTGAGAATTTGGGAATTTTAGGAAATGGGGGTGTGAAAAATTGGGGATGTGAGAATTTTGTGATTTTGGAAATTGGGTAGTGAAAAATTGAGGATGTGAGAATTCGGGGATTTCAAGAATTGGAGATGTGAAAATTGAAAATGTAAGAATTTGGGGATTTGGGAAATTGGAGATGTGAGAAATTAGGAATTTTAGCAGTTGCGGGTGTGAAAAATTGAGGATGTGAGAATTTCAGGATTTGTAAAATCGGGGTTGTGAGAAATTGAGAATATAAGAATTTGGGAATTTTAGCAATTAGAGGTGTGAAAAATTAAGCGTGTGAGAAATTCAAAATGTGAGAATTTGGAGCTTTAAGAATTAAGAACTTATGGATTCAGAAATTGAGTATTGAAAACTTCAGAATGTAAAAATTGTATAATTTGAATACTTGAAAATTTTCGAACTTGAAGATTTACAAGTCGTACAATTTGGCTATTTAAGAACTCAGTAACAGTTTAAAAGTTATGAAACGTGCATATTTGAGAATTTATGTCCTTAAAATTGTGGTATTTGAGAATTTGATAAAACGTATCACTAACGTAGCTACCGATTCCAGCGAAGCAGCAATATAGCAGAGTCTGCTGCCTCTCGGCAACTTTTCGAGATTATTACGAACGGTCGATGATATCGACACACGACAGTCGTTAATTTCATGCGTCACGTTTACGATACAAAACGTTAGGTACTCCACTCGTGTTTCCATCGAAAATAATCGCCGGAGGCCTCGATTATGACTGAAGATTGATATCGAACGATTTACAAGCGCCACAATTCCCAATACATTTTTGATCCCCAATATGTGGCCACGGATCACATCAACGATGTTTCGTGGTTCTCTTCGAGTTTATTTTCGGGAAAATCTTTTTGTCCCAACGAACCGTATACCCACTTGGAATACTTTCCGACCGAGAAATATAGAAAAATGTCGGCCAAAGAAAGAACGGGGATAAGGTCTTCGACTGTAAGAGCAAAAGTACATTTCATCCATTCTCTTGGAAAATACATCTTGCGTCGCCGCTCTAGACGGGTATTTTATTTTCCGTCAGTCTCGTTGCCGATCGATTCGCGTATTATTTCTATACATAGCAAACGGCTCTTTGTAAGGAGCGTAACATTGGGATACGAAAATAGTTTCGTTACGAGGTTTCACGGATCATTCCACATTTCAAGTTCCCCAATTCTCAAATACCATAATCGCTGAATGCTCCCAAATTCCAACGAAAAATTCCCAAATTCTGAAACGTCGAAATCCTCAAATGCCTAAGAGTCTGAACTTCATTCCGAAATTTCAGCTCAAAGTAAATACAATTTCACTTGTATTCTTGAAATGAGCGAATGCTCAGTTGAAGGACCTTCAGATAAAAAATTCTGCGAGGCTTGAACTGGACACGTATCGAAAGAAATTGCACCTGTGGC